>VYXF01006695.1:0-83611 GCA_013397295.1 Polioptila caerulea | reverse complement strand
TTTTTTTTTTTTTCTCCTGCAGTCCCCTAATTTCCTAAGTTCTCTCCCTCTCACTTCTGCATGCATGCAGAAAAGACCCTGGACTGCCAAGGACAGCCTCCCTCCGTTAACATCAGCACCTCTTCTTGTGGTAGACAGAAAAACGTTGTGTGTGTTATTCCTGTTAATTCAATTTAGGCAGGATCAATCCCAGAAATTATCTTTATTTTCTGACTTCTCAGCCTTTTATGTTTTTCCAATGTCTTCTTTCCAATGGAAAGGGAGGAGCGAACAAGACCTGTGGAGGTCACACAGGTGATTCCTTTTCCTCCCTGGAGCAGGCTGGTGTTTCTGGCAGTGTTAGCACACAGCTGCCTGTGGTGGGGACTGCCAGGCAGCCTAGCCCAGCACTGCTCTGCCTTCCTGGCCTGAGGCTCCAGTACTGCAGTTTGAGTTTGCCTTTCTCACCAGCCTGTGTGGAGGACAGTACAGTGCTTCAGCTTTGCTGCAGCCTCCTGCACTGGTGAGCACCATTACCGGCTTTCTCAAGTTTCAGTCTTGTTTTCTGTAGAAGAAAGAAACTCTGGTTCTTTCAGTGGGTCCTGACTGGCTGTATTTCCAGGCTCTCTGATCAAGTTTCTCTTCACGTGGCTGTGTCCACCTACAATGCAGAGCACTTAGAGAACAGGACACTCCTTACATGGTGTGTACCTCTCCCAGTGTACTGAAGGGTTCCGGTTTTTAAAGTTAGCCCCAAGACAAACCAACCAAGGCTTGTACCACGAGGACCTGTGTTAGACCCTGCCTTGCATTCACAGCCTTCTTCTTCCTGTCCTAGACCATCACCTAGTGGAGCAACACCTAGACTAGCACCTAGTGGAGCTAGGCAGGTGTTCTCTGCTGCAGACACCATCTCTAAGGGTTAGCTGAGCTAAGATTCATAAGTGACCTATTTCTATTGGTGAAACAAGGTGGAGATGCCCTTTATTAATAGAGTTGCCTGTCCGAGAGGGCCTGTCTGGGCTGTGGTCTAATGCCTCAATGGGAAGTCTATCACACTCTGTTCCTGATGAACTGTAGCAGTGACGAGTCTTCTTAACTTCCTCAGGCCTGAGTTCCTCCACTCGTGGGACAGTGTCGGGATGTGTCAAGAAGCATGACTGGAGAGGGCAGTGGCTGCAGACCTGCTGTGAAAGGCTCAGGTGTCTGGTATGTTTTGCAAGGGGAAACAGGTGGTCTGTGTAACAGAGCTGGCACTATGAGACTGGTGGTGATGCTTCCATCGCTGGAATGGGCACAGGCTCCTGTGCTCCTGTGCATGGTCCTGTGGCTGCAGATCGTATGCAGGCTCTTAGCCCATTGTGAAGACAAGCTGCTGCTCCTCTTACATGATTTCCAAAGCTGTTAAAGCTGTAGTGCTTTACTTTATTTATTTTTATTATCTTCTTTTATTTTTTCCAATTTCCTGTGGGCTAATGGCTGTGGCCCAGAAGCTGTGATGGATTTAAATCTGTCAGGTTACGATGTGAGAGCTTGGCAGTTCCTCCCCCTGAAGCTCACGCCCTGAGGCTGAGTACACACTGTCAGTGGTTGTTCTGCTAGACTGGGAGTGGAAAGCCTGGCACATGCTCCTCTCTGTTGCAGTAGTGGAGGAAGCAGTAGACTCCTGCAGCAAGGCAGGAGGGACAGCACAGGGCAGTAACCTCCTGAAGCATGCATCCACTGAGCTATTGGTATCCACACATGCCCAGTTACCAGGGCTCAGATGATGGGCCACAGCTCCACTGCTGCTCAGGCTCTTAACTTCGCCCATCTAGGATTTTCTTTTCCTAATGTGGCTGCTTTCCTGCCTTTTTGTAAGGCAGAAAGAAACAAGGAGCTTCCTGAATGGCTGGTCAAGGGGCAGCTGAGGCACTGCTCTGTCAGGTTGAGTTGCCAGGGAAGGTGGCAGTGCTGGCTCCGTGGGGTGGATTTTGCTGAGTGTTGTAGCAGGTCACTGGAGCTTTTCAAAGGGAATAGTACAAAGGTTCCTGCCCAGATTTGCTCTGTAATAAATGGGAAAATGTCATAAGCCTCACATGTGCTTTGGCACATCTGCTGCTCAGAGGATCTAGTTAAGGACACCCAGGCCAGTGTGCAGGTCTGAGTGAGGCTGTATGATAGGCAGGCAGCATGAGAAACTATGGATGCTTTCTAAACAAAACAGGCATGTCCTTCTGAGGCTCCTCAGACAAACTGGAACCAAAGGAATAATTAGACTGTAATTAGTTCTGGTAGTTATTTGGATGCGAGCTTGCACAAACTTTAATTTGAGGTGAAGAGCAGAGTCTCTGAGGTTCAAAGTGACCTCTGGAGATAATATCATCCAACTTATGTCAACAAGGGGAGGTGGGAGGTGGAGGGAGAGCTGGGCACTGAATAACTTGTCCTCTGGATGCACACAGGCTTGGTGAACCCTTCCTTCCAGCTCAAACCTGCCATGAGGCTCTTTTCCACATGCCACATGGTGGGGAGAAAAAGCTGCAGTTTGGTTTCACCATCTTGATTCCCGGGTACTTTGGCTCACAACGTGGCATTTCCTGCCTTTTGTGAGCTGGAGGTGCAATAGCAAACAATTCCATAACTCCTGTTTCTTTATCACTAGAAAAGTTATTAGAGAAACAGTTTGGCAATGATAGATCTTCTTTTCCTGCAAGCCAAGGCTCCTTCAAGTGTGGATGCTGCTTGTCCATCACTGGATACTGCTGTGCATCCTTGTTCCTGCTCCACCTGCTGATTTGATCCAGTAACTTCTAAATGCCCCGTGTATTTAGAGTTCTCACATCCACTGCTGTCCTGGCATGTGTAAGTTGTGGTTCATTATTGTTCTGTTCCTCACAGCTCTTCCTCTGTAAAGGCAGGGTGCCTTTTGTTCTAGAGACTGCTCATTTCACTCGGGCTGTGGTGCACACATCGGAAGTCAGGTGCAGACATTTCTGTGGGCAGAGCTGAGGAATTTGCTATTAGGAACTGAAAGCCTCGAGGGGGTAATCAAATGAGAAAGGGGAGACAGCATCTGTAAAGTCTGGGTCATTTGAATGTTGCTGGGATTTTGAGTGTGATGCAGATGCTATTTTCCGGGTTGGAAGCATGGATCCATCATGTTAGCAGGGCAACCAGAAAGCTCTTTGCAGGCTGTGCTATGGATCCAGCCCACACATTTCTTGACAAGAGCTTTCCTGCAATCTTGCAAGTGGTCCTATTTAGTTTGGCAATGGTGGGAGCGCTGGCAGAGTGTGTGCCAAGCTGCCCTTTGCTTGGGAATCACAGAATCCTGTGAAGAAATCTCATTTCCCTCTTACAGATTTTCTACACAGCTTTGAAGCCTCTGGGCTTGTATGGAAAGTGGCAGTGCAGCTGTGGTGAAGGTACCAGTCCTCTGGTGTGGGATCTGAATTGAAGAAGAGAGTGGGAGCCGTAGGCTTACCCAGGGGCAGTCACTGTGGTGGCAGCAGTGCTGGGAGCTGAGTCCTGGTCTCCTGACTTTAGAAGGTATATGGCCTTCCAGAAAAGGAAGCTTCCTTCCTTTGCCACCAGTGCTTATAGGAGTGCTTTGAGAGGAGTCTGGGACATGACCCAGTCTGTGGAATCTTTAGTGCTGTGCTGATAGAAACTTTTATAGAGGAAGGAGAGAGCTTTCACTGGCAGTCATTCCCATTGCATTTTTTCCTAGGTACATTGCAGGAAGGGTTAAATACTCAGGGAGGAAATTGACTCTTTTTGGGTGGTCTGGGAAAGAATGAGAGACCAGACTGCTCAGTCTTTAATTTACCTGCTTTGGGGAGATGACAGCAGTTACAGAACGGAAAACAGGTGGGTGAAAACAACTGCAGTCACTCTTCAGTGATGCAGCTGTTTGCCACTGGGGAGGTGTTTTGCAGGACGTAGAGCTGCAGCAGAAGTTTCCTCCTCAAAGGGAAGGTTTAAGGTGACTTTGATTATAATCCTAGCTGAGCACAAGCTAATGGCTCTGGCTTAAAGAAATAATAACCACCAACCCTTTTATTGCACCTGAGATTCCTCAGTAGGGTAGTCAATGGCCTGGGGAATTGGAGAGCAAAACCTTATGATCACTGCAACTTGAGATCTGGGTCTGAAGTCCTTTCAGTGTTTACCTGTCTTCTTGGGAGCTGACTAAATCATGCCTGATCTTTGACACTTCTTGGGATGTGTTGGATCTGCTTGGCCTTTAGGAGATGTAGCCATCTGTGCTGTACCTACACCTTGGGATTTAGGAATGGACAGGACAGAAACCTTAAAAAAGCCTGGTAGGGTGGGGAAGAGGTGCTTGCAGTTGTCATGGGTACTTCTCCAGAGCTTTTATTGAACTTCCAGTCTGAGTGCAGTTCACAGGTGTCTGTCTTTAACCATCCCAGCCTGTGCAGGTGGGATCAAAGAATGCTGCTTGTTCTTCAGCTGTTTTGTAGCATAAGATTAGTAAGTCACAGAGTCCCAGAAAAAGGAATTTAGAAACTGTGCTTTAAGTCTTCCAGGATTTAAAAGTCCACAAAGCTGAGGATTTTGGTTGGAGGCACTTTGCATTTGTGTAATTACATTAGACCTTTGCAGTCGTGCTTGGAGATTTTATTCTCTTCCTGCTCTACCCTGTGTAGTGTGGCTTGCTAATAGTTAGCACAAGAAGTTGCTGCATGTACTGGTAACCCACCTCTTTCTTGCTGCTAAAACTGTACCTGTGGGTACAGGTGAGTGGCCTCTGGCCCAGTCTGGGGAAGAGCTGTGTGGCTGTAGATACCCACTGCAGCCTGTTTAGGCTCACACATCAGTCCTTGGAAACTGACAGTGCCCTGTGCCTGATACACTGATGCGTTCTGCTTTCCCTGATACTTTAATTTCCTTCTTTTTTCCCCAGGCCTTTGCTGCAGAGACCTTTGTGCTCTCTACCTTCTTCCCACTGTGTTTCCTACAGATTCATTTCAGATGTTCCTCTGTGTCCCTTCTGCTGAAGCCCTCTCCAAACCCTGCCTGGAGAATTGCTCAGATCCCTCTCAGGTGTTCTGAGGTGTTCTTCTCCCGCCATCCCCTCTCCCGTGCTGGCAGTAACTCCCAGAGGTCAGGAGGTTCTTCTGTCCTTGCTCGCCCACGAGCAGCCCTGTTGTGAATCCACCTGCTGTGCACTTGTCAGCCAGTTCTGTGCAGCAGGCTGTTTGCTGCAATAAATGGGCTGCTCCACCCAGCTCCCCTTCCCTTGGAGAAACAGGGGGGGAATGCAGGGCTGGCTTCTGTGACTCAGAGTGCAGAGCTGTCTGTGCTGAGGAGGTGACAGTGGGACTGGGGGGACACTGACCTGACAGGGCAGTCTGTGTGCTGATTTGGAGATGGGCAGGCTTGGCAGAAAGGAGGCACCTCTGACACCAAATGACTCTGTTGTCCTGGATCACAAGTATTTCAGTTATTAAGCTGCAACAAAAGCACTTTCAACTAGTGCTGAAACGGGATTTCAGTACTCAGAAGAGATAGATGACTAAGCAGAAACTGGCTGTTGTTTTGGTTCAGCTACTAGGACTTCTGGGTTTGTTTGGTTTATGTTTTTTTTTTCTCCTTTGTTGCAGCTGAGCTTCCAAAAATCCTGATCTCCAAGTGTACTTTGATGTTCCCATTCTAGTGCTTCCTAAACAGGAAGGTTCCCTGTCAATAGAAACTGCTTAAATGTGCTAGGACACCCTTTATTAAAGCCCTCTCAATAACTGATTGCCCCTTCTTGGCCAGTTTGTGTCAGCCTAGCTTGCAATTGTGAGAAATCAATGACTGCATGTTGAGAAGGAAGGCCCCAGGAAATGCCAGCAACTGGTAAATCCTGGTTTCTCAAGCCTCTGGTTTGAGTGGTATGGTACAAATAGTCAAAGACCCACAGCTGCTCCTGCTCCATGAATCAGCTTAACTTTAGACCTCTCAAGTAATTTTTTGTTCATGTAAATGTCAGCAATAGTGTGAAAAAGTCTGTTTAATTTTTCCATCCACAAACCCTAGTGCTATTCCAAGAGCAAACCATACCACAATGTTATGAGACAGAAATTTAGGTCTGCTCAGTGCTTTATCTCTTCCTGAGAGTTGCTGTTGGGAGTACAACTGGGTCCCTCTGCATCCTTGTTAGGAGAGGCTGATTGATACAGTACTGGGTGCTGAGAATTACCTTTCTCCACTTTTTATGTCACTGTGGATGTTGTCAGTCTCATGCTCCTCCATCAGGGTGACTCTGAACTTAGCATTGTTTGCAAACAGCATTGCCAAATCAGCAGCACTTCAATTTGCTCAGAACTTTGGCAAAATTGTCTGGTATGTTTGGCATTTTGCATGTTGAATTTCAGATGGGGCGTGCTGGGGGTTGCTCATTTCAAAGAGTGGACTTTGAAGGAGACAGAGGAAATTACAAACTGTGCCCTTCTTTCCTCTAACAGTGGCTGTACCTGACAGAAGGGCTTGTCCCAGCTGCAGGGACAGACATCTGCTGTGAAGGACTGTCCACACTGCTGTGTGTGTTGGCAGGATGTGTGTGATGAAGGTATTGTTTCAGTAAGGCATTGGTTTTGCTTTGAAATTCCTCAGATATAAAAATCCTTAAACTCACTACACTTGCAAAGTCAAAACTCACAGAAATGCCACTGTTAGGTCTGCTTTGGAGCTTGTGGTGTATTTCCTTGGGCATGAAGGCAGATGATGTGACATAGAACTCTGACTTGAACAGCTGTCCTGTGCAACAAATCTAACCTGAGTCTGCATAAAATAACGGGTAAGAAAGGGGATTTCTGGCTGCATTATCCATAGCTCTCTTGCAGAAATTGGGTAGTGGGTAGTAAACAAGGCAGCTGCTGCCAGAGAAGCTTGTACAGCTGCATGGCAAAGGTGTTTGAACTGTACTGGAGTCAAGATGGCCCAGACTGAGAAACATCAATTGGTAAATAAATCTTGCAGGCAGTGGGGGAACCCAATATAGTGACCTACAAGTTCAGTGGCCTTGAAAAGAGAGGAACCCTTGCACCTGCATTTCCCAGTTCCTTGGACCTAAGTAGGTCTATTCCTTGGGTCACTTGTCAGTGGCTCAAACTAGATGTGGGCAGGGGAGTGATAAAGCAGCAAGGGTCTGTGTTTTATTTGTGGAGCCTGCCAGTAGGGCTCCAGAATGCATCTGGCTACAGATGTGTTTGAAATTCCAGAGGTCAAATTCAGCCTTCTGTTATCACCAGATCTTGTACCCTGCCATTGCTCAGATGCTTCTTTGTTGTTTTTTTGGTTTTGGTTTTTTTGCCTGTGCATTTCCGACAAAAGTAAGGAACAGGACTTTATCTAAAGTGAGTTTTGAGAAGTTTTGGCCACGAGGCCAAGAGCTGTCTATGTCTGCTCCACAGTGTGATTGCTGGATTGCTGGTGCAGTCTGTTTTTCATGGTTCTATTACAGTTATTCTCGTCAGAGACCCATAGACCATTTTGTTTTGACCGTGCTGGTACTGCTGACCCAAGCAGGCAGGGATGCTCTGGCTCTTGGGGCTGACCCTTTGTGGGGGCAGGGATGGCCTGTCAGGCTGGTTTTGCCCTGGAAGAGGAGTCTCTTTTTTGCTGTGCTGTTGATGGTGGAAGTGTTTTGCTCAGTGACACTCTGAGCTGCAGCTGGCGCCTGTACCAAGCTGCTGATGTGCTGTGCAGTTGACCGCTGTCTGGATTTAATCTCTAACCTTTGATTGTTCTTGAAAACATGTTCTAGGGATTTCATTCCCACCCACATTGCTCCTGTGACCCCTTCCATTTCCTGGGTGTCTAAGTACAGAACAGAAAAGATTCATTAACCTGGTAAGTAACCTCTTTTTATGAGGGAAGTGATTTTCCGTCACGCTCTGTTAGATCCTATTGATTTCTGTTTTTCCCCTCGTTGGCCTCTTTTGCCATATATTCTCCTCTTTGTCATGCTTCAGTAGGAAGGTGATACGTGATATGCTGGTTTGGGTGGGTTTTTTTGCTGTTTCCTGGGCAAAGAGCTGGGATCTCCTAAGGCTATCGCTCAAGTCTCTGCCTTTTCTTGGAAAGCTTTGTTGTCAAGGCAAACTGCTGGTTGGTAATAGGATGTTGACATGAGGAGTAAAACCTCCTGGCTGCCTGCCTTTGTTTTGATGTTGAAAAGAGCATCTTTTTCTCTCTTTGCCCATTGTACAATCCCTCATCTCTTGGCAGAGGTGTGACACATTTGCCATGGGATTTGCAAGCATGCATGAAATGGAGATCTCAAACCATCATGTGTGCCTGCTCTTTCTGTCCTCCTGGGTCGTGGCAGTGGCTGGATCATGGTGCTTTTGTGGTGAAATGGAAGGAGCTGCCAGGTCTGGACTTGTCCTAGAGGTTTGTTGTTACAGAGATTGGTTGTGGCAAGTGTGCAGGGAAGGGACATCTCCTTGGATCTGAGTGGGAGGGTTTGGGGGTGTCCCCTTTTTCAGAAGGGTGTCATTCAGTGCAAAATTCCACACAGGGAATGGGGATAGTGTTTTCTCCCTAACCAGTTCCCCTCCTGCTGTGCACATTTGTGTATTTCTCTCTCAGGCTAGCCATCTCTGTGCTATTGCAGGTATTGCAAAGATAAAATATTATAGATATTACAATGCTAAATACATGCAGTCTGAGCAAGACACCTTGGTCTTGAGAAGGCTGTTGTTGTTTTCTGATGTACTAGATTTTTAGACAGAGCCTTTCTGTGATTCAAGACAAATATTTCAGAAGCTGAAGAAATAGTTTTCTTTCCAAAAGTACACTTCCATGTTTTGTGTTAATTTCTGAACTTCCATGCTTCTTGCTAAATTCCTCTTCTTTATGTATAAGTGTTTTATGCTGGTCCTTTGTTGAACTCTTGCAATTGAAGCATCAGAGGCTTAAAATCTAAGGGAGTATTGTTGTTTCTCTGGGAGTTTTGTGTTATTACAGGGCAGTGTGTTCTGAAACCATGGTTGCTCTTTGCGCTGCCTGGTTGGTCCTAGCGCTGCTCACGTTCAGCTGATCACAGTGAGCAGCTTTGCCCAAATACAGGAACAGAGCTCTGTGTGGCAAGGATTGTCATCTAGATTGTCCTAGACAAAGGTGCATGAAGAATAGATCCTATTTATTTACGGATCTTAGGCTGTGCTTTTCCTAAAACAGGCAATTAAACCCGAGGGGTCAGTGGAGGGGGATGAGTTCTGTTTGCAGACCGAGCAGACTGATCCATAGTGGTGCAGAGTGGAGAGCTGTGCTCCCAGCTCTCAGTGAAACAAGGCCTGACTCTGGTGCCAGGCTGTTGGAAGCCTTGCTTTTGTGGTTCACTACATTATGTGGGGCAAGAGGAAGAAGGTCATTGGAAGTTTTTTTTGGGAAAGAGGATGTATACTTCGGTGAGTTGAATACACTGGAAATCTGCTGAAGACCTCACTTGGATCATGGTCTTTGCTGTTAGTTGTAAGTGGTTGTGAGGAAAAAAACTCTAAAAAACTAAAATGTCTTAAAATGCCTTTGATCAAACATTTAAAGTTGTTTTCCTCTTATTGCTTTCAATGCTTTGAACTTTAAATTTGGTTGTTTTTTTTTTTTTAAGTTTTTACATGTCCTTCATTAACCCCAAAGGGTCCTAACATACCTTGAAAGGGGTACTGTAATCTGTACACATTAATGCAAGTTGGAGTAGAGAGGCTGGAAGATCTCACAGCAAAACAGGGAAGGCTGGTAATGTTGCTGTCAGCAGAGAGTGGCACCATCAAAGGAACAGCTGGATGTGGGCCTGCCTAGGGAGGCTTGGGACTCTAAATTTAACACACTTTGGAATGGTGTGCTCTATCTGGGGAATGCAGGACTGGAGCTTGGTGACCTCTTCCTTGAGGACTGTTTTCAGAATGCAGAAGTGTCCTTTCAGTTGATGTGAAGGCTCAAAGGATTGTGTTCAGGGGCGTGCAGGTCTTCCCTCCCGTGTGAGGGGTGGGCCCTTGCTCTGCTCTGTGGTGCTGCTGTGTGATGCCAGCGGCTTCTGCTTCCTCAAGGGCTGGTCTGAGGATGCCATCGTCTTCTGAAGAGGGAGACTCTGGAATGAGCCATGTCCTGAATGGGCTGGAAGTGAGGGACAGGGCTGTGCCTCTTCTCTCCTCCTTTTGCTGGTGTGGAGGCAGAGAGGGTGACAGATACACCGGAAGTTCTGTGCATCCTGGGGCTCTTGTTACTCATTGTCAAAAAATGCAGCAAACTCTGTTACGTTGTCACAAGCCAAGGTCCTGGCCTTGTCTCCATCCCCCTGCCTTACCCTGAATTTTGCTAACATGCATGAATACAGAGTCCTGAAATTCAGGTTCATGGTTCCAAAGTTCATGGTCTTGAGAATAAACAAAAAACTATTGTGGTGGCTGAGAGCTGCATACCCCATTAACCCAGAATCATGAATATTTATCGTGATGGATTACAAAAGAACATAGAGACTATATTGTATTTCCTATAACTTTATTTCCATGGCATCTTTTCTTGGTGGATCACTTTAATGTAAGCTTTGCTTATTTAGTTGCACACTTTAAGCCGATTAACTTTTTACTAATAAAATGTGTGTTGCCTCCTTTTGTCCCAGCTACCATTTGTTTGTACCTACACTCCTGTGACAAAGAGTCCCAGAGAAATGCTTTAAGCTCTGGATAAATCCCACTGCTGGAGGCTTTGGCCCAGCTGAATGTGTCTGAGCTGATTTCAGCCTTGCATTTTCCCGTTCCCTCTCTTGCTGCCTGAAGTTGGACCCTCAAAGCAAGGTCTTTGCCTTGAACACCTTTCCATTCTTGAAACCATTTGTGGTGCTCTGGGGCTAGCAGAAGTTATTCAGTCTGTTAGTGCTCTCTGGGCTGGGCTAGAATAAAACCATAAGTGGTGGGAATTGGGGTTTTCCAACCATGGAGACTGGTCTGGCTCTGCATCTTCAGTAGTTTCCCAGCTGGTAACCACGATATTCTTTCCTACTTACAAAACTTGCCCTGTCATTCAGTGTCCAAGATACTGCATGTTTTACTGTGACTTCTCTTTAAGAGAAGTATTGTCCCAGAGAGATGATTACATCCTGCCATTTTGTTCAAGATCCTCAATAAAAATTATCCTTTTTCACCAAGACAATTCAGACCAGAATTTTAAAGTTAGTTGGGAGCCAAAAGGCATGGATAAGCACTTGGAAAATACTTTCTAAAGGCCTTTTATTAATCTGTTCTTTTATATTTGGAGCTTTGCTAAAGCTTAAATGATCCCTTAGAAATGTACTGTTAATACTTAAGAATGACTGATCTGCCTCAAAACAAACTCTAACCTGTTTTCATTGTGGCAGCAGTAAATGCCAATGGAGAGGTAGAAAAGCAGGGTAAGACAGATTGGTAGGTCCAGAAAGTCTCCCTGACTGCCACAGACTCCACAATCCCCTGTCCAGAGATGGTTCATTGCCTTTAATGATATTGGATATTTTTGTCTTCCATCTGCTTTCTTTTTGAACCTGTGTAAGCTTTTAGCATCCATAGCCTGCTGAAATTAGCAGTGCCAGAGATTAACTGCAGCATCCCTGTGCTCTTTTCTTACTCACCTGTAAAGGAATCAGAGCATCTTATGTCTCAGAGGTTTAGTTAGTGTTGCCTGCCTGCTTCCATTCTTGTT
Organism: Polioptila caerulea; assembly: GCA_013397295.1. NCBI lineage: Eukaryota > Metazoa > Chordata > Aves > Passeriformes > Certhiidae > Polioptila > Polioptila caerulea. Next base: position 71,962 of record VYXF01006695.1, on the reverse strand, counting down.
TCCTTTTACACCAAAGCTTCCCACTGTTGGCTCTTGTCTTGGGGAAGATTCAGAGGAGCTCAGCTGTTTTTAATAGCAGGAAATGCTCATCCATTGCTGTTGAAGGAAAATTCCTTTCTTTAAGAAGTCTGAGATCACACTGGCTGTGGAGAAGGAGGGGAAACTTTGAGGGCAGTAGCAGGCAGCCATGCTCTACACCTTGTGTGAACTGGGTAGTGCTTCTCTGCAGCACACTGAAGCAGATCATACAAGATTATAACTGGCCTTCAGCTGGTTTGGGATCCTATTCAGGAGCCAGGGGTGACCCAGGAAGAGCAGTTTTAAAGAGCAATGGATAAGTGACCCTGCCTGCTGCTGATGCTCAGGGTTGCTCTTGATAAGGCTTGACATAAAGCTGTGGGAAAGGAATTAGATTCTATTTTGCAGGTGTTTTTTTTTGATTGGAATTTTCCCTGACTAGTCTGCCTTTGGCTGGGAAGTGTTTTTAGAGCCTGAGCCAAAAAAAAGGGCTTCGTTGTCTCAGAGCAAGGCTAGCATGGAGACCGTACTGGCACTGCTAAATCCTGGCAACTGCCTCACAGCAGCTCTGGTCCCTCTCGCCTTCGCTCCCTGCTTTTGTCAAACTGCAATCTCCCACTTCAAAGACAGACGCACTCCTGACACAAGACCTTGCTATCCAGAGGGCACAAACAGCTTGTCAGGGGAAGAATTTGTCTGTATAATGATACTTTATTAAAGCTGAGAAATGTCAAAATTGAATTTGCTTTTGAGCCTCTAGCCCTACCCTGCTTACGTGTTGTGGTTGTTGCTAATTGTGCGATTGCGTGACGCTGCTTCGGGAGCAGATCCAGCAGTGGGGTGGAGGGCACTGACTGGGACAGAGAGCCTTCTCTTCTCAGGCAGAGCCAGGGAGGTATGCACAGAGCAAGGATGAAAAAAGATCTTTGCTAGCCCTGTGCTTTACTGGGTGTTTGGCATAGGAGCATATGGATCACTTGCAAAAGTGCCAAGTACTTGCTGTCACAAAGTGGGGAGCAGAGCTTTGACAAAGACTAGGCTAATGCACAGGGTGCAGCTGAGGTGTTTCAGAGGGGGATGGCCAGCAGAAATGCTTATGATTTATATTTATGTGTTTGTATGGTTGAATTTTTACAATGTAAGCTTATGAATGCTTGTGAATGCCTGGGATGAGTATCTCTGACTGATGCTTTGTATTCAGGGCAAAGCTGGAAAGCGAGGGGTGGGCTTACTGCAGCAGAAGTCCACCCACTGCCTAAGAGGCCAACAACTGCTCTCTGACCCAGAGATCTCTGACTCTGCTGATGCTGCAGTCATGGCCACTTTATTCTAATTTAAAGCTGGGCTGCTGTTGACGAAGATGGTCTTCCCTCTCATCCTCTTTCTCCCAGTATCAGTGAGGTGTAGGAACTGAGCACAAAGAGGATCTGATCTGGCTTTTACTCAGAACCAAAAGTTTCTTTTACTTTCCGGTCCTCTGAATGCTTGTGGTGGCACAGGAAAGGCCATAGGAACAAGTGATTGGGAAGGAAGATGGGGCATAAAGAGATAAAGCCAGCTGCCTCTGGGAGAGTAAGTGAACAATTCTGCAAGCTGCATACCATCTACAGTTGTTGGTATTTCTCTTGTGCATGTGCTTGTCTCATCCTGCTTGCTTGTCTGGAGAGTCATGGCTGTAGTTAACCTTCCCTGAGAGACCCTATGGTTTCCATGAAGTTGTAGGAGATTTCATGTATTGACAATCAAATATGACTGGAAAGCACTCAGGATGAGTTAGCAGTTAATGGTGGTGTGAATGTTATCTTCTGCTGGATACCTGAGGGAGCAGAGCTCAGCTCTGGCCTTCTCTGGGAAGTGGAGGATTAATGATGCCTCCTTCAAATTGCTGAACAATATATTTCTATGCTGGCTTTTCACATCTGCTGTACTGTGATACTGTGCTAAATGCCATGAAAGACCTTTAAATGGCAAAGAGCTTCCACCTGAGATCCTCCTGATTCCAGAGCCTTTGATTCTGGTTTGGACCTGCAATCTACAAGCAATTATATTTTGTATGAGTTCCACTGTCTTGCCTTTGGAGATGGTGGTGTGTTGATTTTTATTCTATTCCCAATCTCCAGTGTACTGATTTCTGTTCATGAGAAGACTTGTATGTTTTGCAGTGGTATCCCCAAAAGCAAAGAAGACTGTGAAGGAGAGCCTGGATATGTTCTGAGTGCTTTCTAACACCAGTCTTCCATTACTGTAGGCTCACATGTGCTCCAGGCTTCCTGCAAAGTTTAGGGCATGAAATAACTCCTGTAATATGGACCCATGGGAAGAAGCTGAACTGGAGAGGACCCTGCACTATTGGTGGAGGAAGCAGGGGTGGCTGCTGTTAATATGCTGAATTGCACAGCATTTTCATTCATTCCAGCTGTTTAATGGGATTACATGAGGAGTGGCTTCTGCCTGCAGACATTTACTGCCTATGGAAATCTGCAGCTGTCTGAGTCAGTTATGTGCAAATCCCACATCTCCCCTTTATGTACAGGAATTTCTGAATGACAGAAACCATGTGAATCAATTGCATGAGTAATTTTTCATTGCTTCACTCAATATCAGATTTGAGGGATATTTTCTGTTAGGTGTGCCTGTGGTCCCCAACAACTTCCCCAAAGAGGGAGGAGATGCTGCAAGGTGGCCACTGGATGTAGGAGTAGGATAGCTTTGGTCAGTGTGGGTCCCCTTACCTTGAGCAATTGTCCCCTGTGCAAGGCAGTGTGGAGCTGGATGTTCTCATATTCCACTTGGTCCGACTGCCCTTTGTGCCTGGTGGAGTGGCAAGGAGTAGCCACCCTCCGTCCTCAAGAAAGGGAGGGGGGCTCCAGCACCTTGGTGCTGGTCAGCAGTGGATAGTCTGTCTAATAGTGGAGCTGAGGTGGAGACATCTGGGACAGCTGGGACATCCAGCTCTATCCTGGATTCTGTAACCATGAAATAATCACTTCTTCAGGACAGGCTGAGAAACATATCTTTGGGTGGCTCTTTGAGGCACCTGTTTGGTGCCTGCTCCAGCAAGCTCTGTCTGAAGAGATGATGTGGATTTTACTGTGCAAGGCCAGTTCCAGTAGGCACAGGCTCAGCACTGCACTTCCCTGGGGTGCAAGTACAATGTGCCATTGTTGACAAGGAAAATAGTGGCATCTGTTTACTTTCTCCTTGGAATTTTTAAATCCTCCTAATAGCTTCCCATCCATTTCCGAATAGAGATATTTATTGTATGCTTTCCTGATTGGATGTACCTCTTGGAGAGCAGTAATCCTGGATGAAGGCCTTAGTGACAATCCTCCCATCTACACATCTACAGACCATAAATTTGGATGTGGTCTAGCTGTAATATGGCAAGTGACCTCTTGGCAGGCTGAAATAGAGAAGAAAGCCACAGTGTGTACTTTAGAAGTTAAATGGTAGCTTCTGGAGTCACAGCAACATGTGGAAACATGGAATTATAGCTTAATACCAATTCATTTATGCTTTGAGCAATTCCAACAGTTACAGCCTGGTGCCCAATGGAAATGTCTGAATAAGGACTGAAAAAAACAATATGGCTGTTCTGTGAGTAAGTAACTTTTTCTGGAACAAGGTGCATGTGGTGGTTGCCCTGATAGAGGCTAATGTAACACTGGAACAGGTTGCCCAGAGAGATAGATGGCAGCTGCTCCGTCCCTGAAAGCACTCAAGGTCAGGTTGGATGGGGCTCTGAGCTACCAGATCTAGCTGAAAGTGTCCCTGTTCATTGCAGGTGGTTAGAACTAGACCTTTAAAAGTTCTTTCCAACCTAAACCCTTCTATGATTCTATGATTTTCACATCTTGTGGTATTCATCACAGGTCTCCTCCAAAGTCTACCTGCCCTGATCTGTAAAGTGTGTTGATGCAGTGGCATGATCCCAGGAGGAGGCAGAGTTTGGACTGGTCAGCAACATCTGACTGTGGAAGGGGCTGGGGAAGCCCAGGCAGACCTGGGAACAAAGGAGCTGTTGCTCCAAGATGAAACTTTTCTCTGTGGAAGCCAGACAATCTTCTCATTTATTTGCAAGTGGCATTTGGTCACAGCTCTTTGGCAACATATGGAAACTGTTTAAATTAGCCATATGAGCCATGCGTGAAACAGATGTATGTTCTTGAGCAGGCTTTTATCATTGATGTTTGAGCGAGTGAAGGGTGCAGCTGGCTTGCTTGGGAAGTGAGAACATGTCCTCACCCAGATGTAGTTAAGTGCTTGAAGTGAAACAGAACTAGCCATGTTAAAGAATGTATCAATAAAGACCAATTTCTCATGGGTACCTACAGCATAAATAATACGAATGGAGGTAATGACACTTAACCTCTCACTGCTTTTGTGGCTGCTCACAGCTGCTGCAGGATCAGTTGTGTCAAAAGAAGACAAGGTGTGTGACTTCCCTGCTAGCATCTTTCACTTGTATGGTGATCTGTCAAGAACGTAGTTTAAAACTGCGAGGTCTGATCAGAGTACAATTCTACACCTTTCTGAGCAATGTTAGTAAACAGAGCATAATGAGATCTTGTTGAAGGAAACAGAAAACTGTGGCTGCTGTGACTTTTGGGTGTGACTCTTGAGAGCAATTTTGTATGGTGAGAAATTGCACCCAAAACTGATGCCTGTGTAACTGGAGCTACAACAGCCTCTGAAGCCGTGTGGAGCTCTGCACACTGGGAGGGCTGTGTTGCTGCACAGTCCTAGATGCTCACTGTGGTGTGTATGGCTGTGACAATAAAAATGCCCTTGGATATTGAGAGCTTTGACTTAATTCATGCCAGCTGTGATGGGGTAGACCAAGGTGGGAGTCACTTGAGAAATCAGTGATTGTTGCTGTAGATATATGATTGACTGAGTGTAGCTGATGTGGAGCAGTAACACCGAAATAAAAGAACAGAGCGTTCATGGCAGTGATACTCAGAAGAGGGGGAGGAAGCTATGAACGTTTTGGGACATCAGAAAGAGTCATCTGAAGGAAAGCCACGGCAGGATGCACACCTCTCCTGTGAGGGCAGCACTGTGGATTTGTGTGCTGCACAGGGAAGTCTGCACAGTGCAGTGTTTATAGAGGGGTGTGCTGCTGCCAGATTTGTAGCGCTCACCATGGCAAAGCAGACTGCAAGAGTGCCTGCTGGAACAGGCTGGCTCCATCCTCTGCTGTGTGTCTACAGGTGCAATTCCAGAGAGGCATTTGAACAGGCTGCTGGTGAGCCTTAGGAGCCACAGAAGGGGACACAAGAGATTCTGTTCACTGTATAAATGACGAGGCAGTCACCAGTTTTTTTCACATTTCCTGTAGGAGTTTAAAACAGACAGGGAATGACCAGAGGGGCATGTGGTATTTTAGGGGTTCTAGAACCAAGTGTCTCTCTGAATCAAGAGTCCTTTCAGCAGCCTGTGCTTTGGGCTGTGTTACACTGAGCTACCAGCACAGTTCCCATCTGGGGCCCCACTGTCTCCTGCAGGATTGTCCCCGTCTGGCGAAGCCACCTCTTTGAATCACATGACACTAGAGGGCAAGTTTCAGTGATCAAAGTGAATTCTTTGGTAGATGTCTGTTTCTGGGCAAATGGGTGGTACAGGGAGTTTCCCTGAGGTGCATTGTGTGGTGTGAGTGCCCCTTCTCAGACACTGGTGGGCTGAGCCCTTCCCCAGGCTTGGGGACACCAGCAGCCACCTGGCGAGCACAAACAGCCCTTGTGTGGAGGGGATTCCCATGGCTGTAGCACCGAAGGCTTCAAATGTAAAACCAATGCATTTTCAAAATGAACACACAGCTGTTTGTGATGACAAATACTGATACTTTGATGGATGAACATGGGTGGAACACCTCTTGTGATGTGTTTTGGCCTCATTTGTTTTTATTCATATGCTTCTTTGGACTGTTTTTGCCGGTGGTGAGACTCTCTGGGAAGCATCCCCATCCCAGGTGTTACTCTAGAAATGTTTTGTGTATTATAGGGAGTGGAACACTTCATTTTGCAAGGTTATTTTTAACCTCTAAATATTTGTAGTGAGGCCAGTCCAGGATAGTGGCTGGACAGCAAGGAAGGGCTGTGTTCCCTGCCAGGGTGAGTGATTTCCACTCCTCCTGCTGAGAGTGCCACTGTAATTTTTCATGTGTAGTATCTCCTTCCAGGGAGTGTTTGTAAAGTTTACTTTTTATAGAGAAGAGTGAAGAAAGGAGATAAAGTCTGCTGGTCTCTTTTTGTTTTGTCTTTGGCTATTCGTTTAAGGGGGTTTTGTTTGTTTGTTTTATCGGAGGGGAAATAAACTTTATTTTGCCCCTTATTAACATAAATGCTGTGTTTAAGACTTCATCATAGCTCAGCATGTGCCTGGGACAGTGCTGATGACAGCTTGGGACAGTTCTCTCCAAAACTGGAGTTGCCCAGTGCTTTGCTGTGTTATGCTCACCCATTTCCTCTGCTGTCACCTCTGGCTTTTCGTTGATGCTGTGACTTTGCAGCTTGTGGGGGCCTCAGTCCTGTGGGTTGTGGAAACCTTCATTCCCTGCAGTGAGCTGTGGTCCTTTCTGGTTTGCAGAGCAGGAATGTGGCATTTGCCTAGTTCCTGAGATCTCATACAAGGATGACCTTTTCTTGTCTTTTTTGCTGGGACACCAGTGCATGGTTTAATGCAGGAACTCCGCTGTAATCTGGGGTGCCTTTGGTTACATCCCATGCCCCCACCATGCTGTTGGTGCTGCAGCCACTCTGGCTTCTAATCTCATTCTGATCTCTTCATTGTGGTGTTTTTGGCAACCCAAATTCCCCACCCAGGCCTGAGAATTTAACATCAGCACATTTGCATGACTGATCGGATTTGTCTCGCTTCTGTGACGACATTGTTTCTGCGGAAAATTAATGGATTCTCACGTTGTATTTTTAATGGCTGAAACCACCTCCTTGCCCACCCTCCCATCCCTGAGCTTTCAGAGGGAAAGTCTGTAAACAGCTCAAATTAGCTATCCTCCATAAATAGCTCCCATTTCTTTCCTGCCTGCTGACCGTTTCTTTTTTCTCTTCAAACGGTGCTGCAACACTCCTCTCCTGGTGTTGGTGGATAAAGAACAATGAGCAAAATGAGCCTATGTTTGCTTTCCTTGTCTGGCCCTTGAATAGCTGTGATCTATCATGAACTGCCTCCTTTCATCCAGGACCATGTGGCTTTAAATTGTCAGCCTGCCTTAAAGTTTGTTCCAATCAGGCCTGGTTTGCCACCTTCCCTTTTTGAGAATTCAGCTCAGTTCCTGGTTCCACTTCTGTTCATTTTTGCCATGAGCCAATTTCTTCTGTGGGTGGGCAGGTGGCAGGGAATTTTCTGCTTCTTTGGGGTCACCCATTCCTCTGCTGCAGTGCTTGGAGTGAGAACAGTGAGGTTTTGACACCTGTGTGTGTCTGGCCACCTGAAGGAAAAACAGCCTCCCCCAAATGATGCAATTTGAAATGAAGTGTGCTCAGTGGGGGACAGCGCTTAGCGATGGAACCGTTACAAATGAAATTAGAAGAGTTTTAGTCTTAAATTTTCTTCTGTCATCTCTAAGGTTATGTTTCTCATCTTAGTTTTGAAGAACGAATCCAGGACAAGTCCCATGGTATGGGAATTATCTGAGGAAAAGGTCTGACCTGGATGTCTCCTCCCAGAAGACTGGAACTGGTGGCCATAAGGCTCAGAAAGTCTTGTGGGACAGCTGCTAAGGGACATGCAATATTTTAGGTCAAGGTCTCCTGACTCATGGTACCAAAACCAGTAGTGATGTGCAAGAGGCTGAATTCCTGAGAGAGAAACTGCTGGCAGCCAGTCTCCATGCCTGTCCTTGAGGTGATGCTGGGGTAAGAAGGTGATCCCTAACTACTCTCATCCTTAAATGGTTGACTGGTGACAGTCAGGGCCTGGGGTCCCTGCAAGGCAAAGGAGAAGGTCCCATGAAAAGAGTTTGTTGCATTGCTGCACAGCTGGGCTGCACTTGGTTTTCCTTGTACTGGGGTGTGCTTGCTGCTAAAGGTCCTGCTTTCAGCCCCACAAGCCCAAGGTGGGATGCTGTCTCTTGCTGGGAGTAGGTCAAGTTATGAGGGACCTCAGCTGAGCTTTTTTAGCTTCTGGTTTTAGGTCCAGATACCTGCAGTACCAAAGCAGCCCTGTAGCTCAGCTAGGGGGTCATGCTTACCAGCAGAACAGGCTTTCCCAGTGCTCTGGTAATTGAGATGCACTGCTGCAAATGGCAGGCAGGAAACTACAGGGACCTGATGTTTTAGGTACTCGGGACAAAAAAATTGTCTGTTTTTTAGGCAGAAATGATGAAGATATGGAAATGAGGTGGTTGCTTTGAATTTTTGTGGTGTGGGGGAAAAGGGGGCAAGAGAGAATCTTCTCTGTGCCGGCAGAGGCTGCACTGAAGCAATGGACTGTGCAAAGTGTTACTTTTCTGGATGCTTTTGTTGCTTGGGGCTTTGGATTATATTAGCATGGAAAAAATGCCTCCAAGGGAAGGGGCACAAATCACAGCTTGGCCAATAGGGAGGGAAAGAGGACTATAAAACAGAAAATCAATTTAATACTCAGTGGGTGTTTGCAGCGTGCTCACCCTTCCTTCAAATTGCCAAAGGAAAGATTAATTAAAGTTATATTGAGCAGCAAAAATCATAAAGGGGATGAGATGGGGCTTGTGTAGTTCAGCTTTCTCCATAATTAATTGATAAAAGCATTCTTGGTTTTCATTACCCAGAACCTTGCCTTACCCTCCTGCTCTTAAAGGGCAGCCGAAGCAATGCTGGATTTCCCAAGACTGCATTGCTGCCTTGCAGGTTGAGCTAACAAGGGTCACTTCATAGGCACTTGGAGAAAGGGCTTCCTCTGTCAAATAATGCCACTGTGCTATTTATGGGTCTTATCATTTAGGATCAGACCACAAAATCCTTTCATCAGGATATGGCTTTGTACCCACTTCTAGTAAGGTTGAGAGCTGTATGCACTGTGAGGTGCAGGTGTTGGCAGGGGATGGAGACAGCTGGTTCTTGTGTCTCTTGTCTCTGTCTGCTGCCTTCATTTAACCAAAATAACTCTGAGCCGGGTGTGGCAAAAGCTGCTGGAGAATCATGGCCATGGTAGAATGGACAGAATGCAGGAAGGATACCTGTGTCCATCAGGTAGCAGGAGGGGGCCAGAGTTGCCTGGTCAGGAAAGCCAAGTGAGTTGCTGAGCTTGACTTCACTTGAAAGGGAGTGAGGTCTCCGAGTGAATTTACCTGCTTTTGGGGTGGCTTTGAGGATGTTTGTCTGTCTGTGTTGGGGGGCAGAGCTCAAACTGCATGTGTTTGTGAGTCCATGATAACTTCTCCCTAAAGTCTGTTTCCTGCCTACACAAAAAATGTGGCCAAGAGGCACTCTGCAGACTGTGTACAGCTTTCAGGGAGAAAAATTCAGATATGCACAGCCAGATCCCTATTTCATGTCAGCATTGCCATGGAACTTGCATCATCATCTAGAGCAGAAAACAGAGTGTTATGAAGCTCCCACAGCTTCATTTACTTCCTATGGAAATATGAAGGGTTAAGCTTAAGTTGCTTGGGTTTTGCCCCCCACATTACAGGGGAGCAGCTTCCATAAACGTGTGAGGTGCTCTGAAGTGCTGGGCAGCAGGCACCATCCCGGGCAGCGCTCTCTGAGGAAGGTGCCGCTGTTCAACCATTTCAGAGCCCATAGAGGGAGCTGCTTTGCTGCCTGTGGCGTGGATTTCCAGCTGCCTGGCATGGCTTTCCAGCTCTGTGTGTTCGCATATGCCCTCCTGCACTGCTCATTTTTACCTGGAATGGCTTCGTGGATCATTGATTGGATTACCGTGCTGAAGTGGAAAAGATAAAGACCTTGAGTGAGCAAGTAACCAGCAGCAGGAGAGCTGTGAATTTTAAAATGAAAATTCCTTTCTCCTAACCTGATTCTGGCAAACTCTATTGCTCAGTTCATGGTTAAAATAACATGGTATTCAGTCCAGGGACAGCAAAGCTGGGCATTGTGTAGGCTCATGTGTATGATTGCAGTTTTGAACAAACTCAAGCTCAAAGTATTTTTTTTGTTCCTGCATTGTCACTTTCCAGGATAGGAACTCCATTGAACATGAATCAAGATTTCTGGCCTTATTGGGTCTCCTGCAGATCACTTCCTAAGAGAGGGTGCTTTGGGAGCACTGCACATGATAATTTAGGCAGTTTAGGTTTCTGCAGAAATCTGAATAGGGATTTGGACTCTGATTCCCAGGAGATTTTGATGTTTTTGAAATATTTGTTGCCGTTTAGAAGCAGACCATGTTCATAGACTTTGCTACACAATCTGAGAACAATTTCTGAAACAAAATGTGCTCCCTGGACAGGATAACTTCCCACTGAAGATAGAATCACCAAGTCCCTGTTGCCAGGAAACCCCACTGATGCCAGACAGCAGCTCTGACTCCAAACACCCTTGCTGAGTGGAGCCGGTTACCACCAGAGCCTCTACAGCAGCTTATCCCCAAAGCAGTCCAGAGGGAAACTCCTGATCATTCCTACTGAGGAGAAACAAACTGATCTGGATAAAAACACAATGGCTGAATGTGTTTACTAATTGCTTGTTTCCCATCTTCCTTTGTCTTGAGTGTTTGATGCTCATGATCTTGTCCTATTTTCTGGGATTTTTTCTCTTTCTCCTTTCGCTGGTTTCTTCCTTATTTTGAGGCTTTGCTTTTGCCTCTGACACAGCTGTTACTTTGCCCTAAGGAATGTATTGAGTTTTTTCTCTAAGGTGTAAATCTTAGCATACTTCAGAATATTGTTCTGCTGGTTCCTGTGCCAGCAGGAGGCTCAGCAACAGACCTGTCTTCCTGCAAGGAAAGAAATACAGAGGTGCCAGGAACGTGCTTTGATCTGTTGATTTATTTTCTTATTGTTAGACTGCAAAGTGTTAGCCCTAACAAGAGCGTGGCCAGCCCTGAAAATTAAATCTCTCACCACTCAAACCTGTCAGGTTGGGAAGCATTCTGCAAATGCTCAAAAATAGCTTGGCATGTTTTTGCCAGTGCGTGAGGAGTTGTATTGCTGTTTGCCAGGAGGTGGGATGTGTTACCGTGTCCACACATGCCCAGCACCCTTTGCCAGGTGCTCCTGTTGCTCAGGTGGGAGGGACATTGTTTTTCTCTTGTACTGTTTGGATGTGGTACAGTCAGCTCTAGAACAAAAGGAGCTAATTGGTGCCCTAGGACCTTTCCATAATGTACATGATGGACAGCAGAGATGTGGGTGGGGATAGAGATTGTGCCTTAGAAATGCACGTGTGATTGATCTCATGGGTGGGTTCAGGGCACATCCTAGGTTAGCACTGTGAGGCACAAACAGAGGATGTGGCTCATCACTTCACAGGGTGGCACAGCTGAGTCCATGTCAGGCAGGCTGTATCAGTCACCTGCCTGTGATGCTCACAGAATTGGAGATGTCAAGGTTAATTGTGCAAGCACTTCTTCCTTGTGTATTTTGTACTGGCACAAGTCATGAGGTACCTCTGCTTGGGAACCCAGCTATTATCAATGCACAGGGGTTGGGAATGCTAATGAAAACTGAGTTTGAATTGTGAATATTGGTGAAACAAATCTCAGGCACTTACTTGGGTTCACATTGCTCTTTGTTTAACTTGCCCATTCCTGTACTGCCCTGTGGGACACCTGCTCAAAAAGAGCAGCAAAACTGTGTTAGAACTCTGCTAGATGGGCTGGAAGGAAATACGTCAGTGTGAGCTGTGCCAAGTAGCAGATGCAGAGAAGGTCCTTGAGCTGGTGACATACACAGCTTAGTGTGACCCCATAGAAAGAAGGCCCCTTTGACTCAAATTGGAAGACAGTCTTCAATCTAGGTTCAGATCCCATTCAGCACTTAAAAGCTGCCATTTTTTAATAAAAGCTTCAGGTGGTAAGCCTGCATTTGAGTGGAGCAGGATGGAGGGTGCTTTCCTGGCAGGCAGGGTATACATGCTTCCAAAGTCTCTCCTTCTGTCAATCTCTGTTACAGCTGGTTCTGATCAGTGCTAGGGGGAAAATTGCAGTGGTTTCCACAGCATGCAGAGCATGACTGCTTTGCTGATCCCTGTTCGGAGGGTACATCCATGGCCTATGCTGATGCTGGAATAGGGGCTTCCTGGCAAGAGTTTGTGGCAGGCAAATGGATGAAAGGTTTGCTCCAGCTTGGTGGCTGAAAATCAGTTCAAAGACAGACACTGGGTGATGTTTTTCAAGTACAGAGTTATATTTTTCTTCTGGGAGCTCAAGTGGCTCATGTTCTTGTAGAAGCTTGTAGCTGACTGTGGTGAGAGTGAAGGATATCCATCCCCAGGAATTTGTCTTAAAGTGTTCCAGATAAGCCTGGTTTTAGCAAATTGCAAAAGTGCATTTTGGTTTGAGATGTATTTTTGGGAACAATATTATTTAGTTTTCTGTCTGAATACCATAAGCTTCTATTGGTGATTTATTCTTTTCCTTGTCTTTGAAGGAGAGAAAAAAATCCCAGAAAGTACGAGATTCTTCTTTAATAACCTGGGTGAAATACATTTTTCATGGAAAATGAAAGTTTTAAACAGTTGTGAACACTTCTGAATTGAATTCTCATGAGAGCAAAATTATTTTTCTCCCCTGAAATAACATTGTGCTACTCAGAACCAGGGGAAGGAGGAAAATGCAAGTGGGGAATAGGAGAAGCGTGGCATTAGGAGGGAAAAAGCAAGTTGGAGGTGGTGATTTGCAGGGAAGGGTGGTGAAATTTTTAGAAAGAAGACACTTTGTGCCGTCACATTGCTGGGGACTCCCCAAAATGTTGCTGTGGAAAATGAGGACTGTGAAGGCATTGATTGTTTTGGGCTCTGGTTGTGGGGGAAGCACCTGGAAAAACTGTTGAGCCTGTCCTCTGCCCAGAAGGAAGCGTTCTCCTTCCCAGTGCCACCTGCCACACCTTCCTGGGGTCATGGCACCTCTGTGCTCAGCACACAGTTCGGATGTCAACGTGTGGACTGTTTTCCTGTGGGAGAAATGTGCTGAGAATTCAGACAGCTTGCCAGGTTGCTTTTTCCATTTTGGTGCTGAATTTGTTTGTTAAACACAGTCATCCTTCCCCTTTGCCCAGCAGACAAAAGCTGTCTGGTTGCATATGCTGGGGGGTGGTGAGGCTCAGCATTGAGGTGGTTGGTGCAGGTTACCAGTCCAGCAGAAAAGCAAAGTCTCTCATATTGACTCCATCAAGCTCAATAAAAACTGCTCTGTTCTTACTATCCAGAGCAATTAATGCATTTTCTCAAAGAAAAGCTGGCATGCTGTTGCACTGTGTTTTAAGAGTTTGCACCTGGGTGTACACTACAGAGCTCTGCCAAGAGAAACTCTGGTTTCCAAGCTTGTTAGCCTGCTGTTTGGAGATTTATATTTTTTGTTTGTTTCTTTCTTTTTCTTTCTCTCTTTTTTTTTTTTTTCTTTCTTTTTCTTTTTTTCCTTTTGGAAATCCTCCCACATTAAATTAAAAAGGAGAACTTAGTAAAAGAAACCAGAAGGGATGGTTTGAGATGCTTCATTTGCCAGCAGTCTCTGAACTTGTGACCCTTTAAAATAAAGTACTTGGGCTTTCCTGTGGGATGGCTCCCTCTGGATGGAGGCGGGCTTTCAGACTTGCATGTCTTTAGGAAGGGGCCTTTGACAGCACAGGAGAAGCTGCAGTGTAGCATTCACAGCCGGGACTTCCAGCAAGGAAAATTGTTCAGCTGGTTGGGGACTGTGATAAATCACAGTTCCCCTGGAGCACGCTGGGACTGCAGAGAGCTGGAAATAAATGCTAGGCAAATTCTGCTTTTGTAGTGGGCTATCTTTCAGGATGATATATGGCTTTGTAACAGAAAGAGATCACTTTGCTAGAACTGGGAGAAAACTGCTGCCTTCCATTGGGAAGGCAAATGTAACAATTCCATTGGTGTAAATCCGCGCTGCAGGCTTGCCCTGAAAGCTGTGTTTGGCATGGGCTACCTTAGCCTGAGCAGCAGGCTGTGTGGTGCTAGTGGAAAAGAGCCACTGAGAGCCCAGGGCGGTGGCAATTAGTTGGGACCGTAGATTTGACAAGAGGGTCGGGAATGCTGGTGGCAGGTGGCCAGTACAGTAATGACTTTCCAAACGTGGCTGGGGAAGTAATTGGATGGCATGGGATGCCATTTGCATCTCTGCCTCTTGACTGCCACATTGTTCTGGACTAGTAATTTCTGTGGGTGGCTAAAATGTCTTCTCCTCAAATTGCAGTCATGGGAACCTATGTCACTGGTTTCTTCTACTCCTGCTTTCATCCTAATCAGCTTGGATTTGGTTTGGTTGTACTGGTAGACTTGTTACCTAGTGAGGATCTGCCAGTGTTTTGTGTTTTTCTCTGTAATGAGTGATGGCTTGGATTGCCCAGAAGTTGCGGAGAGCTTGAGTTCTGTGTTTGTATAGCAAATGAAGGGTCTACCCTAGTTATTAATGATGTTAGGCTCTGTATAGATTTGTCTGCATTAACTATGTCCTCTTCTGGAACTGGGTTTTGGTAGTAATTTTAAGACCCGGTCAAAAAGCTGGAGCCAGCCTCTCTTGAGGCTGCCATGACCAGGTAAACAGGGGAGACACCCTTGTCCCAGGGAAGGGGAGAAGCAGTAGAGTCACCCTTTGCTCATGCCAGGGCTCTGCTGCTTGTAGCAGGCAGTAGCAAGCAAAGATTTCTTTCCATGCCCACATCCCAGACCAGTGACACTGGCAAATACTCTTGTACTGACTGAGGTGCTGAGATGCAGAATAGAGGAATCAAGTGCTGCATCAGAATCAGTACCATGTTGTATCAGAGAAAACTTAGAGTTAATCTTTCTTAATTCAGTTGTCACAGATCTGATTGCAATCAAATTGTAAGTTTCTGATATTCAGGCAAAGGTCCATATTCCATTTGGTCTTGGCAGTAAAAGTGAGATGATTGGTAAAGCACATTAGTTTCCCAGGCCTAGCATGCTTTGATCAGTTACGTTCCTGGTGTAGCAATGGGATGTTTTTTCCCCTCAAGTAATGTAAATGTTGACTTAACAAGAGAAGTAAAAAGAAATTTCATCAAATCTGGTCATTGTTGCAGACAGTGCCTTAGCATTGTTCCTTGTCTGTCTGACCAAGTTCTCTTCAACTGTGTCATGAATTACTTTGCTCTGTTTTTTCTTATTTTTTCATCAGCCTATACAGGCTTCTTGTATGAGTTTTAAGAGCTCTGTAATCTGTTTATCTCTGAACTGCCTCATTGCCTGTGTTTATCTCGTTCAAATTCTCAAAGTGGTACCTATGCACTGTGCAGCATCAACTCAGCCAGGATACTCCAGGGGTATACATTTTTCCACTCAAATGATTTCTAGTCTGTTTCTCTGAGCTGTGAATGTCAAGTGATCCGTTTGTTTACCTTGCTTTGCGGACTTCTGACTGAAATTTAAAGATTTTTACAAAATTGAAAACTCTGCACACTTAAATCTGTGGAACTGATCCACAAGGGGACAAATAACTGGTGTTTCTCTAGTGAAGTGGAAATGGTAGGCTGGCTCTCAGGTTGGATTGGGACCTATGCAGTGTGTCTGGGTGAGTGAGGTCCTGAAGCCTGTAGCCTTTAGATATACTGTGCTGAGCTTGAGTGCTTCACTGCTGTCCTCCAGTCTTACACACAGTGTTCACCTGGGGATGGTGCAGTGCAACATCTCAGTAAGGATCTGAGCTGTGACTGACCTCGTTCCTTCACAGGAAAAGGTCAGTGCTGGTGGTTGCCTTGTGCAGGCTGTAATGAGGAGTGAACACCACCTCATTGAGAGTCACACCTACATGAATGAGTGGCACAAGGAATCCATGGTTATCATCTCATTTTGCCTCCACTGATGTCCACTGTTTGTACTTTTCGAACTGCAGCAGCCTTTGACCTTTTTCTGGTCCATGAAGTCATTGCTTTTAGGTGTGATACAAGCCAGATGGGAACTGTACCTTCCTTCCAAAATAAAAACTAAACTAATTGCACTTTGTTTCTCTCCAGCTGCCTTTTGGGGA
This sequence comes from Polioptila caerulea, assembly GCA_013397295.1. Classification (NCBI taxonomy): domain Eukaryota; kingdom Metazoa; phylum Chordata; class Aves; order Passeriformes; family Certhiidae; genus Polioptila; species Polioptila caerulea. The sequence continues at coordinate 55,822 of VYXF01006695.1, read as the reverse complement.
GATATCGCTTTAGATGAAGATGATCTGAAGTTGTTTCAAATAGACAGGACTGCTGACTTAACAAAGCACTCGGATGGCAACGCAAGACACACTTCAGGTAAGGGCAGCCCTGGGGTGGTGATGCCTTCTTTCACCTGGTTTTGTCCTTACTGAAGGGAGATTTCCATTTCCCTCGTGATGCTGTTCCCACAGCCAGGACGGTGCGTGCAGAGCTTAGTTATGGCACTGAGGGTGGGATCCAACTCTGAACTTTGTTAAATAAAAAACAAGTCACAGTTTGATGTAGCCAAATCCTCTCTTGCCTGAGGGAGATTTTCAGATTTATAGCACCAGTCTCTTTCTGTGAGGAAGTACCTTTTTGCTGATTTGGACGGAAATGTGTTTGAAGTTGGGCCACTCAGTTTGTCAGGAGTTCTGACTCTTATTGTGCTCCTTTTTGTTTCACTGTATAATCTTAATGGAATAACACATTTTTTCAGCTGTCTACCTAGTAAAACCCACTGCAGTCGTGCATGCAGACTGCCCTAGAAGTGATAGTCTAATCAAAATAGGTTAACAATTGTGTTGATTTTCTGTAAAGTGTGTGCTCATTTTGTCCCCCTGTGCAACTCTAATGTATGCTCGGTCTTGTGCCAGACCAAAGGTGTTTGACTCAGGAATTCTGACTGGACTCCAGCTCTAACAGTCTCTGAAACACTCTGCAGCTGGTTCAGAGGGCTCCCCACAGTGTTTTTACCTCTAGTTCACTTTATGCTGCAAGAGAGAAATTGCTGGAAGTCTGAGCTCTGAGAGGTACTAGAGGGACTGGAGACAAAGAAGGTCAGAAGAAACTTCTGCTTTTCTTTGCTGTTCTGCCTCTAGGTTAACAAGCAGGGTGACAGGGTGGGTAGAAGCAAAAATCATTGAAATTGTCGCACCTGATCCCTATGCAACTCAGCTCTTATATCTGGTGAAAGCACTGGTGGCTGTTTCTCTTTCCTTGTAACTGCCTAGCTTTGGCTTCAGAGCATCTAAGTACCATGTAGGTCTGGTTCTGGGGATGAGTGGTCCAACTTCCTATGGGAATGAGTGTGAAATGTGACACATCCAACACAGGCATATTTAATTGTCAATGGCCCTGACATTCTGGGTAGAGAAGTGCTGTCCAGTTCTTTAGATTATGGAAGCTCCCTGGAAATGCCATTGTCCTGCATTGCCATGTCACTTAGCCCATTCATATTGTGCTTTTGGCTGTCACACATTCTTAGGTGGTAGGTTATCAGAGCAGAAGAAGTATCAGAAAATGAGGACTAAGTGGGACAGGCAGCATTAATCTCTTTCACATCCCTTTGTTGATTCCTGAAGTTAGATGAGGACACTACTGGGAAAGCAAAGTCAAATGATGTTTGAATGTATCAGTTTTCTCTGGTAACTTTTTTAGTTGTCATGTCTAGCACATTTCTTTCACTTGGCACTGGTGCCAGACCCATGCCATCTGGAAAATGAGCTGGATTTTATAACTCACATCTGTATCATGTAATGCTGGCACTGGTTTCTTACAGCCATGGCTTGTGTGGTGTGGTGGGACCAGTGTCTTCCTCGAGCTTTTTACTGATGCATCATACAGTGCTTTGCCTTGGGTGAATGGAGATGTCACCTCACTCACTTTCCCTTGTTCTCATCTCTGGCAGGTTTCATTTGTACCCCTGGGAGTGCAGCTGACAAATGGGCATCCCCCGTGACTGTGATGCTTTCTGCAGAGCACACACAGGGGGATCTCTATGGTCACCTGCCCTGTGAGGGGCTTTCTACAGGGACAGGAGAGGTTGATTTTTCTCTTGTGAGGCTTGTTTGACACACGTGAATTATAAGAGGGTGGCCTACTTCAGCATGGTGAGGATTGGGCTCCATTCTACCCTGGAAGAAAATCCTACTCCCTGCTTTATTTCCAGTGGGAAGAATGCAACCTCTGTACAGAAACAGCCTAAGACCCTTTATGAATGGAACCCCTTAAATTATAACATTTCAGAGTTTCCTAAAGCTGTTAATCGGATTAGTTGCATAGTGGAGGAAGTACTTAATACATCCATACAGACACACAGGCTCTTCATATCTGGGAGCTGCAGTCCTGAACATGTTATTAGGCCAGGCATTCTTCTTGCCCAGTGTTGTTCCCTTGTTCCCAGAAAATGCTGTTCAGCTGGGAGGAGAAGGGAAAATTGTGCGATTTGATGCTGCTGGGCTGTTCCTAGGTGTGCACCCTTATAGCTTGTGTGGAGCATCTGCAGCTGTCAGGCTCAGCAGGAGGGTTGAGGTTCCCATGTACTTAGGAGTGATGGGAACCACGGTCCTCTGGATCCAACGACATTGTACTGCTTGAGGGAAAGCTTTGCCTTGGCTGGTAAAGACAGAGACTGTCACACATTTCAAGTTTTCCCCTTTTTCACCCTCTCCCAGTCGTTGTCTAGAAAATAGCTAGGTATTTCTCTGGGTCCTTGAGAGAGAGGGGCAGGCAATCAGAGAACTGTTTGGATTCTGCCACGGATCTCTGTCCTGAGCCTTATTTCACAGCATGAGCATGCTTTAGGCTTGTTTTCTCCATTAATTTCCTGCTTGCAGAAATGCTGTGATCATTTTTCAAAAACTAAAGATTTGTGATCCTGCTTGAAGTGGAATGTCATGAAGTTCAGTATTTCCAAGAGTTTTCTCAGCAAATATTGGAGTTAGTGTTTTATTCCTAGTATCTGAAAGCAATGGACCAAATAGCATTGTCTCCTTGGTAAAGGCACAGAGCAGGATCGTGGTTCCTTCCCTCAGAGGAATGCTGGCTCAGAGCTCTCTGGCAATCCCCCAGAAAACTGCTCATGTGGCTTTTAGGGATGGCTATCTCTTTGGTACCTTACTTCAGTGCTCCAGCAATGATGTTCCTCTTTGGCTTTGTCTGGATTTCTCTGTGCAGTATACCCAGATTCTTTTCTGTTAGTGGTCATATTGGGAATTGACATTACACAGGGAATTGCATCACTTGTGTACTTACAGCCTTCTGGAGTGCAGTGTATGACCTGATAGTCCTTATTCATGTGAGCAGTCTCATCTGCTCCAAAAGAGCTTCCCTCCGAAAAATATATCAGGATGAGTACAGGTCTGAAAACTGAAAATCTGAAAACTGCAGTAGGTTTTCAGTAGCATCTTGTGCGCAAGCATCCTTCCCTGGTGCATTTATACAAGTGGAGTTTTCTTCAGGCCCTGTTGAGGGACAGGCAGGCATGGTGGTGGTCTGTGGCTGAGTGGAGCCCATTTAATCCAAGTAGTTGTTACAAGTCTGCGTGTTGATCTGTGCTGACTTGGTTAAAGCTCTGAGCTGTGTGGGTTAGTAGAGGGTGTTTGCATGCAGTGCAGATTAACTGTGGGTGAATGCCAGATGTGCTCTACCAAGAGGGCTCTACCAAGGGCTCAGAGCTACCAACTAGTTAATTTCTTGTCAAGGCCCTTTATGATTTCCCTGAAGGCTTTTTCCAAAGTGCTGTGCTCCGACCCAGTTTTAGATTGTGATCATTACATGACTTCTGGGCTCCTTTCCACAGGTCTCTCAACCTCAACTCTATTTTACCTGAAACCTAGTTTTACTCTAATCAGTGATCTGGCAAAAGAGCTGTTTAAAGTTGCACATTTGACCTTTCTTTGAGTTGAGATAAGATTTTTTGGTTTTCTAAACCAGGATTTATTTTCTCTCATTGGCTGTTCTCTTTTGAACCCAAGTCCTAAACTCAGAGACTTGCTTGTGCTCTTTTTATTTGTTGCTTTATATTACAAGAAATTTTGCAGACCAGACTATGTCTTCCACGTCATCTGCTCATCCTGCTATCACGATCTGTATCACATCTGACAAATACATACAAAATCTGCCAAACAAGGAATTTCTCCTCTTCCTTAAAAATGTTTTGCAGCTAGAAGAAGGCACAAACAATGAGGCATATTGTTAAAATGAAGGTCTTAGCTGCCTCCCTATCTCTGTTTCTGTGGGATCAAATTTAGATGTTATGTTTACTATGAAAATCCAGTGTTCTCATGCAGTGGTGTTGAAATGGACACCCTTAGGATTTAGACCTGTAGAGAGACAGTAATGGTTCAGAACATAATGAAATGGATCTGTTACCTGGAGATCTGCCACTGAGGGCTATCTCATCAAGCCCATGCATCACCAACTCTTAACCACTTTGATGAAAGATTTTTTCAAAAGCTTTCTGTTTTCAAAAGTTTCTCATATTTTTTTTTAACACTAGTGAAAGTATTTGCTTTTACAATATAATTTAGTTTAGAAGAAATTTGACTGAAAGCTTTGAGGATTCATCTGCTGCAATGGGAAAAAAAAAAAGAATTCAGAGTCAGGCTGGGAATTGCACAGTGTCACCTCTCTTTTGGAACCAAATGAGTCCACTGGTGCAAGGTGATTATCTGCTGAAGCATTAGCCACAGAGCAAGAAGACTTTATTTCTTGCTATGCCTCTTAGATGTATGTGGCTGTTTAATACTAACTGACTTGATTTAAGTTTTTATGGCTATTTTAGGGATTATGAGGACTTTTCTGATACATTACCCCTTTACCTGATTTTTGTATCATAGAGACATAGTCCTGAAAGACACCTCTGTGAGTAAGAAGGGCAAATTTGTCTCTTCAGGGTTTGGCAGCAGCAGATCAGAAGCCAAGGGAGTCTGGCTGCCCTCACTTGATGCCATGCTGTGCTGGGCTTGCTGCTAAGAAGCTGACTCCATATCCCACTGTCGCAAAGAATGCTTTTCAAGAACAGTCAAAACAAGTTTTCTTTACCTCTCATCCTGAGAGGTTTTGAGGCTCATGGCTTGAACACCTTGATGAGCCTTTCACACTGTCAAAAATACCTGGCAGAAGAGATTCAAATAGCACCTTTTCTAGCTAGAGTAGTTTTCTAGCTTCAGGTAACAGTGCAGCTCGGAGAGGGATATATTTGAACCCAGGCTCTCTACTGAAATCAAGAGAGACAGAGGTTGCTGTCAGTGACTGGAGGCTCTGACAGCAAATTCATGCAAGTAATTCTCTGACAAATGAGGCAGACAGGAGTTCTGCATTAAACCTTGTCTTAAGAGCAGGGACTTCATTGATTAGCAGCAGCTCTGCAGTTCTGGAATGTGCTATGAAAATACAGGCAGCTACTCTGCTGCCTTACCACATCTGCACAAGGGCCTGTCTGCAACAGAGTGCTTTGCTTTTTCTTTGTTTGAGATGCTCGTGGTCACTGTCTCTATTTGCATTCTTGAGGAAAGGCATTGGTTCCCACGTAAGCTGGGTTTACTTGCTGGACAGGTCGCTGGAGTGCAGCTCTCCTGCTAAGAGTTGTGCTGCTTAACTTCAGGGAGGAGAGCAAGACTTCTCTGGTGGAATACTTAAGGTACTGGTGGCAGTCACAAGCAGGGTTTCTGCTGTTTCACTTTGTGAGTGGTTCCTCAGTGTTGGGGCTGTGGCCAGTAGTAGTGCTGCACATTACATCAGAGTCCTCTTGAATGCTACTAATGTGTTTCTAGTGAAATTTAACTTAGTGCAAAATATATTTCTAGAAGACTGCAAAATCCAGGCATTTAGACCGTGACTGAGATTCCAGGGAAGATCTGATTTATGGATTTGAAAGCAAGACTGTTAAATTCAGCTGACTTGACACATGCTTGCCAAACTCAGCTGGTTTTCCCCTTTTAACTCATATTTGGTGCTCTGCTGTAATGTCACTTGGTTCAGAGTAGCAGGAGTGGACTTGAGCATTGTGGGATTTCACAGAACCACAGAGTCATATCATTTAGGGCTGCTTGGAGCCCAGCCTTTAATTTACTTAGGCTTAGAGCAAGTCTATGGGATGTGCTAACTTAACCTGAGCTGTATTGGTCAGGATTGGCCAGGAGCAATGCAAGTAACTATGTACGTGCTGTAACATAACCCACATCTGTGAACTCTCTAACTGGGAAATCTTTAGTGAAGGTTGTTTCCTCCTGTATGAGTAGAGGAGCATCTTTGTTCCAGCAGACCTGTCTGAGGGCTCTGTCCAGCTGCATACCTCCTTTCAGTTTTCCACAACACGTGACATGCACTCTGGGGATGTCTCTTTGCAATCCAGGCACATTCTTAACAGGAAGAGAAGCCTCAAGAGGGGAAAGGTAGGTGACTAGAGCCTGGCCTGATGCTGAGGTTTGGTTAGCTGTGCCAAATGATTTTCCTATGACTAGCCCAAATGTTTACCTCTGTGAGTTGATTCAAACAGAAGTTTTACCAGAGCAGACAACCATGAAATGAATTTCCCACAGCTCTGTAGTTTGCTAAAGCAAAGCAGCAGCTCCCCGTTGGAAGAACTGAGTACGTCCTCTAGGGCCAAGAGTGTTCTTGTTTGCTCTGCTTTTCTGAGTTATCCCCTGTCCCAAATCTACACTTCTGTGCAATAAGCCAGTGATCTCTTCGCAGTAAAGCAGATCCTGTGCTTTTTTTCTCCCAGTCCAGAGTCTTACAGTCCTATTGCAACCCTCTTCCCTGATTTTCTCCAGGATAAAGATAACTGTCTAGAAACCCCATACCCTTAGCTGGCGAACCTTCTAATTCCCCCTGTAGTTAAGACTCTTCCATAGAAAATGCCTATCTTTAGGTTTTATATTTTCACATAAAATGCTTTTCTTTATGGGTTTTGAGTGCCAGCTTCAAGTATTTTCTGGAAATTATTGAGAGGGATTTTTCTCATCTTAGGGATGCACTTTTTCTAAGTCGCAGAACTAGAGTCTGCCTGTCTGGTGCTTGATGGGAGGAGAGAAGGTGGTCAAGTCAAGATGCATGGAGCATGTATATGTACAAAGGAGACAGACTGCCCTTGTGAGGCTGGAGAGGAAACCCTGAGTGAGGCCAGCACGGCTGTCAGGAGCGGGAAGGGCAGATTGTTGGCCTCACCTGCCTGTTCTCAGGGGCTGTCCAGTGCCTTCCTGTGCTGTGAGTGCTGCTTGTGATCTGCCTGAGTAGCAGCAAGAGGTGCTGGAGTCTTTACTCCACCTGTCCCACCAACAGATATGCAGGCTTCAATTTTCTTTCAACTAGGGTCTTTCCAGTATGGCATGTTGCTTTGACACCACATGGGACTAGTGGGCTTGCAGAATTCCTTTACACACTTGGCTGTGGTGTTCCAGACTTGTGACAAAATGAGAAATTAAATCCATCTCCTTTTTCCCCTTTGCTTGTGATAAGGGTTCTGCAGGGCAGGGTAAAGACAGTCCCAAACAATAGGTGCTGAGTACATCTGAATGAGCAGAGCACAACCTGAATGACACAGCCCTATTACTTGCTCCACATTTCCTGTGGACTAAGATGTTCTTTTTCCTCTTGTCTAAGTTCCCAGTGGCAGCTGGTCACATGCACCACAAAGTTTGTTTTGTAAATGCACTGTTCCCTGAAATCAAGTTTTCTGGATGGTGGCCTTCCACCTGTCAAAATAAGTGGTTTGATTTTTGCTGTGCAGTCAATGTTCAGCCTTACGCAGTTTTTTTTTTTTAGTGGTTTTATGAGCTCTGCAATATTGCTCAAATGAATCCATCCAAGCAATAAAGCTTTCTCCACTGTAACAAAAATCCCCAGCTATTTGAAACTCTGCCACTTACTCATTCTTAGTGAAAACTTTGGTTGTGCTTATCTTGTGAGTCACAATTCATATACTTCTTTCAGAAATCATCCAGGAAGGCAAGTAACTCGGTATCACTCTTGTCAAACGCTGCAGTTCAGAAATTTAATAGCATGGATTTTGTTAATGAGCAATTAATATTATTTAAGCACCCAAAAGCATGCGCAGAAACCAGCGGTTGATGCCATGGTTGGAGCTGCTTCCGAGCCTGTTTCTGTAGTTTCTTCCTTTTCAGCCACTATCAGCTTTGAGCATAGCTGCAGCTTTGGGCGTAGCTGCTGCAGTGCTCCTGCACAGATGATGCTGAATCCCTGCTGCTCCCTGCTTAACTTTGCCAGGTTTTGGCTCCCAGCCCCACTACTTTCCCCATCCTCAAAGGTCTCTGGGCACATATCTAAAGCACCTGGAAGTTGGTACTGGTTGGCAGCATTAACCCTTTCAGGAGCTGGGGTAATCACCATCTAGGAGCATTTATAACATCTGATTTCTGTTTGCAACTGTCGTGCTCTTGATCTCTCTTAATTAAATTTTCTTTTACCCTTGTCTACAGCTGGTGTATCACATTTGGAGGCTGTTCCTTTTACTCATGCCAGAAGAGTCTGAATGGTCTTTTGTGTTTAAGTGGAGGTTATTAAATAGCTTTATATTAATTAACTGTGTTGAAGGGAACACATGGGGAAATGTACTTGAGGAGATCAGTTTATCCATATGGAAATGACATTGAAAGTTAAACCCATTACCCTAAATGTAAAATTTGACAGTGCTTAGCCAATAACTGTGGAATTTACTAAATCATGCATTTGTGCTTCAGAGCTGGGCAAATGTCTAAGTTTCTTGAACATTTGCTCAAATGAAAAATTGTATTTGTCTCAATTGCATAAGCTGCCTTGTCATTTCTGAGTGTTTTAGGCAAATGAGTTTGGAGGCAGAAACACTCCAGGAAAGAGTAGGGTCGAATAAGCAGTCACTGCAGGATGGGCTCTCTGAAAGACTGGCTGGGTTGTCTTGACCCTCAGGCTCTCTACTTTCAAGCGGGATGCTGCCGTGTCCACAAAATAGAAAGTTGCTTATAGTGGTCAAAGAAACATCTGGAAGGTCCAGGGAACAATCAGTAGCCAAAATGGCTTCTTGGACAATAGCAAACAACAAATAAATTAGAAGTTGTAAACTGCTTGTGGTTGATTCTGAGCAGAAAGGGGTTACATTTGTGGAATAAATGTGTTCACTTTGAGCCACTTGTTCAGGCTTAATTTGGAGACAAGGCTGATGCTTGTAGTTGCAGTGCACAAAACCCCTTTGCTGTGGCTCCCCTTTTCAAATGGTGAGGACAAAGTATTTATTCAGCTGTCAAGTGGGGAAAGAAAGCAAATTAGTTTTAGGCTGGAACACTGGACTGTGTTTGCTGTTGTAGTTCTGAGGCCAGATGGTGACTTGGACAGCCCTGGGGAATGGGTAACAAGTTTCTCCAGGGCAAAGATCAGAAGCAAAAGGAAATATTCAGATTATCTTGCAGTTCCACTTCCTAGAGAGGAAAAGGGAGTGTGAGAGGCATCAGGCTGTGCTAGGGAGGGGATTAGCCACTCCTTCTCTTCAGTTGTTGCTGTTGCTGAATCCTGGAGTCAGTTTGTGGTAGAGTTTGAGACCTGGGTTTGAGACCTGACTCCTCCTGCAAACTGCAGCTGTCCCTGGGGAGGGCAGGGCAGCTCCTCCAGCACCTCGTGGGGCAGCTTGCTCAGTGAGGAAAGTGCCTCTGCCCTTAGTCCTCAGCTCCCCCATGGCTCTTCCAATGACAGCAAATGGTTTGGGCACCTGTTTCACCAAGGAATCAGGGGAGACCTTGGGCAAGGAGATGGTCTAAGGTTACCTAACATTGGCTACATTTGATTTGTGCTCCCAGTGTTTTAAGTCTCACTTGTCCAGCTTCAGTGCTGGTTCCTGCCTCAGTTTCCCTGGTTTGGCAGTTGGTTTCAGGTGCTCTTTAAATGAGCTGTGGTGGAGTTGGTAGGTAACCAAGCAGGTGAGGTGTTTCAGCTATATCTACTTAGACTGCTCAACTGCCTGTTAAACATGGTTCAGGCTCCTAGGGCATAAGAAGATACCAAAAACTCTCCAGGACTGTGAGTGAATGTCTAGGCAGAAAGGGAAGTGGAAGAAGGTTTCTCTAGAGGCACAAAACAGTCTCCATGGAAGGAGTTTTAATTCCATCCAAACAGAACTTAGCTTCCCATGTAAGTGTTTTCATTTTGAGTTAATTTTTATCCAGTATAAACAAGAGGATTAGGAAAGCTGAAGGGGAGGTGTTGCCTGGCCGGGTTGCTGAGAGCCCCAGGCTCTCCCTGGAAGCCACAGCTGGAGCAGGGCAGGGAGCTGCTGCAGGGCAGCACAGGGAATAGTGCAGGGCTGTGTGGGAGCAGCCTGCGGTGCACTGAGGCTGAAGGAATTGGACTCTGCAGGTGTCCTGGTTTAGGGCAGATCTGGGGAGAAGCCTCCGGATGGAGTCCCTCTAGAAAGCCAATCTGAACCGCCCCTCCTCCCAGCTCGTTCGGGACAGGAAAAAAAAATTTCCTTGGAGGAAAGTGGGAAAAAATTGTTTATTTAACAGGCAAAGTACTCCCCAGCACAACAAATGAACAACACTGAACAACAAAACCTCTGGCCACTCTTCAGAGATGACAAATTCACAAAATCTGTCCCGTGGCTGTAGCTCAGCTCAGTTGCCCTCAGTCCCTCTGGGGCTGGGAAAGGCCGGGCCCAGCACAANTGCCTCAGACATTCCACCGCTTCTCCTTCACTCTCAGATCCAGTTTTAAATGTACAAAACTTACTTCTAAGCTAAACAGACAAATGGGGATACAATTCAGCATCAACCCAGGACAGCAGGCCAGAAGGAAAGGGATGTCAGCCAAGGGGGGCTGTGAGGTTGGTAATGTCTGCTAGGAGAGCAATGGGTGAACCCAAGCCAGCTCTTACAGTTTCCTTCTTGCCTGCAAGTTCATTTGTTTCTCTTTCCTTTCAAAAGAGAGACAAGGAGGGAAGGTGATTTTTGTGAATTGAGAGGAATGTAATAGTGAGGCAGACACCTCTCAAGAATAGATCTTGATCCATCAGGATGACAAGAAATCAAATGCAAGGGGCTGGGGATAGTTTGTACTATGCATTACTCAGTTTATATGCTGGGAGGGGAGAAGTCTTACACCACGTGTGGGGACCTTGCTAACAGAGACATGCACATGGCCAGAATACTCTTGTATTTACTTTAGCTTTTCATTTGCCTCAGTAAAAGCACAGTACTTGCTCTTTCTCACTGGAGGAAACCAGTGAGATGATGCAGGTTGTAGGTAACGTTTTTCTTTCTTTTACCTCTCATTTATCTGCCTTTTTATGCTGGGGAACAGAAGTGATTGTTACAGCCCAAAAGAAAAGACCCCTTTCAGTCTTCTCAGTCTTTCCTTTTATCCAGAGAATGTTGATCCCTTTAAGCATTAAGTCTCAGTTTTAAGGTTGGTGGAGAGGTTGGGTCAGATTGTTCTCTTTCTTGCAATGCCTTCTTTAAAAAGTCAGTATGAAAGTGATGCTGCCACTTCCAGAAGATCGGGGAGTATCCAGGGAATATACAAGGGGTTTGGGAATGGTGCTGCCTGCACTTCTGCTCTGCCTGCCATAGCACTCCAAATACAGCTGGCCAGCAGAAGGGCCTGGTCCATTAAGTGCTTTGCAGCTCATGTCTGTGGCAGCCCTGGGTTTGCTTAGCTGTACTCACCTTCCTCCTCTCCTGAACTTCCCTGTGAGGCCAGTGTCCTTCCCTGCACAAGCATTCACAGCTGATGTGGAGATGACACATGTGCCTGTCAAGCCTCTGGACCCTGGGACTCTCCTGAGTTATTGCAGCTAGTCAACTTACTCTGAATATGAAAAACAGATTCCTGCAGGGAATTTGGGGTTCAGAATTCTTCCTTTCTTTAGTTTATTCTTCTTTAAGTAAATTGAGGGAACTTCAGCTATTCCAGTGACAGGAAATGCTGAAGGATATATCTCAAATCATTTGCTCAGATCTCCAGGGTACAGGGGCTTATGAAAGGTTTTTGCTATAGACTCTCCACCAGCTCTGGGAAACATCTGTTCTGCATTCTGAAGGCGTTTTCCCAGCAGAAATTGTTTTAATAAAATCATCACTTTTTCTGTGCTTAGAAAACCCGGTGAAATAAAGTTTTTTTTCCTATGCTAAACAGTTCTGGACCACTGGTTAATGAAGTTAAGAACTGCATGTAACATTGTTTGATTCACCCTGTTTTTCCAGGAACTTCTCTGATGGTCATAATATGACAGAAGTGAAACCCTGAAGAGTGACTAGTGTTTAATGTTAACTGCACTACTTGGTTTTGTTGGTGCTTCATTGCAGTCCCTGTTTGAAATCCAGTGTCTAAGCTGTGGCATGTGAATAGCCTATATATTGAGTGAGACTGTGAAAGCAGAGTGTTCTAAGGCATAGGTAGGGGAGATGAAATTGTTAATTATTTTTCAGAAGTATTTTTTTAATCATTGAGTTGTGACCCAGCTCTGAAATGGCCTTTTCTCCACAGTAAAATATATTAGAAAAAGTCTTGCTGCAGTTTGATTCTCCTGAGAGCAAATAATTATGTACACAGCCAAGTTACTCTCCGCTAAATCAGAAAAGTTGGAAAATCTGTCCAAGTCCTCAGTGCTCAGTGTGGACTCCTTTGTCCTCAGCAGAGGGAATGAGCATATGGGTGGTAGCTACCTTCAACATTCAGCTGTGGAAGCCTTTCCCTGTGTGGACAGCAACCAGGAAAGGGAAAGGAAAACTCTATGAACATGAAGAGATTCTTCATTGGTCTGGAGAGGAAAAATTATCCTGGCTTGGACCTGTTCTGAAAGTGGTTTTGATTTTAATGGGAACTTTTACAGTTTGGAAAAAAGGGAGATTTTGCAAGCTTCATCCCATCCAATTTCCCGTTTAAGACTATTCTGTGTTCTCAGACTGCGATTTTTCAGACAGCTACAATTCCTATTGTCTCTAGTTGGATTTTCAACTAATGTTATAGACAGGCCTCATTTGAAAATAAAGCTTGACTCAGGATAGATTGATGTTTCTCCTTTGCTTTTGGTTGGGTAACTCATCTTGCCTCAGAGTAGTATTTTCCAATGAAAGCTGGAAGATGGGTGGTGTTAAAGTGGTTTGGAAGTCAGCTGCCCCTCAAGCAGCTTTGAGGTCTTAAATGGACCCAACAGGAGGGTGGTAGTAGGTATTTCTGGGCCAACTACGTGCATTCTGATTCACCAGCAGGCTGCTGCGCTGCTTTGCCTGGCTTTGCTCTTCTTTTTTCAAGAACCCCTTCATGATCCATAAACAAGTGGAAGAAGCACAGAAGCTTTAGTTGGCCAGAGATCTGATTGTCCCCTCTTTAGTGATTCAGACTACCTGGGCTTAAACAAAACAAAACAAAAACCCAGGACATGCACAGTAATAAATACCTTCAATCCTAAATTTCACCTTGCAGAAAACACATTTTCAGGTCTGATATATTACTACTCCTCCAAGTCTCACCCTCTCTTGTTGGAAGTAAGGGTACTGAATGGAGTCTGCTTCCTGCTCTTCCTTCAGGCTGCACATCTTTTGCCTGTGCTAGTGATGCAAGGGAACTGCAAACAGTATAATTTTGGTGGCATGCTTTGTGCATTCTCTCTCTCTTAATATCTTGTCCTTTATTTTGGTTTCAGCTGAACAACTTGGACTTCATTTAACAAAATTGGATTTTCATTTTCCTCTCCAGGGAGAGTAAGAGAAACTGCTTTCTTCCCAACAATGCCCCAGCCTGCTGCTTTCTGCTTCACTGGACCTTTACTTACCACCTCAGGCTGCTTCTAGTTCCTGAAAACAATTTATTCACCTGTTCTTCAGCCATGCTTACAGAGATGGTGGATTTATCTCAGATTTGTGATGCTTTCAAGCTACTGGACATTTCCCTCAGTTAGCCAAGCTCCCTTGGCAGTGCTGGTCTGTGAGAAACAGAAAAACAAGTTGTTGAACAAGTAGGTACAGTTGCACTGTAGGTAGAAGATTAAATATTCCCCATCCTGGGTAGAGAATCTCTTTTGTGTCTCTGCCAGGTCATGCACAGAATCTAAGTTACCTAGCTAGGGAGTCCAGCAGTGTTCTTCTGGAGTTGCAGCTGTTAAGTAGGACAAATTATTAGGAAGAATTGAGTTACAAAAATGTAGAGGTTAAGAGGGTTTAGGAGATCTAGTACAGCTCTCTGCATGGAGATGTGACCTAACAAATTCTGTATCTTTAATTGGTTGTGGGAGAAGCAGACAAAACTCAGGCTGAAGAAAGACGAGTGCTGGTCTAGCACAGCAGCAGGTGGAAAGTACTGAGGATGAAAGTGATCTTGGAGGGCTTGTAAACTGCTGAATATCCATTAAAGTCAGTGTCATGTCTTTGTGGAATGCCAAGCCTGCTTTTATTGGCTTTCCGCAGAGCATGATGTCAAACTGAAAATCTCCCTTCTCCTCTTCAGTGTTTCCAATGATAGTGGGCTTCAGTACACACATGGGCATGCTCTGGAGCAGTAACACTGGAATATGTTGTGCTTTTGGATGTGACAGAGTAGTCTGACAGAGAGATACAACTCAGGAATGTGTTGAGGGAACAACAGGACCTACCCATTACCTGCAGCCTATGTGCAGCTGCTGCCAGATACAAGGTGCATTTCTTGGCTTCCTTATTTAATGTTAATGTCATATCAGTTCTTCTAGGATCCTACCTTAGGCCTCTCTTGGAAAGAATCAGAAGAGGACTAAATGTCTGTCGAGTAATTTTTAATTTTTGATGTCTTTTAGGCATCATAATGATAGGAAATGTCTCAAAACTCAGGTAAATCAGAAAAGGATCTTCTGAAATTGTCAGGTTTGATTCCAAACACCCTTGTGGAACACAAGGCTGTGGGTGCTCCCTGTCTGTATGAGTGAGATTAGAGTTTGAATATATCTGGTATATGGGCACCCCCATATCTGGCCTTTGTGTAGTGCTCTCCCTTTTCATGGGCTACAATAAGACAGAATATGCAAAGATGTTGTAGATTTCATTAGTCACACTAGTTTATTCAAACCTCTTCTTTGCATAAGAAACCAAGGCCTGCACTGATCTCTGGGAAAGAATGTGCTCCCAGCTTGGAAAAGCCGTGTGCTCGAATGGCACCGCGGCACAGCAGAGGTCAGCAGCTCGGGCTCAGGAGAGGGGCCCGGCTCTAGGGTTTGGTGCCATCATTTGCAATTCAATCCCATGCAGCTCCCTCTTAGGAGAACAATTCACTAAATACAGAGTTGTTCTTTTTCCCTAATTCACCATATAATTCACCTCCTAAGTTCAATTAAGAAGCAATCTGTTTGTAACTTGAAGCAAGCTGCATTTATTTAGAAATACAAAATTATCCTTTGCCTCAGCAAAGACTGCATGCCTTAATAATTCTGGTGATGAATGGCTAGTTGGCATTTCCTTTAAATGGAATGAGATATTGTGTGAAGAATAGCATACTTTGCAGGGGTGGGGGTGGGAGAAATCCTGGGGATGTAAAACTGAGAAGAGGAACTTTTGTTGAGCTTGGGCTTAAGGAAGTGGTGAGGACTGGGCATGAAAGAAAACAAAGGGAAATCTTAGGATGGGACATTGAAGCTGGAAAAGAGTGATAGAGTTCAGAGCAATCCATCTTGTTGAATCAGGCTTGTTTCTGTTCACACATCTAGTGGCTTTTGTCCAGCCAAGCTCTGTTAAGCTATGGCACTTCCTTTGGGAGACAAACCCCTGATTTACTGTGTCTCTTGGACCAGGAAGCTTTAACCTATAGCCAGCTGAGAGTTGGGGTACTTTCTTTTCTTCTGAATTATTTTGCAACTCTCTTTTGTCATAATTCTCCTGATACTCATATCAGTTATAGCAGTATGATGTTGGAGGTTTGTTGCCATCCTCTCAGTCCTTCTCTAAGGTGCCAGAGATGTACCTTATCCCCAGTCCTTGCCCTATTGGATGGGCAGCAGAAGGATTCACTAGAAGCCAGCTCCAGAGCAAAGGAAGAGTTTTCCAGCTGGCAAAGCAAGACTGCTTCAGTGATTGGGAGATGTCCAGCTGTCTTGAAAGTGAGACATCCATCCGGAAGTGTCCACACTGCATCCAGCAGTGCAGTATGACCAACAGTGTATTCTTTTCTGCATGTGATGGTTTACCATGCTCTTCATGCTTTATCTTGCCACCAGGGCTACAGACCCTTGCTGTTGCAATACCTCTACAGAGATCAGCTCATTCAGCTCCTGCTCTCTGTAAATCTCCATGAAATTAGCCTTCCCTAGAAGAGACTTTCTGCCTATTCAGTATATGGAGAAATTTAGGCATGGTATGGTAATGAGTTACAAGGTGTCACTGTAGGCCAGGAACAAATCTAGGAAAAGTGCCTAGCTTTATCAAGGGTTTAGTCCCTGCTCCCTGAACAGGGAAAGCAGACCATTTCTGTGGCTAGCAGACCCCCAAGTGGCATTACTGATAGCTGCTGTCCTTTCCACATCACAGCTCTGCCAGTCAGCTCATCAGAGATGAGACTCTGCTCTTTTTTCCTTTGCAGGAGGCCTGGGAGAAGAGGTGTCAAGTGAAAATGCCACTTCAACAGACCATAGTGACAAAGCAGTTAAAAAGGGTAATGTGGTACCCCACCCAGACCTTTGGGTATCTTTTATTTACTTTTTTTAACCCCTGTAAAAACATATTTTTATACTATTTTGTACATATGTGTGCCTCTGTGCCTGGGAGATCAGCCCTGCCCAGGCATTTTTTGCTGTTGATGAACTCTCTGGAAGGGTGGGTTTGCCATGTATAATGTGGTGGGTTGACCCCAGCCAGAAGCCAAGCACCCAGTCATTATCCCCCTCCTCCAGCAGGAGAGGTGAGAAAGCAGGAAAAGCAAGAGTGAGAAAACCCATTGGTTGAGATAAAGACAGTTTAATAAGTGAATGAAAAGGGGAAAAAATAACCAAAGTTATATAAAGGCAACTGCTCACCCCCACCCACAAGAAACCCTTGATAGAAGAATGTGTCAGGCCTCTCCAGGGAGGAGAATTTCACAAATTTCAGTTGTTATAAGGCAGAAAACCATGGCAGGAGTTAGGAGCAGTCAAGAGCTATTGCAGGACTGGTGAGGAGAATTTCCCTGAGAGTGTGTGCTGCTGGCAAGGAATGGAAATGTTGGTGGCACACAGGTGTGAACTCAGAGTCCCCTGTGCAGAGCTGCTGCTGCACCAGGCACAGGAGAGCACAGGACAGACACTTCCTCACTTGGGTTTGTTATCAGGAGCTGTCCATGTGCAAATCCAGAGATTTTGGGCAGGCCCAGGTGCAGTTTGTGAATAGAAGACAAGACTACTTCTATCTTGAGAGCCTCTTTCTTCTTCTAGCTGTGGCCCTTTTAATGCCAGTGCCTGTGCTGGTTCCTGGTACCAGCAGTACCTGGTGTATGCAGGAGGGTAGTTCTTCCTTTGCTGGGAGAACCCCCAGCCTCAGAGCATCTGCCTTCCAGGATCCAGCAGCTGGCTTGGGGATGGGGCAGCTTCTGAAATGCCAGGAAGGTGCTTAGGAGTAAGAGGAACAAAAGGCTAATTCCCGTTTTTGTCCTTCAGCTCAGAGCAAGGTCTTCAGCAGGAAGGGCTTGACCTGGTGAAGGAGGGAGGGTTTAAAGTTAATTCTTTTCATTCCCCTACACTGCCTGAATTTCCTTCCCATTGTATCAATCCCCTCAGCCTTGACAGTAGTGGTTTCCTTACTGTTCAGCTGGAGGGATGAAGAGGCTCTCAGCAGCACCCCTGGTCACTAGAGGAAGGTCTTAGCAGGACCTGTGCTTTTTAATAACCTGACAGCCTATGTCCCTGACTTGGAAAACAAGACTGTGACCTGTCTTGCTGATTTGCATACAAAGTGCCATCCTCTTGGGCTTCACAGTGATCCACAGGTGAGCCACCATCAGCAGTGCTGCTCCTCAAGGTGACAAGGATGTTCACCTTGGTGTGACCCTTTAGCCAGCACTCCCTGAAGGCATAGCAACCCCTGTACTCTGTTATTCCTTTGCCCTAATCCAGCTGATGAGTTGGCTCATCTAACAAGCAATGTCTGGACACACAGATTTGTAAAGCCCAGCTGGACTGTGGCTGCTTTGAGGGTTTGAGTTGCCCATGGCACCTCAATTAGGGGATGAACAACCAGGAAGCTTTGAGCAAAGGATTTTTTGAGTAAAGGTGTCAGACTCACACCACATTAAAAGTGTAACTCATGTAGGCATAGCCAGTATCTGAGCAGAGCTGCAGCAGCACAGATGCAGGGCAAGGTACAGGATCTGCCTAGAAGCCTGTATGAATCCTCTTGCAGATTTTAAGGCCAGCACTGAACACCACAGAGCCAGGGCTCCTCTACCCTTTGTAGAAAGAAATGAGATGTGTTCTGCTTTCACTTTTGTATGTTTGCTCCTTTTCATTAAAATGAAAAGATTCAGCATGGATGGAGGTTTGTGTTCCTGTTTTTCCATCCTGAGCATCCTTCCTCCAACAGAGACTGTCCGATGTTATAGATTTCCAAACCACCCAAAGCCTGGTATGTGAAACCACAGTAATGCTTTTCAGCCTTGAGTACAGATCTCAGAGTTAGGAGTCTGTCGCCTTCTTCCAAGGCCAACTCAAATGAGTAGTTGTGGCTGTGAAGATATTCCTAATAGAACAAACCATTCTCTGCAAATGAGTGGATAGGTGGAGCAAGTTGAGAATATACAGTGACATCTTGTTTGATTCCCACCTGTCCCTCCTGTTCCCCTTGTTTAAGTACTGAGTCCCTATCTGTGAAGTTGCTGTTGCAGAGAGTGAGTGGCTAGAGACAGGGAAGGATGTGCTTTTACATCCTAATGGGAGAACAGCTTTGGCATAGTGCATATGGAGGCTCCAAAACAAGAAGGGTCAATTTTCTATAGATTAACAGTCTCAAATTCCCAAAAAAATCACTGGCAAGTCTGGCTATGACTTCTGGTTTGGTTTAACACCTTGCTTTTTCTTTTTATCTTTTTCTGAAGCTCCAGGGTATTACCTGAGGGCTGCACATGGAAGTAAAGAGGATTTAAACAGTGTTGCCACTCTGTCTTGCAGACGGCAGGCAGAACACAACGATTGCAGGGAGCCCGAAGAGGAAGGAATATAAAGATGAGCCCGGGATAGATACACGCTCCTCTCCCAGAGTGCGCAGGGCAACCACATCCAGGGCTGAGAGGATCTGGCCAGGGGGGGTCATCCCCTATGTGATCGGAGGAAATTTCACTGGTCAGTAGTGAAAACACTGCTTTCTCTTTGCCATGGGGTTTGTGTCTCAAACTGTGTGGGAGAGCTCTGGAGCAGAGTTCTCCCACAAATGACTCAGGTCCTTGAGGATCTGTCTCCTGAGGTAGGGTGGGCATGTCATTGCACAAGGAATTGAGCACTGTGGAAGCCTGAAGCTGAGGTGTGCAGTGAGATGGCTCTCTTGGAGTCCAGGAAATACTTGAGTGACTGAGTCACTTTTCTTTAGGGGCCAGCACCTGTGCACTGTGCTTGCTCCGTTTTTCCAGAAGACAATCTTGTCTGCTGTTGGAAGAGCAGGAGCAGAACTACTCTGGGTAGTAGCTTTACAAACAATAGCTTTGCCTTCATTTTGAGGAGCATCTCTAGCACTCATGAGATTCCTGTGTCTTGAAAGATGTGTGGTCATTACTTCATGTTGTGAGAGCAAATTTGGCACATCTCTTAGTAGCTGGTGTTCAGATCAGAACATCTGGCAGCTCTGCCAGAATGGCCTGTACCTAGAGAGGTGATGTGTTTTATATTCACAAATATCGATGTACTTAATCTGTAAAGTTTGCTACCTGTTTAATTACGGCAGTAAATTCATCAGACACAATGAGAGAAAAGATGATAGAGGGAGGTAATGCTGTAACTGGGAGTGGACCCCAGAATCCAAGAGGTGCCTACAGGCATAAGATTGGCTGTTTGAAAGGCTGACTGTTCCCATATCCAGATTAAGTCCATTAGAGATTTTCCTGAAAGCCAGGCCTTCACTGTTTGCCCCTCTTGATTTCTTTTCCAGGAACCCAAAGAGCTATCTTCAAGCAAGCAATGAGGCACTGGGAGAAGCACACTTGTGTGACCTTTGTGGAGAGAACTAATGAAGAGAGCTTCATTGTGTTCACATACAGAACATGTGGGTAGGTGATGCACATGTTCCCTGCAGCTCTCTGTTGCAAACAGCACTTTCAGTGACACGTGGCATTGTAAGTCCAGCCCAGAAGAGACCAGTGGCTACATTGGAGACTCTGTCACAGAGATGCAGCTGGTCATGTTCAGTGAGGATTGCTAGGATAGTTTAGTATTTGCTCAGAGGATGCTAAGCCTCTCTGGATTCTGTTTTCCTGGGATAACAAGTGTACATGCGTGTGTTTATAGATATGTACTTTTTTCTTTATATTTTCCATGTAATTACATGTAAGTACATATAGTGTATGCAACTGCTGGCCCGTCCTGAACTCTGCCTGATGCCATCCTCTGTTCCTGTGTTTTGAGTTCCTCTAGTCACTGATGTGCTGCATGGGTTTGTGGGCTTTCTTTTCCAGGTGTTGCTCCTACGTGGGTCGCCGAGGAGGGGGCCCTCAGGCTATATCCATTGGAAAGAACTGTGACAAGTTTGGTATTGTGGCTCATGAGCTGGGTCATGTGGTGGGTTTCTGGCATGAGCACACACGGCCTGACAGGGACCAGCACGTCACTATCATCAGAGAGAACATACAGCAAGGTAAAATCACACTTCAGGTTATTCCACCTGGCTTTTGGCTGGGTAGAAACCTTTCTTGCTACAGTTGTGGAAGATACTGGTGGTCTGAGGGTTGGGATGGAGAAGAAGAAATAGTGTTGTCCCTGTCTAGAATAAGGGTCAAAATAGCTATATGAATAAACATTCTGGAATTGTTCATAGGAGCATATTCATTTCATTCTAAGCTCCCACAGGTAGAAGTCTTCTTTTTTTTTCTCTAAGAGTGCCTTGTTTCTTTTCCTTTTTGTTTGTCATCACAGGTCAGGAGTACAACTTTTTAAAGATGGAAGCTGGGGAAGTGAACTCACTTGGAGAGACGTATGACTTTGACAGCATCATGCACTATGCTAGGAACACGTTCTCCAGGTGATAATTCAAGGTTACATGTCCTTAGGACTGTTTTTGGTAGTTGTGGTTGACTCTGGGATATGTAGCACCTAGAAAGAGACCTCTGATCTATTGCTACATTGCAAGGCTCGAAAAACATTTGAAAAAGCAAGGTGGGTGTAGTATGGTGGACTCTTGTTTTCCATTTACCACTATATTTACTCAGTAATAATACTGGTAATCTCAGAGAGTTTCCAAAGCCTTGCTAAGATTCTTTGCAGCCTTCCCAGGCAGCACATGTGTATCTGTGTGCATATCTGCCCATGTGCAAGTTGGGTAATACTAAAACAAGCTTTCAGTCTCTTGGTTGTCCAGCTTACGCTTTGGAGTCACAGTACAGCCGTCAGAGTCTCTAGTAGTTGTGCCAAGGGAGAGTTTAACTCTAGATCTTGGATGGTTTTTTTTTAACCATTTATGCATGAGCTTTCAATCATGGCCTCTGCAGCTATGTGATTCTGTGTGGCTTGGTTTTTTCATGGAGGAGTTATCAGTCTTGCCCCAGCTAAGTGCCAGTTTCTGCATAGGCTGTTTGTCCTTGACTCCCATCTCATACCTCCAGATGGAGCCCATTTTCTGATCAGAGTGCTCTATTGGCTTAGAGAGGTGATATAAACCTGTCCTGTATTTGGAATGAGAGTTACTGGATGACTAGATTCATTTTGCTGTATTATTAGAAGTTTTCTTTCATAAATCCTACTATTGCTCTTTCCCAAGAACTTTCTGTCACTACATACTGCGAGTAAAGAGGTTGGAAGTATTCGCTCCCCTGGAAAATTTTTGTTGCAAAAATTAAAGGTGTCTTTGGTTTTTTAAAAATACTCTTACTCCCCAGTTGTATTGAAGGGCCAAGCTGGTTGTTTTGTGCTTTTGTTTTGACAACTTCACACCAACCAGTGGAAAATTGTCAAACAGGCTGAAATGCTGCTTGTTGTGGCAGGAGGAATGGTGTCTGGGTAAGGGTGTTTTGCAGGCTTTGGAGGTTTCTTTGCATCAGACATCCAAAGCAAACAATTTTTCTTCACTTGAAGCATCTGCTGGACCCTTACAGCGTTTGCTAAACTCTAAATGGTTAGAATTGTCTTGCACAAAAGCAGGATTAAGTTATTACCACCATTTATATTGTGGATGCCTTTGAGTCTGTGTCTCTTGAACTAGGGTCCTTCAGAGCACTGCTGGGCCAAAATGGGATAAAAATGGTGAGTCCTGCAAGATTTAAATTGGTGCTCGATAGGATTTTTAAGTCTGTTTTCTTTAAGCCTTTAGTCTCTGTGACCCCCCCTTAACCCAGCTGAAGTCTTTGTGCAGTAATTGGACTGAGCACTAAGTGCCTCTGTGGGCTGATTGTGCTCTCACCACAAATAAGCAGTGCTGGGAATAGACTTTTACTTTGCCAAGACCTGTCTTGACATCTGCTCCCCTAAGGGAGCAATGCATTGACCAGCCAGAGAGACTGATGGGTGTGTGCCCCTATCCTTCCCACCTCCCTGAGGTTTGAGAGTGCTGTCTGATTGCAACCCAAAGTGACTGACAGCAACAACTTTTACAGCTGTCAAGACAAGTTCCACTTGCTGGGACTTAATGTCTTCATCTTAATATGAAGCTATTAAGTTCCAGCAAGTTTCATTGAGATCAGTGGCTAGGAAAGGGAGAGAGTTCCTGCTTGGCCCTGCAAGGGAAGAGCTGCACTGGGTGCGTTAATGCATTGGCAGACACCAGAAAGCCGACATAAGACGGTGTGAGCACCTGACCAGTGGACATGGGATGTGTGAGTGAGCAGGGGAAGGACACAGAGTCATGTCTGTGAGTTACTCTCTTGTAGCAATTCTTACCTGGCACTTACTTTAATTTCAGTCAGTATTGATGATGGTAAATCATATGGTGCTTGCCATGATCAAATGCTGCTGTAAATCCTGGGCCCTTTTTTATTCTGAACTTTTTACCTAGGACAGAGAGGTACAGCTTTTCTGAGATTTGATGAGTCCTAGCGGTAGAAATTGTTTCCAGTGATCTTTTGAGGATTGGCGTAAAGCCACTTCTTTTTATTTCATAGCAAAATATGCCTCTTATTTTTATATGTGGCTAATAGAAATAGGAGTATGGCACAAGAATCTGTAATGACAGCAGGAACTATTTTTTACCATTGTAATTTTTGTTCTCATCTGTGTCAGAAATTGGCTTGTTTTGCAGAGTGTGGCTGCAGGCTTTTATTTCCTGGTGCATTCCTTACAGATAGGGCAGCAATCTAAACTGAATGTTGCCATATCATGAAAAAATTTCTTTTACAGCTGTCAAGACCCATAAATGGCAACTTAGCAAGAGGAAAGTTTAAACCTCCACAAAGCCCTAAGCCAGTAGCTGGTTACCTTAATTCAGTAAGTGGCTTGCTAGTAGATGTGACAGCACAGTCTGGAGTTACAAAACATGACCTGTGCAAAGCTCGTGTTCAAATTAGGGTGTAGGTAGCACTGCCTCCATGTCCAGGGACAACATCTTGTATTTGCAATGCACTGTCCTAATCCTGCACAAGACATGCACAGATCCTCCACAGGTTTTACTGCATGAAGAGTCACGTTGTCTCTCCTCTGCACATGGAGATATTAAAACACAGTTGGGACAAAAGGTAGCTGTGTGCGGCTGGGTCCTTAACCTGCCTTGAATATCTGCTTCTTTGAGTGCTGTTGAGGCACCTGTATTTGTTACCCTCTCTACTGGGACACGAATGTTTAGCATTTGTTGAGATCAGTTGGTAATTGCATAGCATTGGCCTGGCACTTTGCACGTTCAGGGTGCCGTGAGGATGCTAGTGACTTGTGTGAGTCTCTTCTCAAACTCTTGTTCTTAGCTGGTAGGAATGGTGGGGTGTTGTGCTTGGCTTATGACTGCATTGGGCAGCTAATGCGTGTTCTGCCTGTGCCTGGACAGCAAGAGAATGGGGCATCCAGGATTCATAGGTTCTTCTCCTGCCTCTGGGAGGAGAGTTTAGATATTTCACTCAAGAATGGTTCCAGTGTTAGACTTCCTGAGCTGCTCTGTTTAATGATTTCTGTTTGTTGATTATTAATTTTTGAGTCAAAGTATTTGCACTTTTAGAGACACTCACCAAATGTGCAACTTTACACTGAAGTGTTTTTAAGCCGATGAAGTTTTGGTGGACAGCATGGGACTTCTGGGACTTGTATGGTTTGGGCCAGACAGACTCTCATGCCCTTGGTTCTTTTGATGGTAAAATAAGAGAAACTGTACTTACTGTTCTGTTAGTTGGGAGTCATGTTCAGCAATGCATGTGAAAGGAAAAAAAAAAATCAATTGGAGGAAAAAACAAAGCCAAAAATCTTACTGCCTCAGCATAGAGTATAGCCTTCTGGAAGAAAATGTGCTTGGCAGGTAACAGGGGTGGTTTGAAGTTAGGGGTTGTTTGCATTGTGTGAGCAGTGCCTTTCTGTGTGCAGAAAGCTGAGGGCTGTCAGTGCACAGTTGTGAGGGCTGGAATGGGAAAAGGAATCTAAAGTTTGCATATTCAGGTGGTGGTTTTTCTATTAAACTCTGTCATTCTTCCCTGGTTGAGCCTGGAGATCTGCAGAAAGCATTTCAGAGGCCACAGAAGTATATCCCTGCCAAATGCTGAGTTCTTCTATGAACTCCTGAGGAGGCTTGAAAATTTACTTTGAGCAAACTGACCTGTTTCTGTGCTTGTGGTGTTTCTGGAACTGAAGGGTATATTTTCAATGCATTCAATGCATAAATTTAAATAAATTCATCCCAAGGCATGCAGCTGGCATATAGAATAACAAACTGAATTTGTAAATCAAAAATTTGAGGGACTCACCTCAGATCTTGTAAGTATTGTTTTTGGTGCTGATCAGGAATTTTTCTACTGCTGAAAAAATGCCAATATCTCCCATGCAACAGCTGATTCCAGTTTTCAAAACAGATTAAATTCCTTTCCCTCTATTTCTTTCTTCAGTTTGAATATTTACAAAACAATTTCCCCTTTTCCCTCCTCACCTCTGGACTAGGCAGCACTAAAATTATTGCTTCTGCCCTGATTTCCCATTGGACTCTCTGGACAGTTATATCCTGTCCCTCAGAAAGAGCAGTCTGCCTCACTGAGCTGATGCTGAAGGTTAAGCTTGGTGTTAGCCTTGGCATCCCCAAACCTGTTTGGCATTCAGGGGTGCAATGAAATGCAGTTACTGTGGACTCGACAGCCTGGCTGCAAGAGCTTGGATTTTGCCAACCTGGAGTTCAGGTTTCTGATTCCCTCCCTCCTTCCCTACAGTCCTAATGCTCCCTTGGGGTCTCTTTTTGCGTGCAAGCTCTTGCTTGGCTGCATGGACTGCATTTTGATAGAAGTGAGGACTGAGCTAAAATCCTTCACTGGCCTGAGATCAGAAGTGCAGTAAAGAGCTCCTGAGTGTGAAGCACATGGAAGTAATAGTAGCAAGTGAAAAAGAGGCAGAGACAAGTGGAGTTACTAGCTTGGAAACTCATACAGAACAAAGGTAGAGCACATGATCTTTTCCTCTTGTCTGTGGCAGCCCCAGCCCAACCCCATCTGCTACTGGGAAGACTCTCCTTCCCTGTGCTCCTTTGGCTTAAAGGCCAGATCTGTGCTTCTGCTGAGCCAGATGTGCCAAGAACGTCTGCAGGAATATTTCACTGCTTTTTCTGATTTATGGCAAGGAACGTGCTACCTCAAAGAGAGGCAGGAGCAATTTTGAAATATCCAAGAGGAATTTTCTGGCTTGGCAGACTTGCTTGTACATTTGGAAACTGTCTGCTATAGTGAGTAGGCTGTCTTGAGATAGTTAGCAGCTATTAGAAGCTGAACCACTGTTACTTGTTAGCGTGGGATATAGGGTCAGGGGGATGGGGTGTGGGAGGCCTGCCAGCTGTACTCTGTTCATTGTGTCACTTTCCCTACTTCACTGATCTGTGTGTCTCTGCTCTTCCCTTTAGAGGAGTTTTCCTCGACACCATCCTTCCCCGTCGGGATGATAACGGCGTCCGGCCGACTATCGGTCAGCGCGTCCGCCTGAGCCAGGGGGACATCGCCCAGGCAAGGAAGCTGTACAAGTGCCCAGGTAAATGTGGCCTGGGGACATGGATCCTGCTTTATCATAGACACATGGTTTATTTGGGAGGCCTTGGAGTTCAAGAGCACCTTAACGATCCCTTTGAGGAAAGAGACGGGGGAAACACAGACTGTCAAATGCTTTAGGCTGGAGCCGTGGGGGAGAAGTGAACTTGCCTAAAATGTGTCTCCTGTTAATACTTGGCCAGTATTCCTGTTGTGTTTAGGGCTTCAGATTGGTCCAGTGTAGGCTCTATTTGTAGAAAATTAAACCAATGTACAAGACTATGGGCAGGGTGGGGCCTGGGAGTTAGCAACCTGGTAGAAAGACGTCTGGTAGACTGAGGCCCTGGAAAGTGATGGATAGCTGGTGTGCAAATCCACTGTTTTTCTGTATCCCACTACAGGTCAGAAAGTATGAATCCATAAGGACCTAGAATGAATTCTGAGGGTTTCAGGGTCTATATGTTTGAAGATTATTGCTTTTAGCTTATAATGGGTGGTATAACTTCTAGGTCTGTTAGTTCTAATTAACCTTTTTTTTGTTTTTTTCTCTTTACCTCATCATTACATTTTACTTTTTACACTCATCATTATCTCTGAATTGATTTTGGTTGAATAAAATGTTGTTCTTGCAAAATTATCTCATGGACTAGTTTAGGGGTTAATTTGTTTTGCACTATATTTTTTGATTGAGTCAGACTTAATCCAACCAGGCTTTTCATTCCCATAGCTGGAAGAATCAATTACAGATTTAAATTCCTCAAGGCAAGCTGAAAAGCTACTTTGGCCTGAGGTACTAACTAAAAGCTACAAAGCAACTTTCTTAAAGATGAAGACACTTCTGTGAGTCTCAAGTTTTCCATTTGCGAAGTAGAACTTTTCCTACTTTTTTCTTTCCACAAAGCTTTAGCAGAGGTTATTGCAGTTCAGAACCTATTAGGCAGCAAAATAATTAGAGATTTAATCCTACTGAACATTTTTTTCAAATATCTGTTGTTCTGCTTTGTTTGTTTTTTTTTCTTTGCCTCAAAATGTATACACAGGTTGCATCTTAGGAGAAGAGGCACAGTATATTAAATGACATTAACATCTTCACCTGCCATTTGAATCTGTAGCTTGAAAAGTTTTCTTCCTCTGCAAAATACAAAGCAAAGGAGTTCAAAACCAAAGGACTCAATATGTGTGTTTGAGCAGGGTCTGAATGAGACTTTAGGATGGAGACAATTTGTTCAGCAGTCAAGCTGAGGATTTTAGGGTAAAGTGCAGCAACATAATTCAGAAGTTGAGTGGCAGATGGCTTCCTTTTTAGAGAGTCTCCATCTGAGAATACCTAATAATACCTCCCCCCAAAAAAGAGCAAGTATGGTAGTATGGTGGAGGATGAGTTACAAGCATGCACTGGAATCAGCCAGAACAACTGCTGTGTCTGTTGTGAGAAACGGGGCTCTCCAGCTCATTAGACTGGAGCTCAGGTGCCTGCCACAGTTAGGGCTTGCTTAGCTTGTCCATTCTAAAAACCCTGCTGTTTTAAATTGCTCTTAATTCCTCAAAGCTTATACATGCTGGGTTTAAGTTAGTGCCAAGCCAGGTGAAATCAAATGAAATTTGCTGAAAGACTTTCTGGGAGGCAAGATGCAGTCTGCTACATAGTAGTTAATGCTAGATTTGCTAGGACTGCACATTTGAGGATTTGATGAGTACAGTCACTACAGAAGGTTTGAAACAGCTCATCCTGCTGTCTTGTGCTGTGCTAAAGGAGAAAGGCTTGTGTAGCTGTGCTAACTGTGCAGGAATGGTTAAACTGTAAATTGAGAATGGTACTGCCATTATATAATTTCCTAGTTCTTTGGGCATTTTCAAAAAGAAATAGTATACCAGTAACCAGCTGATGATCTGTAAGGGCCTATCACTCAACTGCTTCATTTACAAATAAGTTCTGAAGCATTCACCTTACTGCTTTGCTTTCCACCTCTGTTCCTTTCTGCCTGCTCAGTTTCTTGGATCCCAGAAGTACGGAACAGTTGCTTTATTGGACCTCTTGTCTTCTTTGCTACTAAGGGGAGTGCAGTCGTGTTGCTTTTTGGGGTGCCCTGCAAGAGGTTGTGCTCTCCCCACAAAGGTGTATTTGCTTCCCCCTGCACTGCCAGCAGTGGCTTTCCTCATGCTGAAGTCCAGCCTGTCACAGCGTCTGGGGAGGCTCCTCTGCAAGGGTCAGAGAGTTAGAGAGTCTCCTTTCATATTTCCCCAAAGTAGTCTTTGCAAGTGGACACAATAGTACCTGTTCCATAATTACAGAGTCTTGCCAGGAGCTGTGTAATTGCACTCTGGGAGAATTAAGTCTGGGTTGTTGGAAACCTTCACTGTGGTTCAGCCGAGGGCAATATTCTCATGTCACTATGGTCATGTTGTGCATGTTTCCCATGATGTAGAGCTCCCTTTATCATTTCATGTTTGTTTAAATAGATTTTTGAGCAGAGAAAAAGGACATGTATTTATCCTGGTGAGCTACGAATTGGAATTCCCTCTTTATTAAAAAAAAAAAAATTAAAAAACTCCTTTCTGTGTCCCCACATTAGTTCGTCTAGTCTGATCTGTCAAACTGTGCATCAAACTTCCTTAAGGAAATTAAGAAATTCTGGCCTAGGTGACTCCTTCTCCTCTTCTTGAACATATTAAACTTTTTCAATGGAAGCATTCTCTTTTCACCTCCAACCTCCCATCTAAATGTAATCATGGCTGTAAAATTACTGTGTGATAGTGTCAAGCAGAGGAACAACCCCTGGCATTTCCATGAGAAAGGGAAGGCCTTGTCGGATCTTTCAAAGCACTGCTGCTCAATCAGGGATTTTTGGGGGCTGCCTTTCGGTCTCTGAGGAAACAGAGTTGCAGATCCTGGGGAGCTTCTTTCATTTCACTTGGTTATGAAATTGTAAAAACAACTGAGAAACAGGCAAGCCAAGGTCCCTGCTCCTTGCAGTGCACATTTGAATGTGTCTAGTGGGCACTATCAAGGGAATGGGAGCTTTGGTATTTGTGGTTCTCCCACCCAGCCAGTCAGCTGCTCTGCAGATGTGGATGGTCACTCTTTGTTCCAGCTCAGTCATCCTGGCTCAGAGAGCAGAACTACAGTAGTCACAGCTTTTCCAGATGTTGGAAGCTGCAGTTCCCTAAAGGATCATATGCATGTGCATATTCTTTGCTTCCCAAAAGTCGCTCTGGGATCTACATTTCATCAACTGCAGCAGGCCACAAAACAGGAAGTCGAAGAGCAATGGGCTGCTGTGCTCGTGTTTTGTCCTGTGCAGTGTAGTGGCCAGGAAGGTGCTGGGCAGCTGAAGCATGAGGGTGATGGGACTTGCCCTGCTTTTGTTAGGGTGTTTTAAGTCCAAAAAAGACAATTTACAATGGTAACTAAGGAGAACTTCATTGAGCAGCTTATAATGAAGGGAAAACAGATTTGCTGGCCGCAGGTTGGGGTTGTGAGGTGGGGTGGGGTTCATACTTTACATTTGATTAGTGAATGAGATATTCTTCAAATGCAACCTGAAAATGCTGGCACGTGGAAGGAAGATGAAGGAAGAAGGGTTCTTCTTTAGTAGCTGTTTCATTTGTGTCCTTTCACTGATCACCTTCTATCCCAGAAATTCTGACAAATTTCACATCACCCCTTTGGCAGGGCCTCAGGTGGTCAATGACCTTTGGCCAGTATCATGAATGAGCACTGTTGGAGTACCAGCCACCAACCTGCGCACAGTAGCCATGAGCAGGCAGTTTGGTAGACCCTGCTGTCTTTCAGAGTCACTCCTTTTTGAAAGGTTTTTTTCCCCTCTCCTGCAGCTTGTGGAGAGACCTTGCAAGACTCAACAGGTAATTTCTCAGCCCCTGGCTTTCCAAATGGCTACCCCTCCTATTCCCACTGTGTCTGGAGGATCTCGGTGACCCCAGGGGAGAAGGTAGGTGCCACAGCAGCACAAGGTGTACTCTGCACTTCCCTCATGTGAGGTTTTGCCTGTGATGACAGTGTTAGAACCTGCCAGAAGATCTCTGCATGCCTGGAATTGGCTCCTGAGCATTGGCATGCCTGGAATGGCTCCTGAGCACTCCTCAGGAGAGAGATGGAGTCAGGAATATATGATTTTGAGGAGAGAAGTGGTGATGCTGGAGCAGAGCCCCTCACATATCTGGGCTGTGATGATCTCTGATCCTCCCTCTAAATTTGAGACTGAACCCTGCATGGACATTTCCTGCCACCTGTTAGCTTTGGCAAGCACACATTCCAAAGCCAGTCAGATGAGTTAGATAAAATGTGATGCAATCTAGGGTCCTGAAGGGAGCTGAGGAGCCGTGAGTGACATCCGTGGCCTGCCCCTGTCATGCAGGTATAATGTCCCTGTCAGGGAACTCCCACTTCCTGCCTTGAAAAGCCAAGCCCCGCTGCACATCAATCACTCACCCTGTCCGCTTTCCTCCCAGCTCCTTTTGTTTTGTTGATCTTCCTGTAGACATTAAATCTTTCCTTAATCCAGCAACACCAGCTCTTCAGGCCTGTCACGCCATACCAGGCTACAAGAATGAGCAACCCAGCTTGGGAGCTCCTTGGCAGAGTGGCTTTGCTGAGGGCCACCCTGCTTAGGACTCAGACTCGGACAAAGAAGCGCAGAGCTCGTTTGTTTTGCAGCGGCTGCCTGGCTCCAGGACCTGTTTCTGTCACCTGCAAGCCCAGTCCCCTGCCATGCTGAGCTCCTGCCATCAGCTGCAGGCAGAGCATCGCTGGGGCAAGAGGGCCAAGAGCCAGCCAGGTTTGACAACTGTGGCACTGAGATTTTTGTGGTGTCAGTCTTACTATAAACACTCCCTTTTCTTCTGAGCCTCTTCAGAGTTGTGTCGGGAAGGACCCAGCATTTAAATGCTGAATCACTAATGTTAAAAAAGGCAAGAAATAATTGATTTCAGAATAAATGCTTCAATTTACCTGTTTAATCCAATGCAGTGATTGGTGCAAATAATTGCACTGAGGTGTTAGTTGAGAACAGGTATTGGGCTTATAGCATTCATCTGCATAGAAACAGATGAATCTCCTTTTGCTGTCCAAAGTCAAAATACTGCAAAAATGTGAAAAAGGGAGTTATATCATTACAGACTGCACTCTGCACCCCCAACCAGGACTTTGAGAGAGAACATCCATTTTAACATAAAGACATTTCTGTGACTGTGTTCAGATTATAGATGTAAATGAATTATATGGATCAAATCTTGCCAGAAAAAAAAAATGCAAGTACACACCAATGGTGACCTCCATAGGTGACCTCCCAGACCAAGACCAGTGATCCATCTCAGAGAGGAAGGAGACCAAAATAATATTTTAATGCCAAGCTCTGTTTGGTAAAGCCACTTAATGCAATTGCATTACAGTGATGGTGTGAGTCTGATGGTCAGAATGTGGAACCTAATTAGCAAAATTAGATCTTTCTTACAAGTATCATTAATATGCAGGTATAGACCCGAAACATGTGTGGTTGTGGCAATGTCTTTCTCGATGATTTTCACATCACTCAAAACCAAAGAGTTTAATTTTAAAAATCCAAACTGGGCTTTTTTTTTTTAACTAACATTTTAGTAACTGAGAAGTATAGAATTTGAATTACAAAATTGGTAGTAAAGGGCTCTCTGCTGTCATATACTGTCATGGTTTCATTAAAACACTTTGAGAAGCCTTTCTTATTTGAGAAAAGGTGATGTAGAAATCCTACAAATGGTCCAACTATCTTTGCCTGCATACTCGCTTAGGCAGCACTGCAGTGAAAATGAAACAATCTGTAAGGTCTTCCCTTTAAAGTAACTCCCTCCCCAAAGAGAAATGTGCACTCTCTCCTTTCAGATTATGTTAAATTTCACATCGATGGACTTATTTAAAAGTCGCCTTTGCTGGTATGATTATGTGGAGGTGCGTGATGGCTACTGGAGGAAGGCTCCATTATTGGGTGAGTAGCTATTTCATTTTAATTGCATTTAATGTGTTCTTGATTCTTGGGAGAGTGGGTGGGGAAAACAAACAGAAACAAACTTTCCTTTACTTGGAAGGATCCTACCTCCAGCCAGTGCCCTGGCCATCCCTCTGCATGTCCATCCAGAGATGTTGATGTGCTGTATTCGCTCCCAATGATCCATGTTCCAAGCCCTGTGCTCACAAAGGCTTTATTCCTTCCTTTTCCAGCTTGATAAATGAGGCAAGGAGGGAAGTGAGCCAGGGCCCTGGCTGGGACTAAAAATGTGGTCCCAGGAGTTTTGTTATTGCTCTTTCCTAAGTCCAGGGAAGAACTGTCAGGCAGTCAGAATGAAGCAGCTGCACGGCTCCTGACCCAAGATCCTGCCTCATGAATTTGTGTTTACAAATACACAGTACTCTGTAGTTTGAGCCTCTGTCCTAGCAGGGAACTTGCTAGGCCACACTATGTCAAATTGTTCAAGGACTCCACTCTGATCCTGCTCCCAGAGATCTCTAGGAGTGCAGCTCCTCTGTATCCTCCCTGTTTCTCTGCCTCCTGCTATCAGAACTGCAAGTCTTCTGTCACCTTGAGTTGTTCAAGAGTCCCACCTACTTTGCCACTGCCTCTGATCCTGTCCTCATCCCCTAAGCTTGGTGTCCCAAAGATGAAAAATACAGCACTGCAATCAGTCCCTTCTGCCTAAAAGGAAAGAAGCAATCAGCTTGGTTACAGCTGTGTAAGAGCACAGGACTGGATTAGTCAGCATTGGCTCAGAGGGTTTAGGGAGGTTTGGGTGCACTCCATGGCTCCACTGGACATGCTAGCCCTGGTACTAGGTGAGGTGCTGAGGCTGATGCCATGCTGCTTCCCAGGTTTCAGTGGGCCTACCTTTCAGGGCAGTTGGCAGCTGGTTTTACTGTTTACTGTCTGTTTTGAGGTTGGCAGCATATGCTGCTGTTCTCTGCTGCATGTGCGTCAGGTAACATTGCTCCAGCAGCTGCAACTTAGCTCCTTGTTATTTTTTTTTCGGCTGAGTGATTTAAAGGTACTTCAGAAGCCAAGCACCTCCCTGTCCCCCTAGTGCAGGTGGACTTGGGAGTGTTTCCATCTGGAAGGAGATGCTGCATGAGTGGCCATGGTTCCCGCATGGGGCTGAGCCCATGAAATTAGGTCAGAAGAGGCAGACAGACGGCAATTCAGCAGGGGGTGAGGAGGGGGATTAGTGTGAATTGTGAAAGCACAGGCTTCTTGTGGAGAGAAAAAATACATGTGTGCTGCATATTTTCCCAGGGAAGTGTGTGAAAACCTAGCCTTTAAATGGTGTATAACTTTTTATGAATGGGCCCTTTATCACACTCTGAGGAGCTTGCTCATTCTTGTTCCTCATCTGCGTTTCCTCTTCTTGACACCCTTGTTAAACTCCAAGTCTAAATCCAGGAGGAAGTTGCTCAGTGACCCTAGAGGAGGAAGCCTTGCAGTGCTGATTCTGTTTTTAGCATCCCCTTTGGGAGTGGAGATGGGGGATGCTATTGATATACTGCAGGGCTGTCACACAACACTGGGCAGGTTGGGGCCACAATAAGCTGAGTAAAGCTGGGTCCAAGATAATATTTGGATGGGTGACTCTGCGAGAAAAAAAAGCTGGTAGTGAAACTGCCATTTCCAGCCAGTTAATGGAAAATACGATGCTGTCTTGAAGGTAAGGCATTAACCAGGTTTTTACCCAGTGGAAGAGTTGTCCAAAGATGCCTTTGCCTGGTGTTGGAAGGCCAGGATCCCTATCACCACTGTCCTGACTGAATTCAACGTGAAGAACTGCTCTTTGCCTCGTTCAGATTCCGATTGGGATTCAGTTGGACAGGGTGCCAAGACCATTTTGAATTCAGTGTATAGCCCTGCTGAAGTTAAAAACCATGTTTTCTCTGTGCAAGCTTCTGAGCCAAGTGCAGGTCCCTGCCTGTCAGTGCATACTTGGTACTTGCTCTGTTTCTGTTGAGGAGCTTCTGGCTTCAACAGAGGAGCGCCAGATTGGGATTGTTGAGGTTGTCCAGGCTATAGATGCCATCTGCAGCTGTTCTTCTTCAGGACTCATTCCTACTGGCAAAATTTGGGAGTTTACCAGTTCTGGTACATGCCAGAGCTCAAAGCTGGGGGAATCATGGAGCAAAATGGCTCCTTGTTTCTTTCTCTTGAAAGAAATTCAATGACTGCAGAAGCTTAACTGGGATTTGTTGAACAGAGAATGAAACATGGCCCTCATCAGCAGGGCCATGTCCTGCCTTTGGTTTGACTTGGAGTATTTGCTCCTGGGTGCAAAGTGCTGAAGGAGTTTTCAAGGCTTAGCAGGTGGGAAGGACATTCCCTAATGCCACATCTCTAGAAGGACAAGGGGATGCTTCCCCACCATGGTAGCTCGTTTGCTCAATTACGTGATCAAGGCAAGAGCCCTTCTGAATTTACCAGGGCAATAGAGGCTTCATCCATAATTACTGGATTCTGCTCCCAGCTGAAGAGAACTTTAATTCACTTAATAATGGAAAAGAATATGAGTTAATGAAGGGGGAACACAGAAAGTTATTCAAAAGCACAATTGATGGGAGTGAAAGGGTGTTTTACACAAGCACATTCCTTTAACCAAAGAGTCTTTACTTCCCAGAGTCACAGGTGCCTGTTATGCTGTGCTGTCCCTCAGAGATTATAGATATCTTTATTGTCTATTTCCTGCCTTCTAGGTAGGTTTTGTGGTGACAAGATTCCTGAGCCAGTAATCTCCACGGACAGCAGGCTGTGGATCGAATTCCGGAGCAGCAGTAACATCCTGGGCAAAGGCTTCTTTGGGGTCTATGAAGGTACAGCCCTTAGCTGGAAGTCTGCATCATACGGAGCAGAGGGAACAGGATGCAGGGGTTTTATGGGATCAGCAGGAGTTCTGCTGCACTGTGTGGTTAGATACAGCCATGCTCTTGTTTTTATGGGAATCGGCAGATTTTGTGGCTTGTTTCAGTAGACAACGCATGGGTTTTCCAACTAGTTTGTCACATTTTGGGGGACACAACAAGATGGGAACACAAAGCAATAGCTTCCACACTTAGGCCAGGTTCTGTTTGCTCTAACCAGCCCCTGCAAGCCGCAGTGTGTGGAGCAAGAGTTTCTGTCAGTATTTTAATAGGCAAAGTTCTGTTTGGGATAATACATTTTATATCACTTAATACAGATTGTCTTGGGATGCTTTTGGTTGGTTAGTTGAGGTTTTTTTTCTCAAATTCAAAGATTGTTCTTTTGTTTCTCCTTTGTATGTTTTACCTACAGAAAACTGGAAATTAGCATGTCAGATCTTCTGCAGGTCAGGTATTTTAGAAACTTGCATGGCACTGAGATGGTGAAACCACTTCAGAGGAGGAGCAATTCTACCACAGTCATTAAAAACCAATAACTTCCCTTTTCCATATATGCTTGGGTTTTTTGCAGTAATGATTCTAAAACATATTAAAAGCCCTCATTGTTTTCTGGGCAGCAGGCATTTTTCTTAGAAATACCAGTGTTGTCAACAGTATTGAGGTTGACTGTATTGATACCGACATTGCATCATCTTTCTTTAGCCACAGGAACAAGCATAATGCTGGAAGCCCAGTTCCCAAGTGTCCCATAAACTCATGAATAATGATACTAACAGAGGGAAGTGAAGCAAACATGGGACTGTTGGGAAAGTGCAAATAAAGCATATGATGATTTCACAGCAGTTTGGGGCTAGCAAATCCTTCACAGGAGAAATATCTGGTTTCTGCAGGAATTGTTGCCCCAGAGACAGAGGTAGCTTGCCTGATGTTTTTTTTTTTTAATATCTCTCCTGAAAAGCAGCTGTTGCCTGGACCATGTGGTTTGTAACACCCCCTTTATAGTAGTTTGTTGGAATTAGAAGTGATCAAGTTAGCATGTATGGCATCATCCTTCATATTGCTAAATGGTATTGGAATAAAAAAAATTTACATTGGCTTCCCTCCAAAGTCACTTTGCAAAGTGACTTTGTTTTCCCTTGACAATATCCCATATTTCCTGTTGATTAATAAATGATCCCTAAAGATTCAGTAAATATGAGCTTACTTCACTTGACTTTTGAATAGAGCAACTGAAGGTAGCATGTGCATTTAGTGATCAACTCCAAGTTCATATTTCCCTGCCTCTTCAAGAGTGGCTTTTTATATAACCCTTTCCTGCAAGAAATTTCTCATTGTAAGGCTGTGAAATCTATGGCTATGCTTGAGAGTAAGCACAGAGTTTGACTGGTGCAAACCAACTTGTACTACAGACACAGATGATGGCCCATTGCCCATTCTTATCTCTGGATGATGAAGGGAATGCTTAAGCATTGGATATCTCAGCCTCCTCTTGTCAGAACAGCAGGTAGAGAGATTATCTACATGTCTCTCCATAATTTATTTGCTGAAATAGGAGATTTTCAAAAAATCTTCTTTAATTCCTGTTTCCCTCTTAAGCAAGTTCTGATAATTTCTGAATTATTTTGCCCTTTGCAAAGTGGCTTGCTCAGCTGTTTTATGATTTCTGTTCTTGGGCAATAATGGTAGTTTTTATTTCCAGGAGGGATTGCATATAAGTGTAATTTTCTATCAATTTTTGTCCAAAATCTTTCTCTGTTGCCATTAGTTCCTCTTTTTCTTTTGAACGCCTCCCTCAAATTTAGCACTGCTGCTCTGTCTTCTGCTTTAGTGACAGTGCAGATGAGTGGTCATGCATCTGAACTTTTCTGTAAACTGTGGGGGAGGACTGATTTTTGGATTTTGATTCCTCCAAGTCTTGGCCCTAAAGTTTTCAGAAGATGGCAGGAAAGAGTCAGAAGCATGACGGTAGAATTGCTTGATCCTAAATGAGAGGTTATGTAGTGGTAGTATCCTCTTAGTTCAGTTATTCTACTCCCTTTCTTTCATGTGATTTAAGATGGGAAGACGTTGGTGAGTTTGCCCTGCAGCACTGCTGACAGCCCCAAATTTGCTGTCATTATTGTCTTCTCAGGCTCTACCAGCAGATGTTGTTTCTGTTTTGCAGTAAGGCTCTTCTAAGCATACGAGCTCAGCTGTATGTCAGTGTGAACTTCTGCAGTGGATAGAGAAAATATTATTAGTTTCATGTTTCATTAAATAAAATATTTCATGTCAGTTTCATGGCTCTTAGGAAAAAAAAAAATCCTCTGCTCTTGTAGTCCTTTTTGTTAGGTGGGGGAGACAGTTCTTTAAAGGGTCCTTCAGAGGTTTTCCCAAGCACCACTTGTAGCTCTGAGTATATGAACTCAAATTGCAATCTAAATTGTGCTTTGAAGCTGAATTTTTGGGTGCAACTTTTTGGTGGTGCTTTAGCACTCACTGATTGTGTAAGAAAGAAGTTGGCTGCACTAATGAAGCAGTGCTTTTAGCTTGGTTGCATTAGCAGCTTACAATGCAAGACCAAGACAGTGCTACCCAATGCAAGCAATTTGCAGGACACTACATGGAGACCCATATCTGAATTGCTAATGCAATACCTTGTGGGGAGAAGCCAAGGGAGAGGATGGTTGATATCTGACAGGTGTCATTGCAGTACCATCTCTCTTGTACTTTCTGCTGGTGCTTTTTGTTTCCTTGACTTTAGGCACAGCCAAAACATTCAAGTGCTTTGTAGATGTATGCCGTGCATCATGGGGTAACACAGGTTTTAGCCTGTGATCTTACTTTTCATTTCTTACATAGTGTTGTGGACAATTTTACTGAACTGCTATTGTCTTCAAGATCTTTACTAGTTTTGTGTTAAACTATATTTCCATTAAATTTTCTATTATAGTATTTAAACTTACTCTTATATTTGGCACTAAAACTTAATTTTTCATGCACAGCAGTCAGCCTGATGGTCTGGTGGTGAACAGCTCAAGTTGTGCTTGTTGATATTGCCATCGTGTGGCTGGATTAGATTTGCAACTCCCCCTCCCACACCCTTCCTTCCAGCTTTTCTTGGTTCTTAGTGCTGGTGGCAGGTTTCAAGCAGGAGTATGAAAAACACACATTTATAAAAAAATCTCTGTCCCAGTGAGCTCACCTTCTGAGGACATGAGCGCAGCAAGATAGGAGACACAGTCGTAAGATAAAATGTTAGATTTGTAAAAACATTCATGACTTGTGTGTTGCCTTTGTATAGCAAGCAATACTGAAACAGATTTGATGAGAAAGGTGCGTGTGGAGTGGGCTTTACCTACAGAGACACTTGCGATCTCGTGGGTTTGCTGTTTCTTTTTTATGAAGCTATTTGCGGTGGAGAAATACACAGAGATGCTGGCCAGATCCAATCTCCCAATTACCCAGATGACTACAGACCTTCCAAAGAGTGTATCTGGAAGATCACAGTTTCTGAGGGTTTTCACATAGGAATCACATTCCAAGCATTTGAGGTGAGAAATGTCATTGCATATTATATTACAGGTAGTATTTTGCCTCTACAAACCCTTTACAATGAAGAAGAAAGTGATATAATGATGATAGTAATAGTAGTAATAGTAATAATAAAAAAAATCTTTTGACTACTTCAGAGTATCATTTACCTTACCAGTTTGCTCAGAGATTTTGATTTTTGAAGTTTAAAATATGCTGAGTTTTCAAAAACTATTGCTCCAGACAGAAGGAATTAGAAAGGACTCAAAAGCGTTGATGGTGTTAGATAGGGACTCATGAGTCCTTAAATTTTCACTCTGGCCAAATGGATGTAAATGGTCACAATCTAGGCAAAAAACTCTTGTTGGTGTCACTGGGACTTGTCAGATTGCAGGATGTGACTCCCCAAAGAAACATCATGTTCCCAGATGGCAGACAGACTTTGAAGAGCTCACAAAAAGTTTTCTACTGGTTACAGTGATGCCTTAAGTTTTAGCTTTTATATTTTTTAGATTCTGGGATGTTTTAGTTTGTAGTTCTGGGTTTCATATTAAGTGCTACTGAGCTCCCCTCACAGATCAGGTAGACAAAACAAGTTTTTCTCTAGCTTGGTACCGAGGACAACAGATGCAACTTTCAGGCCCAATAACGAAAACAAGGGTGAAATGAGAAGGAAAAACAAGGAGAATGGAGTTTCATAACCTGAAACTATAATTGAACAATTAACTCCAATATGCTAATGGACCAGAATTCACAAAAGTGTGAGACCTCATGATTGCTTGTCCATTTTGTGACCATTTTGAGGTGTATCTTGAGTGTGGTCTGGCTGGACTCTTGTGTGGCCCAGGTGTACCCATTGAGGCCTTATAGTAAATCCCTACTTTATCCTCTTGCTCTGTGTAGTCTCTGTTCCAGGTCAGCCTCTAGGAGGCATCAGTAGGATGTCTTGTACTCTTAGCTACATGCCAGTGATCAGTCTCTGAATACTGATGCTAAGGCACAGACAGGAGTGGACAGGACCTTGGTTGGTGCATAAATTTCATCTATCCCACAGGCTCCTGTGGCTTGTGTACACTCACCATGCTTGTCCTGTAGAGGGCTGACTCCACTACACACTCACAGCTATTCCATGAACCTTTTTGTTTGTAGTTGTTCTGCTCGGTTTCTTACGGCTTCTCTTGCAAAAGCAGTTTGTAGATAGTCAGGGACTGGATTTCACCACAGGATGGCCACGAAGTGGCTCAGTGGCAGAACTGAGCTGTGCCTAGGTGTGAATGCAATTTGAACTGCAGAAGAGCTCAGTGGCAGCCACAGCAAGTACTTAGTTGTAGCCAGTTGTCTAGGGAGCTGCTCTGTGGCCAAAGTCTACCTGTGTCACTAGCCTGGCTGGAAGAGCTCTCACTGTGAGGCCCAGGCACACACTTTCCCTGTTGCAGATTGAGTGGCACGATGCGTGCTCTTACGACTACCTGGAGATCCGAGATGGCCTCACTGAACAGAGCCCACTCATCGGCCGCTTCTGTGGCTATGAGAAGCCAGAAGACATCAAATCCAGTTCAAACAGAGTGTGGATGAAGTTTGCATCTGATGCAACCATCAATAAAGCAGGCTTTGCAGCAAATTTCTTTAAAGGTATGTGATCTAATACCTCTCGCAGTCAAAGCTAGGGACGATTCATCCCTTAAGCTACTGCCACCCACAAATCACTCTTATCACTCTATCATCAATTCACACGTTATCATTCTATCTGCTTGTACTTAGGATTTGTTTGTACAATTTTTTTGCAAATATCGAATTTATGTACAAATTGCTTTGAGAGTATAGAGGGAGTTGATGCTGAGACAGGAACACCTCCTCCCTGACTAGGACAGAAATCAACTTGGCGGGGCTGGTGTCAGCATAAATGTTGCACAACTGGATGGAATGTCACCTCTATTTTGCCATGCCAGAGGACACTGACATTTTCAATGAAGTACTAATACTGCACAAGGAGTGTTAAAAACATCTCCCTGCTTAAGTTCTATTCCAAAAGCAACCTCTGGAGAGAGGGTAAATCTAAGTGCAAGTAGAGTCCCAGTAAAAGAATACTGAGACCTTTAGGAGACAAATGTATTCCTAAACTGAGATTCTCTTCAGGAAGATGTAAGAATAAGATTTTATTTTTTTTTTTAAGAGCTAGCCTAGAAATGGTCCTTTACCAGCATTCTGGTAACTTGATAGAGGCAAGAACCAAGTATCTAACTGCTTGGGAAAGTACCTGTAGGGGTGCTGGGAGGCAGACAGTCATGTTTGTCTCAGGTTCAGTGGCACTTGTACAGAAATAATAGTTGTAATGCCAATATTTGGATTGCATAAGTCCTTTATTTATTTATTTCTGTCTTAACTTTTGTCTCGTGTTAAGGGTGTCATGGTCCATTTAGGTTTCTCAAATTTTCAGGAGAATGTACTCTGTGAATTGAACTTCATTCCATGAACTTAAGACTTAAACAAACATGTCAGGGCTCAATCCCTTAGCTCAGACTAATCTATCTCATGAATTCTTTTATTCACAATTCAAGGCATAAAATGTCATAATTTATAACCCATAATTCTTAAACCATGCACTTAAATAAAAAAAATAAAAAAAAAAAAGGTAAATAGAGTTTAATTCACAGATTATATTGGCCTGTAAATTTGAGACATCTTAATGAACTGTGACTAAAGGTGATTGCAAGATCACTGGCAAATACTATGACATTTGATCTCAGTCCCTGGACAACTCTCACAGTACCTGGACTTCCTTGTTTAAATTTCTCAGGTTCCATAAAGGCACAGAGAATACTTCTTCCTAAAGATATTTTGGCTCCTTTCAGGAGTGACCAGGGCAGACTGACTATGGCAGAGATGTCTTTCAGAGATTAGCATTACATGGAGACACATCAAGTCCTTCTTTAAAATCTGACTTTAACCTACAAGTTTGTAGGGGAAGAAAGTTATACTCCTGAACCAAAGTGCTTTCTCTGATACAGATAATCAGAAATAAATTTGATTTTTTTTTTTTTCAATGTAAAAGTATGTAAACTTGTACACTAATACAATTGGAGACACAGGTATTTTCTGTGGAATTTTTGCTGGCAGACTAGATCTTTCAGTATCTGCACAGATTTCTCATGTTTGAACCAGAAGCCACATAGCTTGTGGATGGTTAGAGTGTTTTTAAGTCCATGCCAGTAAATTCAGCTGAGGAGTGAAGTGTTTTTGCTGGAACCAAACATCACAGTAGTCATAGCTGCACAATTGCTAGCCAGCTTGCATTGTGGGCAGAGCTGATGTCTGTGTGCAAGAGCTGTGTAGATACACGTGCAGACTACACGTGGAGTTTCAAGCTGGAATCTGAAGTCTGCAGTCTCTACGTCAATATCCAGCAGGATTGTGACTACCAGGCACTCCATGAGCAAAGGGAGCAAATTAGATGGCTCTGCAGGCACTCTTCAAACTGCTTCTCATAGCTGATTGAGCAATGGGTAAGCTTTGTCTTAATGAATTATGAAAGGAATACAGCTTCAATTAAATGTCTTACAACACTGAAAGAAAATAACTTAGCCTAAAAAATCAGAGTTAAGGATGGAATTGGCTGCTATGCTTTGTGAGAACAAATAATGGTAATGTCTAAGTTTTCAGAGAAAATAAAGCTGCAATCAGCTTACAGAGGGTAAGCCATTGGTCACACCCAGGATGCATTGCCAGGAAGATACGGAGAGCAATTACCTCGTGTCCACCCAGTCAGGTATATCTCATGGCATATCTCCAGGATTATTCATTCTTGTTAGTTATCTTCATTTTGGCAACAAATTGTTTGTATCAATGAAGCCTATTTTTATATGGTTGAAGTGTTCATTCATCTACCTGCAGCAGGGGAGAAGAGTGAGAAGGAGCAGGAGGATCATGTACTGCCTGTGGCTCCCCATCCCCTCCCACCTTTGCACACCTGTGGCTTTGCTGAAGGGGCTGAGTGTAACTTGTAGGGGTACAAGGCAGGAGGAGAGGGACTTGGAGTGAAGTTGAGCGAGAAAAGGGAAGCAGAAAGATGTTTTTTCTTAGTGTTTTAGCATATTTGTTTTCAGTTTTGGTTTCCTCATACCTAAATGAGCACTCAAATATTTATATTAATTGGCAGTTAATTAAGTTAAATTCCCCAAAATTTAGTCTGTTTGAACAGATCACTAATTGGTGGATAATTTGTCTGTCTAAACCCAGAACTTTCTTGCTCTTATTCTTCCTGTTTTCTTCCTCATTCCATGTGAGTGGCAGGCCAGGGAGTGAACCAACAGCTAGGCAGGAGTTTGACTGCTAGCTGAGGCTAACCCACCACAGCCCCTTCTATTAAGGGATGCATGTGGAATCAGGGGTCAGGGTGAGAAGCCAGTGGCTATCTTTATATTAAAATGTCAGTTCAGGTTGTTGAGATGTGATTGAAGAACCTGACTTCAAAGTCTAGGGTAGCAAGACTTCATGTACCTGTGAAAAGGCAGAACTACTTGCGTGTCCTGCCAGCTCCTTTGTGGCACCCTGTTCTATGGGGTGTGACCTCCCTCAGTTCCATTACTGTGTGTGCCATAATGGGTTGGTTCCTGGTAGCTCAAGTTACTCAAGAGTGTGAGGAATTTAAAACCAACAAAACAAAGCCAAAAAATGGCATATGAGGACAAAAGGCAGTGAAGTCTTTACAGGAGACAGTGTTTTCCTGCTCGTGTCCAGAACCAGCACTGTTGGCTACCAGCAGTAATGGTAGTCCTTTATGGGTCTGGTGTTAGGAGCATTTCAGTGCTTGCGAGCTTTGCTGCAGTGCCTGCTCCACAGTCTTGGCTCAGCACTCAGTGCTCTGTTCCTTCTGTCCAGAAGGGTTGCACGAGGAATATCAGGGTATTTGGGTGCTCAGGGAAGTGCGACTTGCTTTGGTTTTCTCCTGACAGAGATGGATGAATGTTCTCTGCCGGACAATGGGGGGTGTGAGCAGCACTGTGAGAACACACTGGGCAGTTACAAATGCACCTGTGAGCCTGGCTATGAGCTGACAGCTGATAAAAAGAGCTGTGAAGGTAAGTAACCTACAGATTGAGCCATCTGACTGCAGGATAGGTACTACAGCTAAAAATGGAATTGAAAAGTCTTGGAAGTGATTTTCCTTGCCCCTCCATCCTCTTTATTGCACTTTATTTTCCCCCAACTGAATTTTTTTTTTGTTAACATCTTCCATTGAAAAACAAGTTTTGGTTAAAAAAACTCTGAAAATACTCTGATTTATACCGCTAAGCATCCCTAAAACCAGTTGTCCTTCATGGCCAGAGATCACTGTTCAGACCAGATTTCCTGTAACATAAGGGAAGTAGGCATTACAACCTAACCATTGAGTGCCCGAAAAGTATTTAAATCTAATGCTGAATTTATTTGATTTTCAAAAAGGAATTTACTTCATATAATAAAGTATTGATGTTTTGTCTGCATGCAAAACAGGCTTTTCCATACTGAAGAGGATTTTCCTCCCTTTTATGGAGGAAAAATTCCCATGTCTATAGTAGAAGCTGTTTTTGTCAGCCTTCTAGAGAGTCAATCTCTAGAAACAAGTGTTGCTTCTGCCAACAATATAGCTGTTGGTGTGCTGAGAATCCATCCAT
Organism: Polioptila caerulea; assembly: GCA_013397295.1. Lineage (NCBI taxonomy): Eukaryota > Metazoa > Chordata > Aves > Passeriformes > Certhiidae > Polioptila > Polioptila caerulea. The sequence continues at coordinate 11,775 of VYXF01006695.1, read as the reverse complement.
TGTTCTTGTCTCAACACTCTGTAGGGACATTTAGGGAGCTCCACATGCTGTCAGTGGTGCTCTCGACATCACCTGGCTTGCCCTGACTTCTGCTTTTTCAAACTCTTTGTGTAAGAGTGCTATCGACTTGGTGAGGGCAGTCAGGTGTGTGCAAAAGGCTTTTGAGAGCTTTTTTTTTTTTAAAGTAATTTCTTGCAGTTTTAGCAAGCCAGTCGCTACGTTGCTACAGCTTGGCAGGGTTTTTTTTCTGAACTTCACTCTTAACCTCCTATTTTAAACTTCATTTGTGGGCAAAACAGAAATTATAGTCTTTGAAACCATAGCAGTATACATCAGAGTAAATTGCTTTTTTTTTCTCCAAAACCACTTGCTTGCTACTCTATTTATATTGAAGCTGCTCCCTTGGGTTAGTCCTCTTAATGCAAAATTATGTTGAGAACAAGACAGAAAGCTTTTATCCCTGTGGATTTTGAAGATGTGGCCATATCTCATTATTCTCAAGAAAAAGCAAGAAAAAAGAAAAAGAAAAAAATTTCTTTGTTGCAAATAGAATTTTGCAGCAAATTGAGGTATACTCCTTTGAGGTAACAACCCTGCCCTCCCACAAGAGGATAAAGCTGAAATGTCTTAAATTTTTAAAGGAAATGAGATAATAAAGCTAAGTCTTGACTTTGCCTTCAACTTTCCCTAGAGAAGATGCAGTACAAACATAATAAACTATTGAAGAGTTGCCAGAAATATCTTCCCTAGAATTCCATTATCTTGTAATTATTCCATTACTGATAAACTTGCAATAGTAAGGTTTGTAGCACCGAGTGTAGGTGAATTTACCAAGCTGGCCTTTAAAACTGTGTTGTGCATGTCAAATCAACTGATTCACAGTAAGCCCAAGGATAGAGATTAAAAAGGAAAATAGTCTTACAAGGTGGCTCTCAGGGCCATAGCCTCACTGGGTGTGTTTGACTGGTGATTTGCAGCAGGTGAAGTTTCTGTTTTCTTCACACTCCCCAGCATTTTAAGCCTGTTCTGGAGGCTGGGATTTGAAGTGTGCCACCAACCAGGATCTGGTTCATTTGCTAGTTAACACTGTGGCCCAATCTGTGTGTCTGAACAGAACCAAGTAAAACTTGTGTTCATTTATTGCCTCTCCAGCTGCCTGTGGGGGCTTCATCACCAAGCTCAATGGGACCATTACTAGCCCTGGATGGCCCAAGGAATATCCTACTAACAAAAACTGCGTCTGGCAGGTGGTAGCTCCAGCCCAGTACCGGATCTCTCTGCAGTTCGAAGTGTTTGAGCTGGAAGGCAATGATGTACGTAACCAGTCCCTGCATCTCAGAGGTGGGACTACTGGCTAAATCAGAACTGGCTAAATCCTTGGGGTACAAGGAAGAGGAGGCTCTGTTTTACTGATGGAGCTTCTGGTTGTTTTCCCACCCTTGATGTAATTACACCAATAACAGTGACTGTTCTCTGTGAAGTCTGGATTTACTTTCTCTCTAGAGTGGAAGGATTAAAGCTGTCCTAAGTGGGTGCAATGGTTTAACCCAGTTTGGCAACTAAGCACCACACAACTGCTCACTCACTTTCCCCCAGTGGAATGGGGGAGAGAATCAGAAAGGTAAAAGTGAGAGAAACTCATGGGTTGAGATAAAGACAATTTACTAGATAAAGCAAAAGCCACACATGCAAGCAAAGAAATGTGAGGAATTAGTTCACTACTTCCCATGGGCAGGCAGGTGTTCAGCCATCTCTAGGAGAGCAGGGCTCCATCATGTGTAATGGTTGGCTGGGAAGACAAACAACATCACTCCAAACATCACACATAGTAGTTACTTGGGAAGACAAACAACGTCACTCCAGTTGTCTACCCTTCCCCCTTCTTCCCTCTACTCACCCCCACTTTATATACTGAGTGTGATGTTGTGTGGCGTGGAATATCTGTTTGGTCAGTGAGGTTCAGCTGTCCTGGACATGTCCCCTCCCAGCTCCCTGATCACCCCCAGCCTCCTCACTGGTGGAGCAGTACAAGAAGCAAAAAAAAGCTCTTGACTCTGTGCAACACCTGCTCAGTAATAACAAAACATCTTGATATTATCAACTGTTTTCTCAGCACAAATCCAAACACAGCCCAGTACCAGTCACAGTGAAGAAAATAAAATCTGCCCCTGCCAAAACCAGCACAATGGGCTTCTTCTCTTCTCTACTAGTTTTGCATAATTGTAGGTATTTTCCATCCCTAATAAGTGTCCCGCCTCCCACCTCCCCAGTGCTGCTTTTGCAGGAAAATAGTTGGAAGTGAACAACGAAATAGAGTTCTTCAAGGATAAAGGAAATAACAGTAAAAGAGTGTTCTCTGCCATGCACAGTGGAGTTTGAACAAAGCATTCAGGTCCGAGTTTTCCTATTGTAAATGGGAGCAGTGGCACTTCCATAATTCAGGAGATTGCTAAAGTTCATTCAACACTGTTAGGTTCTTGGTCAAAAGAATTAACTTTTGCTAAATTCAATAGAACCTTTTCAATTCTGAAAAACACACCCATGCTTTAAGATCAGGGCAGCAAGCGAAGGGATGAGAAAAGTGAGAGGAGATTTTGGGCATGTTAGGAGTACATTTCAGTACGAGGCTCCTTCTGTTCCTTCTCAGTGAAGCTTCTGTCCCCTTCCTCTGAAATGCTCTGTTCCAAGGCCACAGAGCTGAGAAATCTCTTCCTCTCTTGGCAGGTCTGTAAATATGACTATGTTGAGGTTCGTAGTGAGCTGGCTTCTGATTCCAAGCTACATGGCAAATTCTGTGGCTCAGAGAAGCCCGAAGTAATCACATCATACGGCAACAACATGAGACTGGAGTTCAAATCAGACAACACAGTCTCCAAGAAAGGCTTTAAAGTTCACTACTTCTCTGGTATGTGACTGTATTCTTTCACTTGCTTCGCTGTGTCCTCTGACTGAACCTCTTGGTTTTGGGGATCTTTCTTCAACATCCTGTCAGAGCCTGACATGGTTCATTAAATCTAAAACCATGCTTGCCCTGTTCTGTGTCCCCTTCATTTTGGGTTCTCAGTTCAGAGTATGATCCAGTTTCATAGTGTGGTGTCAGCAAGATGCAGGAGTTCCATCACTGTCTCCAGTCCTTCTACAGCAGGAAGCAATGTGGAACCTAACCCTAGAAGTTATTTCTGTTCCTAGAGTATTAAAGGAAAGCTTTTTCCCCTGAAACTAGAAGACGTAGAAAATTTCCAGTAGTGTTCTATATAGCAATCATTCTCATTAAGCAGTGTGTACTAGTGGAAGTTTTTCATCCTCTTCTCAAACCTTTGTCAGTGATATAACTTGTTGGCAGGCAGTTCTAGAGGTTAAATATATGTAATTTGGAAGTAGAAATTCAATTTTGTTTTGTCTTTTTAGCAGAGTCCTAGGAGTATTAATGCTTTTGAGGAGAATGATCAGACAGAATGACTTTGAATTAGGACAGGTGCAGAGTAGAATCAGGGCTAAGGATTTGACTTATTAAATCTAACAGGAGGAAGAATGAGGTGGGTATGATTCATCTAGAAATACTTTTGGCAGTGAGGAGACAGATGAAGTTAATGAGATCTAGGGAAGGCATTACCCCAAGAAATAATGGAGATAAACTTCTCAAAAATAAATTTGACTTGAAACCATGAGCAGATCCTAGGCTCAGAAAGTGAGATTAGGGAATACGTAGTCCTGAGCACACAAGAGTCAAGATCCTCTGGGGAATATTTCAGCTTCAGGGAGCAGCTCATACCTTAGATCTTCTTCATCACCTGGCTGTTTGTGCTCAGGCAGAGCTATTTAGAAGTGGAAGCTCATCAGAGTGCATAAGAACTTGAAAATATGAAGTAGATTTTTACCTTGGCTAGTGAATTTGTGTGATGCTTTTCCTGGGCTCTGCTCTTAAAGAATGAGATACTGCTCTAGGTTTTTTTTAGACAGGAGTCTTTAACCAATAAACTTGCATTATAAAACAGAACACATTTGTGATACATGAGGCGGTTGAAGAGAATAGGATCAGGGCTAAACAGCTGACTGGACTAATCCAGCAGTAGAGTTGGAGGTTTACATTGCTATCTGGCAGCCTGGGTATGGGGCTCTCAGCTGGTGACTGCGGTAGCCTGTGTCACTGTCAACTCAGTGTTTGTTGGTTTGATCCTGCCCAGACAAGGACGAATGCTCCAAAGACAATGGTGGTTGCCAGCACGAATGTATCAACACCTTTGGGAGCTATATGTGCCAGTGCAGAAATGGCTTCATGCTGCATGAAAATGGCCATGACTGTAAAGAAGGTAAAGTCCCCACTCCTGCCCTCGGGAAAGCCAAGGTACTTCGAACACTCTTTGGTTCAGGGCACTTTCTGCTCTATGCTGAAAAGAAGTTTGTACAGCCTACCAGGCAAGGGCACTGAAAAAGCCCCAGCTAGTTGAAAAACTGACTAGAAATAGGAGCATTCCCATTCCCCAGTCTTGCTCTCTATATGCCCACAGGGGATGGACGGGGTGGGGATGAGAAATTTGATTTGCAAAAGGAGCATTTGTGGGACATCATCATTAGACTGGTCTCTGCTGCTTCATTTATTATTGCGTTTGAGTCAGAAGGGAAAGGATGGGCTGATCTAACCACTTGCTGGTGCCAAAACTACCTTTCTTCCTGCACCCTATCCCTGCTATGTGCTCCCATGGCCTTCCTGTATATGGTCTCTGGTCCTTGTCTGACCTTTCTGTGAGCTGATACAGCTCTCCAAATTGACAAAACAGTGCAAGGCTGAGATAGCAGCAGAGTCAACACTGTGGAGGAGTTGACATCATGGCCCTAGGAACGGGGCAGATGAGTTGAAGGAGCAGGGGTGAAGGTGATTAAGGTGTGAAGACATAGGTTAGGTTAATGAGGCCTGAGGGAGTGAGATGGTCCATTTCACCATCTGCCACATCAGCTCAAGAAAAGTATAGGACAAACCCACCAGAACTGTGGAGTAATACTAAAAGGTCTTGTTTGGTAACTGGAGCCTTCCATGTCTCTGCCCTGTAGAGGGTCTCAGTGGGCAGAGAGGACCATGTAGAACACTACAGGGTTGCCATGTGAGACTTGCTCCAATGCAATTTCTCTCTCCCAAGCTGGTTGTGAGCACAAGCTGAGTGGTGCAGAGGGAATGATGAGCAGTCCCAACTGGCCTGACAAGTATCCCAGCCGGAAAGAGTGCACCTGGGACATCTCTGCAACACCCGGCCACCGAGTGAAAGTAGTGAGTAACCAGAGAGTGGGTGTGTGAGCAGCTGAAATGACTTCCCACCACCACTGTGTGAGTGGGAGGCTGATGCCCTCAGGTCCTGTTTGGGGCTCTTAGAGGAGTTTCCTGGGAGGCTGCCCTGGCTTGCAAAAGGGCAGAAGGTCTGAGAAGGATGCAATGTAGAGGAGATGCAGCTTGGAGGAGACTCCAGCAGATGACTATTTTGAAGTATTGCCCTCTGTAAACAGATGGCATAAATGCCCTCCCACCCCAACCCCTCCTTGTGAGCCACACATTTGGGGCCATATCTACATAAGGTGGTGGCTGAGTCAGCTGCCAGCCCCTCTGAGGGAGAGATGTCAGGCCCATTTGAAAACATGGCCTGATGCAAATGGCCTAAGCTGTGCAGATGGCCCATGTAGTGGGAGAAATAATCTCTATGCTCAGTGGAAGTAATATTGCAGAACAGCCCATCTGGTGTGCTGGGCAGAATTTCGATCCAGAAAAATAAGTGTTATAAGGCTTGCAGTTGATCAGTTGTCATGCACCAATGTGAGGCAGCAAGGCTGAGCCAAAGCAGCACACTGATATGGAATTCTGATCTTTGCCACCTTGAGATCACTCTTGTCTGAAAGCACATTGTTCTGTTTTAGTTTGTGTGGAGAGTGGGACAGATGTACCACTTGATGCGTTTCTCACTTGGCATTTCACCCTATGCTAAATCGCATACTCAGATTTACAGCTGTCTTAATTCTTCATATCCTTTCTCTAGACCTTCAATGAGTTTGAGATTGAGCAGCACCAAGAATGTGCCTATGACCACTTAGAAATGTATGATGGGCCCAACAGCAAGTCACCTATCCTCGGCCGCTTCTGTGGCAGCAAGAAACCAGACCCTGTAGTGGCTTCTACCAACAAGATGTTCCTCAGGTTTTACTCTGATGCTTCTGTGCAAAGGAGGGGTTTCCAGGCAAAGCACAGCACAGGTAAGCTGGTTGCCTGCCAATACTCCAATGCCAAAAGATGTCATCAAGTCTCACTACATTTTTTAGTAGGTATAGCCTAAATTTTAAGTGGTACGTTCAGTTCCCAGACCACTGCCAGTGCCATACCTGAAATACCAGCTCCCATAACAGCTCAGAATTCTCTTGGTATTGGACATTCCTGTTCAGCTCTTTTGTTTAAATTGGAGGTATTTGACTGAGCAACAATCCCTTTTGTTCCACATCAGCCATTGTAAAAGGAGGTGATGTGGTTTAGCCCGTTGACCCACTCTCAGAACAGGCCTACTTTAGATTGATTATGGTAGAAGCAGAGCTATGCTGTGGACGGACACAGCTTGATCCTCCTATCTGTGGCAGCACAGAGGTGGGTGTGTGTGCCAACTTTAATTTCTTTGAAATCCCTGCCACCATATCCCTGGAAATAGGTGAAACATGCTCGAAGTGGCCATGCACATGACACTGGTGAAGAAGTGTCTTCTTCATTGACTGTGGGAAAACTCTGCTAAAGCACACAAGTTCTGCACAGAGCTACTTTTGTGCATTGTGTGGGCAGAAAAGGATTGTTTTGATCCCCAGTTTTCTGATGTGTATCAGCTTCCTGCTGACAAAATACTTGGGGTCAGAATTTCATCTACAGGACAAGTGCAAAGAACAAAGCAATTGCTTTCTAATAGAATTTCCCAGAGAATGTGTCAAGAAGCCTGTCCTGCCAGTTTAAACCGATCATCCCTTTCCATGTGTGTTCCCTTCCAAAAAATCCAAGTTCCTCTAAGCTCTGTGGGTCTTTGGATTCATGGGTGACTGTAGAATTCACTGGTTTATTGTAGTTTGGTGCAGTGTTTAATTACCTTCCCTATTGCACTTCAAGCTGGAGTCTTCTTTGCTCATGACTGACTCAAAAGGGGGATGAGTCTTTGTTATGAGGACTTTGAGAGACTGTTTTGTGTCCTTTTCTCTCCCTTCAGAGTGTGGTGGACTTTTAAAGGCTGAAGTACAAGCTAAGGATCTGTATTCCCATGCTCAGTTTGGGGACAACAACTACCCAGGTCAAGCCAACTGTGAATGGGTGATTGTAGCTGAAGATGGTTATGGGGTGGAGCTGATATTCCAGATTTTCGAGATAGAGGAGGAGGCTGACTGTGGGTATGACTACATGGAGATTTACGATGGTTACGACAGCACTGCACCCCGTCTGGGACGCTTCTGTGGCTCAGGGGTAAGCCCTGGTAGTGGTGATTTCAGAGGGATCGCTGAGGGTGGCAAGGAAGTATCCTCATATGATTTTTGGAGGAGGGCAGCTGTCACAAACTGGTACTGAGAATGCTTTTTGACTGGATTTTACTTCTTTCCCTTCCATGGGAGATCACAGCCATTTTATCTGATGCGCAGTGTTGGCTGCTAAATTCTTGCTGACTGACTGTCCTTTTTGGCCCAGGGCCATGTACAGCAGCATGAGACTACCACACTGCTGTGCTCCAGCCCTGCCATGAAAGTGTTGTGTAAATGTGGGAAATGGCTTCCAAATGCCAGTTTCATGCTCTGTTGCTTCCTGGCTCAAGCCAAGTTATGTTGTGGCCATGCTATGGCAAGGGTGAATAGTGGAGGGACTTAGAGCTGTGTGATGCTTGCTGCCTTTAGAAAGGCATGCTGTCTCCTAAACTGTCGCCTGCATCCCCATTACCAGGAGTGATTCTAGCATGAGTAATGGTGTGTGGTTTTTGAAACCAGAGGGTCTCTGTTTGATATCTCTAGGCCTTCAGCAATGAAATGGAGGTGTTTCCTATGGAATTTAAAGAGAGACATTTAGGGAGCAGGTGTGTGGAAGAAGTTCTCACAAATTGGGGAAATGGTCTGGAAACTAAACAAAGGCATGGTGAAGAAGCTCAGGGCAGCTGGGTAGTAATCTACCTACCTGCACGCTGACAAATGAAGAAGGGCTGGGAAAGGGAAGCACAAGGAGATTGCAGCAGGTCACAACAGTGTGGGACATAACCAGAATTGTCATGTAAGATAAGTACCTGAGTTATGTGAACTCTGGGAGAGCCTCAGCTGCTAAACAGGTTCCAGTTTGTGTTGTCTCATCTCCTGAAAAGACAATGACAAATTAGAGTAAACCTGAAGACTGGAACAAGAATATTCAGGGAGGCCTGTGAAAAAAGTAACTGGAAGAACTGGGACTGTAGAGAGGACTGGCATCGGTCTTCAAACATACAGAGCAAAGAATATGCTTAGGAAGGCAGATCGGGGCAGGAGATACGGAGCATTCAAGTCTTCATGTTTACTGGCCAGTCTGTCTTCACTGTGGGCTTAAGCTCTAGTATCATGGTGCAGACAGTTATTTAGTCTCCATACTTGACCACTGTGTACTGTGTTCTTTCCTCTTCTGCAGCCTCTGGAAGAAATCTACTCTGCAGGGGATTCCATTATGATTCGGTTCCATACAGATGACACCATCAATAAGAAAGGATTTCATGCCCAATACATAAGTACCAAATTTCAAGATGCATTGCACATGAGGAAATAGTTTGACTCCTCCTCGAATATCCACGAATATTCCCCATCTGAAGATTGAGACATTTAACTGTGATCTTTGTCTTTGGTTTTTAAAGTTTCTGTGCACTTAGCCAAAAGTGTACAATATTTTCTGTAACTAAAACAAAATCCAGTCTCAAAGGTTTGCCTCTGCAATTATTTGTATGATCCTTTCTTGTTAACCTACCCAAGACCAAAAAATCATCTTTTAATCTTACTGGCCAGGGCATAAATATTGTATTTTGCACAACTTACCATGGGGCTGAATGAAGACTGAACTTGAATAGAGAAGAGCCTTTGTCTCTTGTATATCTTGTTCCTAGGTGACAATTCCCAAGCATCCACATGAGCTGTGTCAACGTATTTTCTGGAGCAGGTGTTTTGGACAGACAACCAGTAGGATTTTTTCAAAGGACTTTGTGAGCCACCTGCTCTGCCCTACCTGCCCCAGCTACTCTGTGCAATAAGGCCACAGCCAGATGGCTGTGCCTGCATCAGTCTGTTCCTCTCTATTATGGTCTTGCTTATTGTTGAGTGGAGAGCAAGGCAGGGGACTGGGGCAGTCTCTTTAGGGCTCCTGGCTACTTGGGTTCCAGGGAATGAGAAGGACCCAGTGTTTGGATTGCAGTAATTGTCATGGGATATGTTGAATGGAAGTGCTTCGGTGCAGTGCCTAAGGGAAGGGTGGTGGCTGACACGGAAATGCTGTGGTGGGATGCAAGGCATGACTGTGTGATGGTGGCAAAGCTTAGTAACAGGAATGCTGACAGCATGCTCCAGTTACAGCACCGTGCAAGGCAGCTCAGAGGGTTGTGGCAGCAATCCTGGCCCTGTCTTAAGTAACGAATCTCTCCCTCTCACTCCACCCATGCCTGTTTTCTCAGCCTCCTTTACGCTGCTTCCTTTCCTTACTGCCACTTCCCTGTGAGCCCTTCCTTTTCACAGCTGAGCTGCTCTCCCCAGGGCTCCCTACCACAACCTAGGAGTGCTCTGGGACTTCAGAACATCTCACTGAAGGAAATGCTGGGGCAGGGGGAGTCCAGGTGTCGCTGAGGCACAGGGACACAGGCCATGCTACAGGCCAGCTTTGGTGATCTCTGGGAACCCGTCAAACGTGCAAGCTGCAGGCATGGGACTAGGAGTGGAAGAGTTCTCCTGGTTTCTGCCTCCTCCCCGTTTGTCACTGGTGCATGGTCCAGTCTCTTAACTTCATGGCAAGGGTGCAAGTGAGATGGGGACTTTAGACTTAGAGTGCTTAGAGCCATAAGGCTCAGACAGGTTCTGGTTTGCTCGTGAAAGCTACCCAGCCACAGGCTAGATGAATTAACAGGTAGCTTGGTGCTTCTTTCAGAAAAAAATAAGGAAAAGTATGTTTTGGGGGGACCACTAACTGAGCAGTTGACATGGGAGGAACAAAAACACTTTATTGTGAATGTTTCATAAAGGCACTCATGGGCAATTAGGAGCTAGAAGCTGAGGTATGCTAGCTTTAATAAAGTATTTATAATCCAAGGGTTACTATGTTTACATAACCATTGTGCTGTCAGGCTTTGGAGTGGCACCTACTCTCTTGTGTATGACAGTGGAGAAGTGTGGGGCCGGTGCCACTATCTGGCACAAACAACATTCCTGGAGATAAGGGCATTTTCAGATGGAAAATAAATAGACCCAGCCCTCTCCAGAAATCCTTGGATAGAATATGGTCCAAGTATTGTGAATACTAGGAGAAGCAAATGCATGAAAATATTTTCTTGCTTAGAACAAGAAAAGTAAAGTAATTTATACACACACACAGAGGATTATATGTATATAAAATGTGCATGTAGAAGACCAGTAGTCAAAGCCTTAATAAGTGTAATGTGAACAACACTGTATGATTGACTATAGCTTTATTGCAGGCTGTATAAAATCATGTTATCTCTGTTTTGATTTTGGTTTTTTGTTTGTTTTATTTTAGCTCTGCTCTGTTTCTTTTTTTCAAATTTTGTGGCCTATTTGCAGGCAAGACCTCTGCTTTCAAGGTGTTTGACCATGCAGGTCTGGGGAAGTGATCTCTGCTAGATGGGGTTTGTGTTTGTCCTTCTCTTCCTTGCTCCAGTTCAAGAAAAATTACAGTGACTCAGGTCTGGAAATAAAAGTGTGACATCAAATCCCTGTGAAACAGAAGCAAAGTTCCAGGTGACAAGCAGCACTTCAAGTTTCCTGACCTTTAAATGGCAGCAATGGCTCCAGGGAAAAGTGACTGTAGCAGGTTTCCACGTACTTCAACATCTTTGTTCCATGTTCTGATAATTTCCCATCCACCCCGGACTGGGTTGATGCAGATGCTTGCAATGTGGTTTGACAGATCTCCTGCACTTGTTAGTGTTCATCCAGGTGTCTTTTGTGACAGTGTGTTCACAAATGTTGTACTCTGCGTTCCAACCAATGATCTATGTAGAATATTTCTGCTGTACTGACTGGGCTTAACAGTCAATAATTCTAAATGAGTGAAATTTTCTTAAGAAAAAATGTCAAACCCTCTGATGTGTGAATATGTATTCTGGTCTTTGTGTGGTTCTACATTTCACTAATTAAAATAATTTTTAAAGGGGGAGAAGAAGAGGGTGTGGGGACAGTCACAAATGTACCTGTGCCCAGAACAAATCCCTGCATTCATTAAAGACTGTGGATTGCATTGCACATTCTGTTACATGTATGCATTTTCCACTTCCTCAAGGGGAGGAAATTTCTTATTACATTTCTTGTTTTTCCAGCTGTTGTTGGTGTCCACTGCTAATACCAGCAAGGAACTTTAATGTGGGCCTTTCGGTTTGTATTGGCAATTGCAATCAGGGGGGCATTTTAAAAAGTGAAAGCAGAAGCAACATTGTTACATATGTTGCTCACATTTTAGGGGGTTGAGATGCAGGTCTGCCCTGATAAGTTCAAGGGATCTAGGAATTAGGCCCTAAGTATTTTCCAAAGGACTGGCTCATTTGCAACACTACA
>VYXF01006693.1:28801-40306 GCA_013397295.1 Polioptila caerulea | reverse complement strand
TTTTTTTTTTTTTTTTTTTTTTTTTTTTTTTTTTTTTTTGTCCTGTGGAAAGAAAATAATATTTATGCCACATTTAGTCCTGAATTACTGAGTTAACCTTTCATCCCCCACCCCTGGCAGCTGTCACCCCATGTCTGGGGAATGCTCCTGCAAGCCAGGCTGGTCTGGGCTGTACTGCAACGAGACGTGTTCTCCTGGCTTCTACGGGGAGTCATGTCAGCAGATCTGCAGCTGCCAGAACGGGGCTGACTGCGACAGCGTCACTGGGAAGTGCACCTGTGCCCCTGGATTTAAGGTAAAAGAGGTCTCACTTTCACAGTTTCACAGTTTTCAGCCCCAGTTGTGCAACAAACTCATCAGAATACCACCTCGTCCTTTCTCCGCAATGGTAAAAGTGAGGGTGTTTGGGTAGCACTGCTTGTGCTGTAGGATCCTGAAAAGTCAACATATCTGATGGGTTCTCAGTGCTGAAATGAAGGCATTTTTAGAAAGAGAAGTTATTTGCTTTATGAGATGATAGTAAGAATGAAGGCATGCTGTTGAGGTGTAAGTAAAGGGGAAATGATGGGTTTCAGTCATCAACTCCTCACGCTCCATTACAGAAACTCCAGCCAAAAAGCACTTCTTTTTAAACTTCAAGACAGATTATTCTGCAACTTTTACACACATTTGCTGCTACATGTGCTTTGGATGCTAATCTAACATTTTACAGTATGACTGTTCTTGTAAAAGTAATAACTGAAAACGTCAGCCAAATTAGCGCTTAAAAATATTTTACATTCCCACATAATTCACCATTAAACTGCTGTCTTACTGTGTTTTGGTTTCAGAAAGAGCTTCTTTATTACCGTCCATTGATTTAACCAGGTGCTTTGTGATCTGAGCACTCATAGCAAATCATAGAAAATTAATACCTACTTAAAAAGACATAAAAATACTTCAAAAGCATGAAGGTGTCCCTCTCCCCTAAATTAAAGATAATTTAGTGACAGCCTAGGACATGCATGGGCTCTATTTTCTGGCTTTTGTATCACTTGAGTCAGTTGTATTGTCTGCCTCCTCAGGTGATTTTTAGACTCTATTTTTTTTGTAATTCAGGGTGCATCTTGTGGTACCCCTTGTCTCCCTGGAACATACGGAGTGAACTGCTCCTCCACGTGCAGCTGCAAAAATGGGGCCACCTGTTCACCTGTCGATGGCTCTTGTGCCTGCAAAGCAGGTAAGTGTCTCCTCAGATGGATTTTATTTCTCTGTAACCGTAAAATAAAATTGGGCTTTTGAAGTAAAGAAGAGGAAACTTAATGAGAAGCAGACACTTGATGCTTCTGCTGCTCCAGGAGGTGAAAACAAGGAAAACGTTCTCAGGAAAGAAAACATGTTCTCTGCTTTGTCAGGAGGTCTGTGGGGTGTACCCTTTATCTGATGTCAGCATCCTAATCAAAGTCATAAAGAATCCCAGAATGGTTTTTTTTGAAATTACGTAACTTTTCTGTATTTTTTTAAATTAATGGTTTTCATGAACCCTTAATAATTTGTTTTTAATTAATCATAAGCAGTATGTTGACTATAAGCAGCATGATAGTTTTTAATAATTTTTAGCCACAATTTAGCAGTTTGTCATAAGCAGCTATTGTGGGAATACAGCTTGGGAAAAGTTACTGAAACTTCAAACTTTCCTTAGCTAACTTCATGCTTCATGCTTCAATGAACAAAGCCTGGGGAAGGGAGAGAGAGAGAGATGTGATGTTCAAACTTAATACCAGAAGTGCAGAATTTATGGGCTACAAAGACATTTTGCAGAAACCAGAAGATGAGGAAGACAGCAAGATAACAAAGCCTCCATATATAGTTGGAAACTCCCTACCTGGAGAAAAGATAACAAGCAGAGTAAAAAATACAGACTAATTGGCCTGAGAAGTGAGGAATCAATTACCAATAGAGGATAGAATGCTATGTAATGAAAGAGAACTACATAATTTAGAACCAGTGAATAATAATTATTTTGTTTGCTAAAAATGTGTAAATAGGTGAGAAAGCTTTGTCTGCATCTGTGTGGAGGCCAGAATATTGTCAGCTGCACACACAAACCCTGACTAGGAATAAAATAATGCCTGACTTGCTGACACAGAAAAGACAGTGTTAGAGGGGTTCACTTATACCAAGGATTTTGGAGGATTTGGTAACAGTTTGGGTTGGAAGGGACCTTAAAGATCATTTTCTTCCACTCCCTGCCATGGCAGGGACACCTCCCACTGTCCCAGTCTGCTCCAAGCCCCAATGTCCAGCCTGGCCTTGGACACTGCCAGGGATCCAGGGGCAGCCACAGCTGCTCTGGCCACCCTGTGCCAGGGCCTGCCCACCCTCACAGGGAACAATTCCTGCCCAATATCCCATCTAAATAGAGTTTGCTAGACAAATAGCCACTAAATTTTTCAGTGACTGACACTGTTAAATCATTTGTGCAGCAAATGTGGAAGGTTTACCCTTTCCAGAGACAGTGGGGCTGATTTAACCAGCAGCTAGGTTGTGAGGAGAAAAATATTCCTTGGGCAATGCAGAATCCTATCTTCCTGTACCCCATGCAATTTTAATCATACTCCAGAGAAAAAGGACAGCAAAAAGTAAAATTAAAATGAACCCAGGTAGTTGTCATGTAAACAAAGAAAGATAATAAATCCTGGGAAGAAGTTGAGGGAAAGTGTCTCAATTTCCTAGCCAAATTACAAAACCTACATTTTTTCCTGAAATGACCCCTAAATTGGAAGTTATCAATGAAGCACGAGGCAGCCTGATTTCTGTGCATGTGTTTTGCATAGCCTATTGATCAGTCCCAGTGCAGAATTATTTTTCCCTCCACTTACTGTAAACAAGGTACAAAATTAGAAACTTGGCCTGTGTCACTGTTAATGGTAATATGCGACTGACTGCCTCACACTGTTCCTCTTCAATCCGATGGATGATCACATTTTAAAAAATCTATTCACATCTCAGTCTATCCAGTCTACAAACTATTGCTATCAGGCATGATCAGTAGTAAATGCGGCATTTTAGAGCTATTTCCCATTACATTTCTTTTTGTTGGAGAGAAGTACAGAAATCATCTAAAAGGTCTTCTGTGTTTCCTTGGAGAATCCAATTTATGCAGTATTTTTATGTTTTCTAGTTTGTTTTTTGTTTTTGTTTTTTTTTTTTTGCTAGATACCTGTTAAAACCATACTACAGGACTGTCTGAGACAAATGCTGGCTGAACAATTGTGAAAGCAGCAGCTTGAGCCTAGGGAAAATACTCCTAATTATCTTCAGGCTACACCTTAACACTCCTCTGTGTAGTTTAGAGCTTCTCAGTGCAATGTCAAGGTGTCTCTGTTTCCATTTCAGATCTTCCATCAGTCTCTTTTGCTTGTTGGCACCCATCTGCAGATGTGTGCTGTGCACAGATGTTAAAAGGTGCCCTTGAAAACCTTTGTTCCAACCTGGACAAGCCCTCAGCTGAAGCTGCTGATAAATCCTGCAGTGAATTTTACCCCAGTATTGCCCATCTCAGAGACATGCCCTATGGCAGGCAGAGGCAAGCATCCTCCAAGATGAATGGGGGAAAAAACCTGACTAATTTCTGACTTTAATCCCTTTTTCTTTTTTGGCAGGTTGGCATGGTGTAGATTGCTCCATAAATTGCCCCAGTGGCACGTGGGGACTGGGCTGTAATTTGACCTGCCAGTGTCTTAATGGAGGGGCTTGTAACGCTCTGGATGGAACCTGTACCTGTGCCCCGGGATGGAGGGGAGAGAAATGTGAACTCCCTTGCCAGGTAGTTTAATAATTCCACTGAATTTTTTGAGTTTTTGTAGGAGAATATTGGGCAGGGAGGGGCATCTGTCTTTCTTTGTCTCCATGGGAATGAGTCCCTTTTGAGCACACAGGATGGGGCACAGGGTCAGGGACAGGCACTAACAATTCTTCTAACATTTCTTCATCAAATGCTATCAAACTGCTACTATTCAGCTACTTTTAAGTATAAATAATGAGAGAAAAACACACCCCAAATCAAATAGTGTCATTTTAATTACTTTTTTTCTTACGTTTTTATTACAGCATGAATAAAGAATTTTCATTCCTTCTCAGTCAAAAGTGAGAAGCTACTCTTACCACTCAGTTCCATGACAGATCTTTGCTTTTCTATTGGGGCTTTGGCTTCTACTCTCTTCCAGACTTTGGAAAATCAGAAATCATTGTGAGGACAATGGCGTGCTCCTTATCAGTTCTGTTCCACCTTGTAATCTGCAGGTTTGGGGAAATAAAATACAAAAATTCAAATACATAATTTCAGAAGTTTTTAAATCGTAAAATTCCAAGTGGATTTGTTTTATTGTGTAACTGTTTAGTTTCAATTATATTTCACATCCTAAAAAAAAAGAGAAATATTTTATAAAAAACGGGTTTTTCCAGGGTCCAGTGTCCATCAGTGATGGACTTCAATTTTCTGGGAAGTTTTTAACATAACTAATTATTAAAATAAATTGTTCTCTGCTCTTCATTTCCTTTCCCCTGTCAATTGTTAACTTTTGCAATATATATGCAGAGCAGGTTGTTGGTTTGATATAACTGCAAAGGAATTACCTGAAATGAACACGCACCCTGTAAATTCCCCTCCCATATCACATTTAAGCTTCTTTCAGTTTGGACCAGCTCTACTGAGCAATAACATGATGGGAGTAGTTGAACTACAGCAGAAAACTGGAGATCACCTTGTTTTGAATGAAAATTTGTTCTGCTGAACTACATCAGGAACACTCAGGAGTGATTTTTTTGGGGCTTTGATTTTGGTTTTAAGATGAAGCACTCCCATAGTGAGTAAAGTGGCAAAGAAAATAGAATATATTCTGGAAAGCTGATGGCAGTACCACCTGTGCAGTGTTTCCAACAATGCATCTCCATCAGAAGACTGATTTTTCTGTTTCCTCAAGCAGCTTTGTTTATCACTTAGTGCCTCATTCTGAAGGGTGATGAGACCTCCCAAGCTGCATTAGTTCTTCTAAAACTGACATTTTAAAAGGACATGCATTGTTTCAGAGCAGTTGCATCACTATCCCAAACTTAGTAATATCAATCTTAAAAGTATTTCTGTATTAGACAATTCAGCATGCCCAAGCTCATTGTCTTCCCCTCCCTCTCTCTATCTGCATCAATGTCCATAAGCATTTACCTATTTCAAATACAAATTCTGCTTCAAAATTCCAGAGCAGAGGAATAAACAGAATTTTTTATTTAAATAATAAGAAATCTAATAATTTATTAAAAAATAGTTCAAATACTTCCAGTTATCTGAAATATTTTTCATGTCTGAGCAGAGACTTTATTTAAATCAATGTATTTCAATTTGTTTCAGTAACTTCAGAATATTATTGCCACTGCTCAGATTGTTGTTCAAGATTTGAACTACAGTTTGGACTTCGGTCCAAGTACATAGCAAGCTAAAAATACTACTTTTCAACACCATATTTGAGGATTTCCTTTCATACTAAATCTGATTATTTGCAAAGGAAATGCTTTATCTTTTCTGTATATAAAAATGTATTGTTGAGATGAGCAAATGGCTCCTTACACTGAAGTAATGTAAGATTTTGTTCTATTTTAGACTTGAAAGACTGGCAGTTGAATAGCTAAATCCTGTGGCACTTGGTTAGAATGTATGCATGAACATCAAAGAACAGCAGATTAATTTTCATATAGATTTTATTCAGGCTTTTACTGCCTGACTGACACCAATTTTTATCCTTGAATGCAAATGATTGGGGTTTAAACCTGACAGCTTTTTTTTTTTCCTTTTTTGCCTTTGCTGTGGGTAACCCTGAAGTATTACTGTAAATTATACTGGCCTTTTTTCCATGTTCTTTTTTTTTTTTTTTTTTTAATTTTGTTCTGACACTTTTTATTCAAGATCAGTTGACTGTTATATTTTGCCTTATTTGGAGACTGGAAAGAATTTGCTCTTCTCAGTTTCTTGGGTTGATTTTGTGTGAAATTATCCACAAATCTGTGTGCCAGTTTCTATGGAAGAAGCAGGAAAAAGCAAATTCAAATGTTTAGGTGTTCTCCATGAAAAAAGAAACACACTAACGGGGTGATTCAACTTGTAACTTTAATCTCTTGTTGGTTCAAAAAATGTTGTATAGGTAAAAATAAAACTTTTGTCCCATAGCCAAAGATTATCTCTTTTTGACGGAGTATATGTTGCAATGTGGAGAGAAATGTTTCTAATTAAAAGAGAGTAATAGTTTGCATTATTTTTGCAGTGAACCTCACACTGAAGGTATCTTGTAATTTAATGGTTTTCACTCATTTTCTTAAAAATTATGCCTCTGTGTGGTACTCATTTTGACCCATAAGCAGAGATCTCAGGGTTTGACGCAGAAAGAAGACTTAATTGCTTTAGTCTGGGATTTTTCAAGGGAGCATAATTCATTCTTTATCTTTCCCTCTTTAATGAAAGAACGAAAGTGTAGGATGCTGACATGTTCCAAACGCCACAAGTATTTTACATTAATATTAGTCTAGAGATTCAGGAGAGATCTGCGGTTGCTTTTTTGAGGCTGAGCTGACCATAACTTGTCTGTGCTCTAACTCCCAGCTGCCATCATCTCTGGGTTGTTCTGTTTTTTGTTGCCACAGGATGGTACCTACGGCCTGGACTGCGCTGAGCGCTGTGACTGCAGCCACGCGGACGGGTGCCACCCCACCACGGGCTACTGCCGCTGCCTCCCGGGATGGTCAGGTACAGGAGACACCCTTGGGAAGCACAACCAGAGTTTCCCTCCCTGTGGGAACTGGTTTTGGGGGAAAAGGAAGGGTTTGTGAGGTTGGAAGGGGAAAGGGCCTGGTTCTGTGGCTGCTGTGCCCCTCCTGTCACTCACAGGTGGGGAAGCTTTGTCCACTGTGTGATCTGCAGAAAATTGAGAAAGGGGAAACTTTAAAGCTTGGGCACCTCCACTACACAATTCCCTGCAAAAGTGGTGATCAACTGTAAATATCCAAGGTTGTTCTGGCAGCTTTGGGGTAAAGCATCTTGTCCAGGAACTCAGGAAGCTCATTCAGGCAGCCAAGAGGAAGATGAACCATTGCCCTAACTTGTCAACCTCCTAACTTGGCTCAAACCAAGACAATCATGCAGAAACTGCTGGCATTTCAGTGTCTCAACCTTTTTTAGTTTCTCTGCACATATTTTGTCCTGTATGAATATTTTCACACCATTTTATTTTTTTTTTTAGATTGTGATTTTAAGAACTCTGTCACTCGAATCATTCACCAGAATTTGTGTTTGGCACTGTCGTTGCACCCTCTTGCTGGTGGACAGCAAGATTTTTTTGAAAATATGGTGGAACCATGCAGAAAGGCAATAAGGATGAAGTGTTCCCTTTATCTCTAGGAGGGAGTTTTAGGTCTCACAAGGATTTCTAAGCTTTAAATTTGTAAGAGCTCTTTGATCTTCAGTAAGGTTTAATCAGCACTCTAAGTTTTCCCATCTTGGAGTGTTCCAGAGTTGTGGCCTCACTGTGGTGCTTCAATGTTGTCTGGGTCAGATCTCACATCACCTGTCTGTGTAGGCTCTTTCCATTTAATAATGAGGAGTAGGCATGAAAAACAAATCTTAAATGATCAAAGTATGTTTGTGCTCTGAAAATCAGTGATTTGTGTTTTATTTGTGATTTCAGACATATTCTACTCTTCTATAAACTCATGTTTAGCCTAACTGACTTGTAGGCTCATAATAGAATTGTTTTCTTTTTTCTATGGTGCTTTTAGACAAGGTAGGTGGAAGTGAGCTTATAATTCCCTCAGATAGATACAGTCTTACTATTTTTTCCCTCCCAAACCTTTATTTTTGCTCTTTCTTCCTAGCTCTGTGGATGGATTGCCAGCATCTTGTTTGAAGTACATAATACTTGGTGTCTGCAATTCAGTTTGATTAACTGTAGCTGATTACAGCTTACCTGCTGTTTTTTCCTGCTTTCTGTTCAGATGAACATGACTTTTATGATTATTGGGGGTAGGAAGTGGAATTCTCTAGGGGATACAGATACACAGGCAGGAATAACTCCTGCTTTGCTCTGGGAGACCAAACTTATGTATTATTTCCTCATTTTTTCTGTTTATTAGCTTTTTGAGAATGCCTGTCTTACCATTTCCTCTCAGTATGAGTGAGAGGAGCTTCAAGAGCCAGCACTCACCTAACTGAGGAAGGACTTTTTTCATTCAATTCTCTTTCCACAAGCAGTGGGACTTGCCATCAGCCACTCAGATGCCTCAGGAGTGCAAAAAACAGTAGCAGCTTCCTGAGTGAATTAAGAAAAAGTACTATTAGCCTTAAAACAACTATTGCTATTTTCCCTGATACTACTTTGTCGAAATGCATCCAAACACATGCACAATTACCTGAAAACTACCTGAAAGTTAAGGACATTAGCATCATAAGAAAATTAACACAAACTTACATTTGAATCTGCTCAAAATGTGATCTCATAAATTACTAGTTGTATTAATCAGAGAATACCCACCATAAAAACATGTGAATAGTTTCTGATCTTAACACTGCAGGTAGGTAGAGCTGTTCACAAGTCCTAAAGGCACAGCTTGAAGTACATCCTGTGAGTCTTCTAAAAATGAGACAGGCAGTCAGGGTCAAAAGGTGTGTTAATGAATGGATCCAGGTTAAAACAGGCAGTTTTGAAAGGCCAGATTAAAAACCTAGCAGTGTTTTTTATAACAGATTATAAAAATGGTGTGGCCAGTGTGATATAACTAACCCAGGGTGTGACAGAGGCTTCAAGTGCAGCACAAACCTTGACTGTGCTTGGTTTCAGATATGAGAAATGATAATATATCAATAACATATATATATATTATATGTAATACATAGTAAGATAAAGACATAATACAGTAATTTTGTGTAGTGAAATCTTACTTCACCTTCATTCTTAGAAAGGAAAAAGACTTCACAAGAAAGAGACTTCAGGCCTAATTATTGATAAAATGGAGCTCCCCATCCCTGGACGATGTCATCAGAACAGCATGTGTGTGACAGACTAGTTTTGACATGTTAGTGATGTCTAGACACACTTGACAACATCCACAACATAGCTCACTTTATACTCAGTGTCTGGAAAAATCTTCCTCCCACACTTCGCATGTCAGAGCAATACCCAACGAGGAATCCAGGCTTTGTGCAGATGCTTATATTTGGAATGATTTAAAAAAATGAGGGAATACTTCTGGAAAGGGCTCTCAAATAGCTGCGCTGTAACAGTGCATGGCAGGAATAGCAGTAGATTGTAGGATTAAAGAGGGAGGTTGTAAATAGAGTTGTGTGGAGCAGCAGGTGGAGGATGTGTGGAAAATACAGGAGCTTCTAAAATGAAAGGAATTATGTTAAAGTGGCTTAGCTTTTTTTTTTTTTTTTTTTTTTTGGTGTTGGGTTTGTAAAAGTAACCATCAGACATACTAGTTTTGGGTGGGTAGTGTTACCTACCTGGGTGAAAAACAAAGAGGGAAAAACAGATTTTGGATCAGTTTAATGCTTACCTAACCCAAATGAAGGATTTAGTTGTTTAAAACCGTTGGGAAGGTAGTTGTGAAAATAAATACATCTTGAGGAAGTTTAAAAATGTGAACTTATGAGTATTTTTTGGTTTTAAGCACAAATAAACCCATGACACTGAGTTGAATGTCCCAAAATATTTTGATGCCATCAAAATAACACAGACTTTCCAAGAAGGTACTTTAAACGCAGCATTTTCCTCAGCCTTGTGAACAGAACAGTTATCTGTACTTCCCCCAGAGAATTTCATCAGAGGGAATAGTTTATGTAACTTTTCAGAGGCAAATGAAGGAGTGACACAGTTGTCCCACAAGGCTGAGGAGCAGGAAATGCTGCATGGGGAGGGTGGGTCTGCGACCTTGGGGTGTGAGGGAGCTCTGGGCTGCTGACTCAGGGCTTGCCCTCAGCCTCCAGACAGAGCTGGAGCTCCCCACTGGTTCAACAATGAGATACGCTAAGGTTTAGTTTTGTTAAGTAGTTTTTTAGTTTGTTCTTGAGCCTGACCAGAGTCCTCTCTTTTCCTTCTTAGGTTCTGCTTAGGAGTAAAAGTTCAGTTTTTGACTATTATGTTAAAAGACTCAAGAAATAGTGAAAATTGGCTTTCGTTAGATCTCTGCTTCTATTTGGGGTTGCTGGTTTTCATTTGGGTTCTGTTTCATCCTAAACAAAAGTGACTTAGGTTTACAGGACCCCTGTTAGAAATCCTACGCTCTTTTGTAGTTTGCATCATGCAAACAGCAATGCAGCAGGTTAATTCTGTTTAGGAAAGGAAGAGTTAAGAGTGATGTTTTTTTCCTGGCAGTCTGACTATTCCGTCACATTCCAGGAGCTGAATGACAGGATGGCACAAATGAGAAACATCCACCCACACAGCGGATGATGTCTGCCCCAAACTCTCTCATCCCTTGACATTTTCACTGTATCTTATAAATAACTTCTTTTTCATTTGGAGGGAAAATTCTTTTTCGTTTCTCAGTGGCGAGAGAGTGAAAAAGAGTGAGGACTATTAAAATAGAAAACAGAAGAAACACACAGAAACTATACTCTCCTAATAGGCAATGATAATTCTGCTATTAAATTATACCAAAACTTTGGGTTAACTTGAATTAAAAAGGTACATCTAACACTTGTCTCAACAAGCAAGCCAGCAAACACCATGACATCCCTTAACACAATTTCATCCCTTAGTCTTATCTGTTCTGCAAGCAGCTGTCAAAATAAATTTCTCCCAAATTTCCTGAAAGATTAGAGAACTCATACTCTTGCAAACAGAGGCTTTGCATTAAAGCATTAATCAATTAAATTAATTAAAGCAATATGAGTAATTAATTAAAATGGCAAAACCTTTTTCCTCCAGACAGTTTATTAGTGTAATTGCCGTGATGTGGCTGCTCCTGATCACTGCTTTGCTTCCACTGGCGCAGCTCTACCATACCTTTGCATTTGCAAGGAGATGTCACGTCAGGGTGGCGCGACATTTGTTACTCTCAGAATCGATTTAAAGGCTATGTGATGCCAGGGATTATGAAATACCACTAGTCTGCTATCTCTACCAAAACAATGGCAGTGGTTTGTGGAAAAGACAGATGCAGTAATACCAGCACACATTTCACCAGCAGGCATAGCGTTCACCCACAGGCTGTAGCAGAAGGGGGGTCGGTGACTTTTCCTGTGCTGGACACCTGCTGGCATTACTCAGTTCACCCATCACCAGATGTGTTGTTTCTGTGTCCTTCCATGTGCCTCTGACAGTATCTCTGAGAGGCACATTTGTTGCTGGATTATAAAGGGGAGGTCTGCCATCTGACACCCACCCCGCTGGTGGAAACACCCAGGTCCACTGGGAGGCTGCAGCTCTGCCTTGACCCTCAGCTTTCCATGAGTATGCATTTTTCCCCCTCCTACAAAGCAAA
>VYXF01006693.1:13231-28760 GCA_013397295.1 Polioptila caerulea | reverse complement strand
AAAAAAAAAAACAAACCAGAATTGGAAGAGTTCTATTGTGGGTCTTGCTCACCTTCAGAGCAAAAATGAGCTGCTGCTGTAGAACCAATGCAGCCAAGCTAAGATTCTCTTGTAAAAACATGGGTTTCCCTCCACTGCCACCAGTTCTGCCTGGCCTCCTGAAGGATGGGGCCTCATTGGGAGGAATATCCAGTGAGCTGCATAATGAAACGATATCTAAGCACTTCCTCATGATAAATGACAAATTTCCTTTTCAAACTTAGGGAGAGGATTTCTCCAAAAGGTTTGGCTCCACTCTACATCTGGATTTCGCTGTATGTCTGTTCTCTGTGTGCTGTGGTAGATCTTTATGTGGAAGAAATATCACCCTTTTAGAAAAAGAATGGCTTTAAATCAGTGATTAAGTGTATCTGTTTTCTGCCTACACAGAAGTTAAAAAGGGAGAAGCCTTATTTCCTGGTGGCTACCTAGAGATTGATACATGAAAAGAAGAGCACCTCTGGAGTGGACAGCAGTATGTAGAGAGAGTATGGTTTTCAGAAGGATACTGGAAATATCTCAAAAGGGACTCTGCCACTAAAATTTTCAGATAAGGATGTTTGCCTTCAAACTCAGATGTCCTTGTTGACAGTCTTTTCTAGCTAGCTCCCTACCAAAACTTGGAACCACAGACTCTCCTGCTGCTGCAGTGAAGCAGCTGAAATCTGAGCTTCTACAGAAAAATCTCTGATCCTCTCATTAGCTCCTCAGTTTGGGATACTAATTAATTCCTCTGGCTACCTTCAGCAGTGGAGCAAGGTACCTCCCTCCCTCAAAGATAGTGAGGGTACTTATAAATAGTGCCTGTGGTATTTTTCACCACCTCCCTTTCTTTGGGCTGCCCATCCATTATTTGATGAAAAAATCAGGAAAGTAATTCTCACCATCAGAACTTGCAGCTGCCTTGAATAGAAGTGTTAGTTTTTCTTAAATATGAAGGGCTAGCTCTTGGACCATAAGGGGAAAGCATCATTAGCTTTAATGACACCAGTATTCCTCCAGCCTTTGAAGGTCCTGTTCCTTCTTTAGTTTGGGCTGCTATGTATCCAATTTTGCACTGACACGTGGGAAGTACACCAGTTTATGAATACGTTTTAATGCTGAGGGGTTGTACTGGAAAGTTCTATGTGTGTTAACATAAACTGCCCAGCAAATACATGTTCTTTATTAAAAAAAAAAAAATCTTCCTAAACTTCAGATAGCCCTTTATCAGACTAATGGAAACATAATAAATGGAAAACAGCACATATTTCAATAGTAAATTTGCCTGGGAAGATAGTAAGAAATAATTGGTAAATTTTTCCTCCCCTCTTCAAGTGCTAAAACAAATTATCTCTTTGTTGATCTGACTTGAGTGGATCACTGAGTCTCAGCTTAAAAATACAGCATAGAGAGTGTGCAAATACTCTGCTAGCATGGGCAGAAGGAGTGGTATCCCTAAAGAATTCTTCACTTCATTCATGCAATTACGAATGCTGGGGGAATGCTGATTTGGATGTGAGGCCCCCAGCATAAAGCACTGGGCATTAAATGCACGAGCATTTCTTCAGAGCAGCTTAGCTGAAGTTTATCATGACCATTCAGCTATTGCCTAGCAACTTGTGAAGGCCATCAAAGAGCTCTTTGTCCCTAGCTCTGGCAAAAACATTTTCTCGCAGATATCCTTATCAGTATCAGAACCAACATAAAAATTGAATAAAAACAATTTTATTGTGTAAGAGATTAATACTTGCATGAAACTATGGCAATCATAAACCAGTTAGTAATACTGTTGTAAAAGCTGAGTCTAATCTTGCTTTGCAAGTTCTAGTAAAGTGCTTCTTTTTCCTGAATAATTTCTGGCTTTTCTATCAAAGCATAGCTTTCTTTGCTGAGATTTCATAAAAAGCATCACTCTGGAAACTACTTTTTGAAATTATTTTTAATCCCTTGAATATTTCTACCCTGTTCTTCCTCAAAAATACACATTTGGGTTTTACAACTATAAGATATGAAACTCAATTCGTTATTTTTAAGTGCCTTGTGAACTTATTGAAATAAATAAATAGTGAGTGAGACTGAAAACTGTTTTAATAAGTAGAGATGCAGTAAATAGCTAAATTATTTCTGCCTTGCTACATTCCTTCTTTATACTCAGAGGAGTGAAACTGGTTTTCCTTATGATCAAGAGTGAATATAATTAAACTACAGTGAAACAGAATAGTTTTCAGCAGTCTTGCAGTGTGTTACGTTATCATCATTGTTACTCAGTGACATTTAGTGTACACTGTTTGTTTGCTAAGTAGAGCGATGCCATTCTTCACCTCCACGTAAGAGGTGAAAGTGGGAAATAAAAGGCAGGTTTTTTTAGTTTCCCTAAGGGAATGATTTTCCCTACTATGTAGTGAAGGGGTCTTTTTTTCCCCTTTTTTTATTTTTAGTGGTAGCTGCTGGCTGTTTTAAGCCCCACTGCTCTGTGCAGCATGGGATCCATTGTCTTCCCCATCCCAGCGTGCATGCATCACCCTCAGACACTCTGCTGTCATAAAGCATCCTCTGTGCACAGATCAAGGCCGTATAATTGAGCCTGGTGTCATTGTATGTCACTGGTCTACATAATCTCAGATAATGCACTTTGGTAGCTCTTGGCAACCACTGGTTTGTTAATAGTGACCATTATACACTGGACACCACTGACACCCATTGAGGCCATGAAAAATGTCTTTTCTGCAGCAGGGTGCACTGAGTGCAGCTATGTGTGATATGGCAGATAACCCTCACATGGACACAGGGCTCAGCCCTGAGATGCTCTGCCTGTGTTTTCACAGACTTAGAGACCCAACTTCTCAAGTTTGGGAACACCAGGCAAAGTAGCAGCTGGAAGAAGTGGTCTTGTTTCTGGGGAAAAAAATGAATTAAAATGCAGTGATGTCATGCTGCTCTTGTGCACTAGCATCTCTCAAAAGCAAACCTCTCTAATTTGATTATCCATTTATGAGTTAATAAAAAGGTTGAACTAGACTGCTGAGAAACAAGTCAGCACTGCCTCTCAAATGTACATGGAGACAGGAGAATGATATTGTCTAGGCAGGCAGAAAGTGAAAAAGGAGTGATGTAAGCAGCCTGTCATTTTCTGACAATAGGTTTGTTTTTGGTCCGTACTAATGATCATTGTGCAGGCAGGGCTTTGAGGTGGCCTGTGTACCATCTGTCAGTATCTGGATTTTTAAAGTCAAGTGTTCTTCTGTCTTGCTGGCACAGGTTGGTTGCAATCTGTTGAAACATATATTTGATTCTTCAGTCGGTTGATTGTCCTGCAGAGGAACACAGTTAAACAGTCTGGAGTTCTACCTTTCCTCTAATTAGAGAGTTGGTCTTTCGATGTGCACAGCTTTGCAAGGCACATGCTGGGGGTGTTGAAGAATCACCTCTTAGTTTGATCTATCAGCAAACCATGTAATTATTTTTCAGGATTTTTACAAACAGTAGGTTTTGGTGTTCAAAGTTAAAAGATTTTTTTTTTCCTTGGGACATGTAAAACTATTTTGCTTTTTTTAGGACTCTGGCAGCTATTGAACCTGTGGCATATTTCGCTGGAAATACTTACAAAGCAGGACATGCTTGCAGTTGGATCCAGTCCACTTTTCCCTTAGTGGAGGGTTCATTCAATAGAGGCATTACAATAAAACTCAATTGTTAATGCAAAGTGCAGCAGACACAATATGGTCTGAGTTCCACGGTGGTGCCTGCTGGCAGTTAGCATGCACAGTGCTTCTTAAAAAGCAGGAAAATTATATTTAATGCTGCTGCATTGTGAAGGAAAATGACAAGCAAACAAACAAGAGAACCCAGCAAACAAATTGTGATTGGATGATTGTAATGGGTGGTTTGTATTATGATCTATGTGTAGAAATTCAGGTTGTGGCCGTTTCACAATCAATTTTATACCAAAGCAGGTTAAACAAAGCACTGACTGACCAGCATCTCTAACACTGTGGCAGCTAAGCATTTTGGAATGCTCACATGGTGTGTTTGGAAACCCTTTGTGTGCACTACATTTTTCCATTCAGTACAAGGCTGAGCAGTAATCAGCTCACCACTAATTAGAAATCATTCCATGTCCTGCACCCCATTATTATACACAAATTATGTCAGACACGAAGAATTCTCAGAAGGAAAAGTTCCTGCAATACCTTCTGTCATCAATTTCCTAAACATAAAATCTGAAACATAAAATCTTCTGCTGTTTTGAAACAGCCATTATGGAGGAAGCAAAAGCTATTTATGTACCTCTCATCAAAACTGGAATATGAGGGAAAATGACTCTTCTGGGGACGGCAGGAATAGAGATTCAAGTTTATCTTGTACTTTACTGATAGTGATGTCTTGATACAACAGGTTGCATGAGCTGTGTTTTAAAGTTCAGCCCCCTGAGAAGCAATGGTTTAACCTAACTGTGCACAAAAGCTCTTCACAGATGTTTTGTTTCTTTGTGGTTGCAGGTATTCACTGTGACAGTGTGTGCGCTGAGGGACAGTGGGGTCCAAATTGCTCCTTGCCTTGTTACTGCAAAAATGGAGCATCCTGCTCTCCAGATGATGGGATCTGTGAGTGTGCACCAGGATACAGAGGCACCACTTGCCAGAGAAGTAAGGACAACACAAATACTTTAAAATTCTGTTTCTCCCTCAGTTGCTTGGAAAATGTATCATACAACTTCATAATGCTTTGCTAATTGTAGTATGAAAGACTAGGAAAAACTCTTTGATTGGACATTTTGTCAAAATACATGAATATTCATGGGGAAAAAGGGTTACCTGAAATGAACAAATGTTTTCATCTAGTAGTGCTCTTCTTATTATGGTACAGCTTTCCTTTTACTCACTGTCTGTCCTGTAGCACTGTCATGAACATGACTTTCCAAGAAATGTCGTAGGAGATTCCATTCTAAAGCATTTCCAAACGTAATTGATGAGTGTTAAGTTTGTACTACCGGTAAATAAAACATACTTGAGTTTCAGAAACTAGTTGAGTCGCTAGGGATCATTAGTTTAGTTAATATTTGGGGGTTTAACATTGGTTTTTAAGAATAGTCTGTGGGATCAAGCCCCACAGTAAGCAGAGGATGTCAAATGTACCCTTGGTTCCTTTTGAAAAACTTGTCTGGGTAAAATGTAAATTGCATAAAGAGAGATACAGATGAACTAAGAAAAATTATGCCAGCATCAGGGATAAAATAATAAGTCTGCCCTCCCAAGATTTGTCACAGTTTGCCAGCAGTCCAGGTGTCTTTGGTTTGAATCACTGAAGCTGTGAGGGAAAGGTGTTCAGGGAAGAGAAATATGAGTTGTCTGGAACTGGAGGAGAGCCCAGTAGTCAGAGCAGGTCTCCCAGAAACAGAATCCAGGAGCAGGTGGGTTAAGGACAAGCAGAGATGCTCCTGGCTCTTCCAAAGGAGGCTTGAAAGGCAGGACATGACCTGAAATGGTCACTATCAGGGAGAAGGAGAACTGAGGAAGGTGAAATTGTATCAGCCCAGGAATAGCAACATCTCAAGCTGGAGGCTGTGATACGGCACTGCTAAATCCCACATCAGTGTGGCATTAGTATTCCTTGAGCAATTCTGACTGTGAGCAGTAATTACTCTCACTATGTAATCTCTAAGGGCCCTGCAGTCAATCAGTGCATCCAAAGTGTAACACGGCCATGTAAAAATGTTCCCTTGTGTTTTGGAAATGTGCCTATAACCTGGAGAAGAAGCTACCAGTGCAGTGCCCCTCTGAGGCACGGTCTGCAGGCTGGGAAGACAAAGGTCATACAAATAATTTGGATCCTGGTCAGAGACTGCCTTTTCAGTAAACAGGAAGACCTTTTGGCACTGTTTCACTTGGAGAAGTTAATCTCTCTGGAGAGATCCTGGCCATATAACTTGTATCAGGTGTGTAATTAAAAGACTGAATCTTGAATGAAATTGAAATATTGAAAAGATTCCAAGGTAGTTTTGTCAGTGCTAATTGCAGCTGTTCAGGTATTTCTCGTGATCTGTTATCTAATATTATAACTTATCAGGAAATAAATGCCAAAAGGGATTAAATCAACAAAGAAGGGGAAGCAGCCTTTTTTCTTCCCCTTTTTTCTTTTTCTTTTTGAGAAACTCGTGCTTTTAGCATCACAATTAACTGGACAACTCTGTATTTCTGGTCTCAGGTTCTCTGAAAGTTGGAGTGACTCTGTACCATATAAAAGAAAGGCTGATTAGAAAACATGTGTTCTTTTTATCCAGTGAAGTTATGGTTATTTGAATTCCAATCTAGGAAACACATCAGGAATCAAGGTCTAAGATGACCTTACTCATCTAGAGATAAAACTATTCTCTTTGTTACTTCAGATGTGCTTCAAAAGATGTCCTTGTTTAGCCAAATAAAGTATGTATGCATTCCAAACATTATCCAAATTCAGGGTGGCTTGACATGTAAAGGAATGTCAACAAAGTCATGATGAACCAGAATACACCAAATCCTTGAGGAGAGGGAGCAGATTCTGTTTTGGGAGTGTAAATCACTGAGCTGCCCAAATAACAATGACCACCACTGGGGCTGGAAAGCAGAGCCAGTTCCAAGCCAGGAGCAGCTGCCCTGCAGGGTGGCTGATGGCAGGACACAGCAGTGACAGTCTGTCCTCTCTGGTTCCAGTCTGCTCGCCGGGGTTCTATGGACACCGCTGCAGCCAGACGTGCCCTCAGTGCGTGCACAGCAGTGGCCCCTGCCACCACATCACTGGTCTGTGTGACTGCCTGCCTGGATTCACAGGAGCCCTCTGCAATGAAGGTACTACAGCTGGCCATAAAGAATCCATGGGATGCACTCGCCAAGTGCTGGAGTGACTTCCATTCCACCACTTGGGAGCTGTGAAACCAAAGATACTTTTTGTTGTGGAATGTTCAGTTTATAGATTGGGAATCTTAGGCTGTTTCATCCTTCAGTATGAAACCCCCTCTACTCTCAATTGCATTATTTGTGTAGTGAATATGGATATGGTGCTCACCAAAATTTATAATACCTTACTTTACCCTTATACTAAGCAATACCTCTCTCAATCCAAATACTGGTTGTTTTCTCCTGAAATGAAGAAAATAAAATCTTGTTCTGATCACTAAGGAGTTCTAATTCTGACAATGCCTTCTCAGTGTGTCCCAGTGGCAGATTTGGGAAGAACTGTGCTGGAATATGCACCTGCACCAATAATGGGACTTGTAACCCTATTGATAGATCCTGTCAGTGCTACCCTGGATGGATTGGTAGTGACTGCTCTCAGCGTAAGTACCAGGTTTTTTTCCCTTTAATTCTAGAACAAATAATCAGGGTCCACCTATTTAAAATACGTTTTTTTTCTGGTTTTTTGGTTTGTTGTTTTTTTGGTTTTTTTTGTAAAGAAACACTGTCTTAAGAAATTATGACTTCATGGTAGGTAATGGAGAGATCCTAAACATCTCTAGCCAGGCCAAAAAATTTTCTCAGACATAGTCGGTGCTCTGGCTGCACAACCATCCTTGTCCTCACTAAACATTTGAACATTTTGTTAAGAAATTTTTCACTATGCCTGTTTTTAAAGTGCTTGTAACTCTGTGATGGATTTTCCTCTTTCTTCCTTTGGTAAGTGGTTTCACAGATAGACATTTTTAGTGTCATTTTGCCTCACTCAATGAGTAGTGTCTTGGTGTGCTGTCATTGGACTCTTCGTTACTGACTTAAAAAGGAGAAGGCCCTAATTTTATTACTTTTCGTAAAGTTATTTTATTAAATAGTCACTCTCCATATGCCCAGATGGGTCTACACAATTTACTAATTAGAGGAAAGAATTGTTTTAAGGAAAACTCTCACAAGAAGCATATCCAATCCCATAAGGTGCTAAAATCCACACAGTCTGAAACACACACGTGCCAAAATTTCAGTCAACCCACTTGTGTGAATAAAAGGAGCTGCACCATACCCTGAAATGTAAGACACTGTGCTGGGGTTTCCAGGGAAGTACATTTTTTAGTAGCATGGCTCATTGGTTTGTATCATTTATGGTTTGACTGGCCCAGGTTAACAGGCTCTGCGCAAGTGCAGGGTAACATCTGCTCAGTTTGGGAAAAGAACCTGAAAAACAACTTTCCTGGCTAAATTCTGTGAAGTGATTAGCATGCACAGCCCAGTATGATACCAAAATAAATCTCAGGCCCATTCCTGTGGAAGCCAGTGGCTACAAAGGTCTCTGTTTTTATGGTAAAATAAGTAGGTAGTTGCAAGAATAGCAGAATAGGGGTATTTAGAAGGAGGAGGGACTTACTGAATCAATATCAAGAAAATGGTGCCAGCAATATGAATGGAAGTGTTTATTGAGGTTGTGCTCATGGACCATAACAGAGGAAGTTTATTTTCTTTGTATAAAGGCCTTTCGTTCACATGGAAAATAATGATTCCATTAATTTCTTTCAGAACCAGTGACCTTTTTTAAACTTCTAACCTTTTGCCTGTATGTGATTTACATTCCTTCATAGCTGACCACTAATTTAAAACACAAAACAATATAACAAACTTAGTGCTTTTTTAAATTCATCATAGTATAATTTTTAATTAACTGAAATTTGGGGCAAAAGGTGATACTTGGGAAAAGTACAGCCCACTTATACATGAATCACTATGCAAATGTTTAAAGGATTCAAGAGTTTTTTTGGTCTCAGGCAACCAGATCATTACAAAACAAAAAGGAGTTACCACCCTTTTAAATTTACACAGGAATAAAACTAAGGCTTCAGTGTCTGACCTGTTTCTTCTCTCCTATGAAATACTGACACTGTACTTCCATAATGCTATTTTTAAAGTACAAAAGAATTATTTGCTTTACTATTTAGTTTTAAAATACTAAGTACTACTTAATGTACTGCTTTCTTTACTAAAGGAAAAAACGTCTCAAGATGAGAATCCTACTCAGAAAGGGTCTATTCTTAGAGTACCCTCTTCACTTAGTGATACTCCACCATGAAGAAAATTATCTTTTGCTGTCTCTGAACAGTAATTAGTATTTTGGAACCACTTCACAGTTCTAGTGGCAGCATATAGCATAAGATTCATCCATCATGACATTTCCAAAGCAGCCAGTAAATTCTGTCTCATAATGAGTTGACATGATTATGACATGATTATTATATAAATAATCTCCATTCTGTGGATAATTACTTGATGTTTAGAAATATTATATTGATTATTGGACTCATGGAAGCAACTGAGTTAACCAGATAAGGGAGAAGACCTGATTATCTTCACCACATTTAGTCAAATAGATGAAATTTAACAGTGGAAGCACAAGAAGCAGGCTCAGTATTGGATCTAAACCTCTAGACTATATTGGAGTTTCAACCTTCTCTGTTTTCCATCACTTTTCAAGATGTAAAAGCTGTATCACGCTGACTGTTTGCAGAGTAAAAAACAAGTGAAAGAAGGAAACCTAATGGCCTTCTCTATGAGAAAGCTGCTATGAATGTCCTATTTACTGAGTAACAAGTATGCATTTTTCACACATTTAATATTGTGCGGCACTTTTAACCTGGACTAAAATGATGCCTTAGCTAAAATAAATTAATACATCTGAGGCTGTTTGCTTAGAACAGAGCAGCCCAAAACATGTACTAGGGAGAAAAACAGCAAACATCAAACAAAGCAGTGCTCATGTGTAAATGGAAGCAGCTCTATTCATGTGCATCAAGGAACCTTTGTCATTTGAGGTTAATTAATTGCTCTGGGTTGTTGCAGCTTGCCCACCTTCCCACTGGGGACCAAACTGCATCCATACGTGCAACTGCCACAATGGAGCTTTCTGCAGCGCCTACGATGGGGAGTGCAAGTGCACCCCTGGCTGGACTGGCCTTTACTGCACACAGAGTAAGTGAATTTTGTGTTCTCAGTGACACAATTATCCCCCAGAACAGCTTGAACATGAAATTCAAGTATTGATACAGAAGCTGTTTTTATTTAGAACCTTGAAAGATGGTTTCACTAGACTGTAACATCATAATTTCTTCTGGAATTTTCTTCATTTAATAATACAGTAATACAGATTTTTTTCCCCCAAGAGCTTTTTGGTAAAGTAAAATAGCTGTGCAGTGACTGGGTGTAGGTATGTGGCATTCATTACATGCTGGCTAAGAGTTCAAACAAAGGTTGAGAAATAAACATTTGTTAAAAATAAATGTAGGTGAGGTTGACATCTTATCTTTTTCATATTATACTTTCAGTTTGGTTTACCTTCAATTCAGGTTGCCTGACTGACTGTGATCCTGGCCACAACCCCTGTATTTGACCTTAAGAAAAACAGGACTGCTGACTGTGTTTTGCACTCAGTGTTCAAATACCTGTTTTTCATAAAATTAGAACTTTGCTGTTTCAAATGAGTAATGTTACAGTGGCAAGAAATAACAGATACATTACAGGACCATATGGATGCAGTTCTGGGAGACATTCACTATGCTGGTTCAGCTGTCAGCTATCAGGGGTTTTTTGCTTCCTGCTGGTGAATAATGATCTCTTTGCAGTGGTGTGTCTTCTTCATATTGAATTGATTTCTTTGTGAGTAGCTCAGGTACAATATGTTGTTGTTTTGGCTTTTTTAATGCTTCAGTATAAATTATGAAGGAAATATGTCCAGAGGTTCACTGACTGGTGGGCAGACCCCCAAAATGCCCTCTTCTTCCTCCCTGAAATCTCTTTTCAAAGAGCTGTCTTTTCAGAACCTCTGCTGCCAGCATCATTTCCCAACCTCATTTTTGACTGATGTGTGTTTTAAATCACCCCACACCAGGCACATCTTGGCCCCCTTTGCTGACAGAACTCTCTTTCTGGAGCTGCAGGAGTGAGCCCTCAGTAACACACTGAACCAGAATGTTTGTCTTCCAGAGCAGCTGTTTACCCCTCTTCCCCCTCCCTCTGCTTGTGTTGCAGGGTGTCCCCTGGGATTTTTTGGGAAGGACTGTGCCTTGATCTGCCAGTGCCAGAACGGAGCTGACTGTGACCACATTAGCGGGCAGTGCACATGCCGGACAGGCTTCATGGGGCGGCACTGCGAGCACAGTGAGCACACTCCTCTCTCTGCCTCGGGACACAGCCTGTGGCCTCCAGGGGCAGTTCTGATGGGCACAGACCGGGCCACAGGCTTTTCCAAATATTTTAAAACCTGACAGAATTAAATTGTTGGGATTGTGGTGTCTGTTTCTTTGCACTGCGTTTCAGTTGCTTCGAGCGTAACGCTAAAGGAACACCCATCATGTAAAAGCAACAAAATGAATCCAAGGAATTGTCATTAGCATCCTGTAAAAGCAATGAAATGTATCCATTAGTATAAACCACAGTGACAGCTAATAGCTGGAAAACTGGAGACAACAACTAAAACATCAGTGCTGGTGGATGAAGTTAATCTTTGTGGTGTGGTTTTACAGCACAGCTGGTTTGTAAGAGTGTTGTAGGTGGCATTTTGTTTTCACATGTGTGTGGTTCTCTCCTCAGGAGGATCAAGGATAACACCACTGACATCACTGGTGGCGTAATGTTTTAAAAGAATAATCAAAAAAGAATGTATTAAAAGAATAATCAGACTCATGAGCACAGGACTGTTTGTCCAACCTTTGCTGACTTCATGGAGCTGTGCTTCCAAATTTGTGCATTCTGATGACATCTGTGTTTCTCCTCAAAAACATCACTAATAGTCAGGAAAATATAACTTTTTAAGATAGTCTCTTGAAGTCAAAACATCACTTTGAATAATCTGGCAAATCTAACTGTTATGGATTTTGTATTGTATCCTAAAAGGTGATAATAATGATTTAGCAACATTAAGCTAAATGTTTTGGCATCCATTCTAATTCAGATCTTGAAATGCCAAAATATACTGAGACGTGATGGGTTTTGCCCACCCTTTTACCTCAGTATTTATAATCTTGTTTTATTGAGTGTAATCAAGAGAAGGAGGAGGTACATAAACATGAAGTTTTTCACTTGAGTTGGGATTTGTTAAGACAGCAAGACCATTATCTGGCATCCACTGTGTTACTTTCTTTTTTAAGTTGTTTCAAATTAGGAATGCATGAAAGATGAATTAGGTTCCTTTAAAAAGACAAAAAGAAGTAAATATAGTTTCAGAACTCCTGCGAAATTTCAGAAGAAGTGAAGAAATACTACCCTTGCTTAAAACCATCAGAATTACTATAATGTGACAGGCCACATAGTACCAAGAGGTGGCAGTATAAAAAAAAATAATTTTTATCAGTGTAGGGCAATTCTCTAGCAGGATACTTATACGAGGTAGGAGACACTTTGATTAGTAATTAAGTATTGTATTCAAATAATTAAGTACAACTTTCCCAGTTACCTTCTCCATAATTTAGCATTTTTCTCCTGGCTGTAGTTTCTCAGTGTATACATTACAATATCAGAGCATACTATGGGAAGCAGTTTTATTTCTCTGTAAACGTGTGGTGCATTTTAGACTCACGTTAGAACCCCTTCCTTTTGCTGTTTTACATCAACACACCTGTCACACCGCAGGACACCATCCAGGTGTCGGTCTCCACCTGTATGACAAGGAGATCTTTCATGCACTGAGATCTGAGTTTTTTGGCTCTTTATTCACACCTTGCCCATTTCCTCACTGCCTTCTACCCTTTTTATCTTTTTTGCCTTTTTTTTTTCTTCCCCCTGATTCCTCACTGCACTGCCTTAGTGGCATTGCAGGTGAAGGATGAATACTCATCTAAACACAATTCCTCTCTCTCCCGCACACAGAGGGATCCTCTTAGGAGCATTTCCAGGGGAGATCTGACGCTGATGACACATTGCCACCTGCTGCCCGGGGACAGGAACGTTGTGGGGTTGGACTCCGTGGTGCTGCAGACCTGTAACTCCAAAGCTCTTAATGAGTTTTTCTTTGTTTTCATTGGGTGCAGAGTGTCCCCAGGGCACATACGGGTATGGATGCCGCCAGATCTGTGACTGCCTGAACAACTCCACCTGTGACCACATCACAGGGACCTGCTACTGCAGCCCAGGCTGGAAAGGGGCCAGGTGTGACCAAGGTAAAGCCCAGACACAATCAAATTTAATGCCATCTTTTCACACAGAAACTGGATTCACCTATTAAACATTATCTCTGTGTCACTCACTAAATAAATCTGATAGCTGTATTTAAGTATTCTATTAATACATGTCAGTGTTGGAGGCTTTAAATTAGTGATGCCTCAGTGATAATTAACTGGAGCAAAGTAACTGGAATGTAGCTTTGCATGAAATTACAGGGCTGTGCTGCTCAAAGGCACTGATGGAGGATGGGCTTTACGTGCCCCATGCTTTTGCCCAAAGAATGTTCTTACTTTTTCAAATTCATGAAAATACCTCTTTTCTGTGAAGACTCAGAGTGTTTTTCCTTTCTGTGAAGATTCTGAGTGTTTTTCCTTAAATTTAGGATAGGTTTCTGACAGAGTTCTATTCTGGCATTATTAAATACAGTTAGAAGTGAAATTTTGTCTCCTGCCCCTGACATGTGACCCCTCTGGATTTATGCCACTTAGTTTCATTTCCTTTTCTATTCCAGCTGGTGTCATTATAGTGGGAAACCTGAACAGCCTCAGCCGTACCAGCACTGCCCTCCCTGCTGACTCCTACCAGATAGGAGCCATAGCTGGCATCATCATTCTTGTCCTGGTTGTGCTTTTCCTGCTTGTGCTGTTCATCATTTACAGGCAGAAGCAGAAAGGAAAGGAGACACACATGCCCACTGTGACCTACACCCCTGCTATGAGGGTCATCAGTGCAGATTACACCATTTCAGGTATGTGATGTTTAGAACACTTCTTTTTCCTCCAGCTCTTGGCTTTTGCTCTGATCTGCCCAACAACACTTGAATTCACACATTTCTGCTCTTTGATACCATGAAGGTGGCACATCCTTGCAAAATGTAAACTGTAATGTTAATTGTAAAGAAAAGTGACCATGTACCTCACTTTACTGTACAACATTTTGCACCCTAAAGCTATTTTATGCATTAAATGCAGACATTTCTATCCTCTGTCCCTGCTTTTATATACAGTTGCAGTGTGCCAAAATCTGGTTTCTGCAAGGGACTTTAAATTCAATGCCAACAGCTTGAATAGAGAAAGAGTGTAGAAAATCAGGATTTCATGCTATCTGTGGCAAGATTCTGCAGAGAAATGGACAGCAAAAGGTTTGAAACTAATTAAGGGAAGGAGCAACAAAACAAACAGGAGTTTTTGCCCTATTAAAGTGCCTGTGAGTTGGGATTCAATGGGTACATGAAACTTTAGGCAATCGTGCCTTCTGAACACCACTGTTAAGGAAAGCAGCAGCTGAAGAAGGCAGCAGGAGAACTTGTCAGAGTTGAGAAAAAGCAAATCACCAAAGGTCCTGATGTTCTTGAAGGACCAGAAAATGTTGGTGCAGACTTGATGGTACAAGTGACTACAATGATGACTTGAAAATAAAAACAGAGCAAGGAACCACAGCAGAGAGGGGAGGTAAGTTAGCAGGTTACACTTGTGACTGCTCCTTGCTAAAAGTGAGGACATGACTCATCACTTACTGCCTTATATCTCTAATTTCTTTGAATGAATAAAAGATATTTAGTTTTTTGTTTGTTGGGGATTTTTTGAGAAACTCTAGGTCAGATTCGGAAATCAATGCAGCACCCTTAAAAATGTATCTTAAGAAAGAAATTCCCTGTTATTTTCAGTTGTTCATTTTACTTCTTCTTTTCAGAAACCATTCCTCACACCAATGGTGGAAATGTCAACAGCCACTATTTCTCTAACCCCAGTTACCATACTCTGACTCAGTGCTCCAGCCCACCTCATGTCACCAACATGGAGAGACTGACCTTGGCAAAGGTAAAGCAGGAAAACATGGAAACTTCTCTGAAAGTCTTAAGTCTATTTTACACTGTTCTCTAATCTCTCCTCCTATTTGGCTTATTTTTGCTCTTTCTGATTATCACCTGGAAATTCAGCATCTTCCTTGCAATTTCAGTTTTATTACCTCCCTTTCTTTGAAATAGGCAAAAACCAGTCAGCCATTTGTGAACCTGAAAAACATGGAGCCTGGAAAACGAAGTGCTGCCATGGACTACACAGGAACACTGCCAGCAGACTGGAAACACGGCGGCTACCTCAATGAGCTTGGTAAAAAAAAAAAACATTAAAAAAGGCGGAGAATGTGAATGTTATTCATTGTATGTGGGATGCATCCCTTAAGGCAGGAAGAGATAAAAAAGTGATGCCTTGTGAGGGATGGCAGAACAGTTTTTGATGCCCAGTGGAGACGTGATGTGTAAAATATCTCATTTTTATTAAAATTTATTTATTATATATTTATTGATTAATTTCATAAAACAAAGGAGTTTTTACAGTAAGGGTCCGCTTTGACAAAATTACAAATTCGTATTAAATAAAAGTTGCATATATTCTTTTTCT
>VYXF01006691.1:53049-93008 GCA_013397295.1 Polioptila caerulea | reverse complement strand
CTGGAGGGAGGATGGGTTGTGGAAAAGATAAGGAAACTGCTCTTGCTGGTTTCTCATCAGCTGGACTATTGACAGAAGATTGCATCACACACACTCCCCCCATCCCAGTTCCAACAGATGGTGATAGAATAACACACCTTTGATTATATTTTGCACTGAAAATGCAAATGTCACTGACATGACAATGTGCCTACCCAGAAGTGATAAGGAGGTGTGTAGATGGGCCAGTTCAGGGATGCCTTGGTCCCAGCATGCCACACTGCATTTGTGAATAGACACAACACTTGGCATTTCTGAGCTGACATACCAACCTTTTCATTATAATACCAACTGTCTCCATGAGAGATGTGACATAGTGCCAGAATGGGACTGAAATCACAGGGAAATAATTAAAATGGATTGCACAGCTGGGTTTCGTAAGTCTCCAAAGATAGTCTTGAGACCAAAGGAGAGACTCCATATATTAACTGGGTAGAAAAAAGTTTGTTCAGAAAATCAGTGATAGAAACAAATGGAATCTATTGCAAACTCTTTTAAATAGAAATCTAAATGTATCTGGTTATGGACTTTTGCTACAGAACTTATAAGAGAAAATAAAACCCGTTTCACTAGAGCACATCCCAGATCTAGATTTTTACAGAGAAGTGTTCTACAGGACAAAGTTATATTCTCAGGATAAAGTTATGCCTTTAGATAATTTAACATGTAACCATATGCTGATGGAGACGATGCTATTCATGCCTCCTCCCCCACAATATACAGAATATTCCCTTCCTCCCATTTCACTGGTGTTTGCCAAAAACTATAGCAAGCTGATTCAACACTGACTCTAATGTGCTAACATGAACAACTTTCTGTGGGATTAGCAAATTGAATTAACTCAGTGAAAGGTCAAACAATTGCTGAAGCAATGGGACTTCGCCCTAAGATATTGAGATTGGAGTTGTGCCTCTCCTCCACCATGCAGGGGTGAAAAGACAGCACAGGTAGGAAGCAGCTGGGGACCCCAGACAACAGAAACTGGTGAAATTGCAGAAGTAACAAAGTAGAATAGCCCAGACATGGCAGACATGCATGACTTTCCTATTGCTTTGATGCATTCCCCCTTTAACCCTGCTGGGCTCCTGTGCACTCAAATACCCTCTCCCCACTCCCTTCCCTATTCCTTCACTTGTCACACATAGTATCTATCCTCTGAGCTTTACCATCCCCAAATCCTTATCGTCTTTCCCTAGTGTTTCTTCTTGCCCACCTAAACTCATAATCACAACAACAATATTAGCATTAATGTGACATTCACCACCATCGGGACAATCGCTGAACACATACATCCCACCTCTTCCCCCTTTCTTTTTCCATTTACTTGCACTGTTGAGGAGAGTGGCAACCACAACCATTTCCATGCAATAACTTGGATAACACTACCTACCACTAAACACATGGTGACTTGTGACAGTCTTCTGATTGACCTGACAGTGTCAATACACAACAGGAATTTTTTTGTAACCCTTGCTTTTGCAGGACTCTGTATGTATACAAAGGGTCTGAACCAACATCCAGTCTCCAAGTAGCCACCCCTTTGAATTGCCAAGGGAGACAAACACTATCTGTGAAAGCATGTGGGCAGAAACGTAAGCAAAACACCAAGGTGATGATGAATAACACGCTCCTGAATGTCAAGGTACAGTGGGATTTTCATAATTTTGTAACATCCCAGCTTCTTTCCCACATTGCAGAAAAGCAAAATAAAATGTAGGTGGAACCAAAGTCCTGCTATTAGCATGCAAAGAAAATGAACTT
Organism: Polioptila caerulea; assembly: GCA_013397295.1. Lineage (NCBI taxonomy): Eukaryota > Metazoa > Chordata > Aves > Passeriformes > Certhiidae > Polioptila > Polioptila caerulea. The sequence continues at coordinate 91,208 of VYXF01006691.1, read as the reverse complement.
ATTTAAATTCCCCCATCTGTTCTGGCCAACCATTTATGAGTAATTCTCAACATTTTAGTCACCTGAAAAAAAGACAGTGAGTTCTAGGCACAAACACTTCCTACATGGTTAATATCAGGATCACAGAAGATTAAATCATGGTGTTTCATTCTTTCTGTGGGCTTTGTTTTGCAACTGGCTTCCTGGCTGCTTTTTGTCTCTAGCATTTCTCTCCTCCTTCTGGCAGATGAAGTGGAGGTGGAAAAGAAAAGGGAGGGAAGTTCTTGGGTTAGGATAAGGATTACAGTAATTTCCAATCCTTCAGCAAGAAAGAACTTGCTCAGGGAACAGATAACCTAATGCTCTTCCACCCCACTTTCTTTTTTATGTTTACAGGTTTTTGCAATTTTAAAGTTATACAACCCAGGTACAAAGTTTACTACATTTATCTCCTTTATGCCCCCAGATCCACATGGAATGTACCTCCTATCCACATATTTCCTCCATTTTTTTGTCATTGCTGTGGGCAGTATGAAGCAGAAAACTGCAATTAGAGAGCTTCTCAGTCATACACCTACAGGTCATTGACATTTGGTTCATACCCAAGCCTGATGTGAATGTAGATGCCACTCATCAAAAGGACAGTTATGCCATGGATAACAAATCATCTCAGCTCTCTAAATTAAACAACAGCATTAGCACAGGGACAAAGTTACTTTCAAAGCATCCTTGGTATTCTGTCCTTGTTCAAAACAAAGGGAGAACTGTCTTCACATTGCTCTACTTATGTTTCCTTTCAGTGTTCTGAAATAAGAGCTGTTCAAGTACTTGAGTTTTGTTTTCATTTGGAAAGGTCATCTGGAGTGTGTGGCAAAATGAATCTGTACACTTTTTAATGAGGAAAAAGGGAAAGAGATGGGTAACAGGGAAGTAGGGAAAATAAAGTTTAGTGCATCTTCATTTTTAAATTTGTAAAAGTCTCAGAGAAGCTATAGAAAAAGTATAATTGGCAAAAGAGGAACAGTCTAAGAGCCTAGAGAATCTAATTCTCTTTTGAAAAAGAAAAGCAATGACTACTTACATATAATATGTAGGATATAATCCTTCAAAGTACCAGCAATGCTTTTTGGCCTCCGTACACTACAAAGAAAGAAAAATATGGTATTAATATTTACATAGGATGATGTACAGTTATAAATACAAGCTTAGAGTATTTATAAATACTGTGACTCCGAGTAGTTAGGAAAGGTTTATATTCCCAATCCAGATACACAGAGCAAGTGGGAAGTCACTTCATGTAAATGGCAGCATGTCCTGCCAGGATTCGGATCCCTCACGCAGGGCTTCATCTGCGAGGCCCCACTAGTTTCCCACAGTTCCCAAACAAAGTCAGTACATTTGGCACAGACCCAGGATCCAGCTGCATGTATTCTCTGGCAGAGCTGCTGCCTTAAAAGACCATGGACAATTTAAGAGCCCACGCATGGTTATAGTCCCTTAGGTGACCTCCAAGGCATAAGCAATTTGATGATACTACGCATATGACTACACAGTAAATTCAACAGTTATAGGGAATTATTCATCTTTCTAGAAGTGTGTTACATGCGGAGCCAGGCTCAGGAAGGATTAGAATGGAGAACCATCTATCCCATCTCCTCTTCCTACAGCTTGGAAGTGTCTCAAGTGTTCATTAAAGTAGTGGAGAAAGGAAACTGCTTTCTGCCACTCAAGGATACTGTTCACTTTTGCAGATTGCTGGTGTATCCCTGTGAAAGGATGGCAACAGGCATTTTCATGTGTGCCAGCGATGTGAGAAGCACTCATCCTTATGGGCACTGCAAGAGCACAGGCGTCAGCTCGGAACAGTCGCGGCCCCCAGTAAAGGAAACCAGATGTCAAGCTCAAACTCTACGCAACACACAAAATATTTCAGTGTATCCCACTGACATCAGTAGCACAAAATGCCATCTTCACTGAAGACACAGCTCCAGCAGCTCCCCGGAGAGCTGTATTACCCCATCACACATGGGCAGGGCATTGTGGGATGCCCACAGCAGAGCAGTGAAGAATATCTGGGGTTTTAGCAATGATTCCCTTTGCTGCTCACACCTGACACCTGACGACGGAGAGCCCTTGGCACGCTGCCGGTGTTTGGATCATTCTTCATGTTCACTTGGCAGCTCACCTTTAAATAATAGCTCATTTAAGTTTATTAGCCTTCCCAAATCCCAGAATACTAAATGAATCCAGTTAAGACAAAGACAGAGTGGTTTTAGATCCTTGACTTTCACTCTTCATGAATAAAAAAGGCTGCAAACTCTTTAATGAGTGTCTGATGAGCTAAATCACAGACAGATCAATTACAGCCTGTTAAGACAAACTGCTATGGATTAAATTGTTATAAGTGGTACAAGAGACTGGGGGAGGAGAAGATGCTTTTGATGCATGTGATCAGGCTTTTTTCCAGTAACACAACAGGCTCACACCAGTCTTCAAGATGCACAAGCTTTAGCTTATGCTGGAGGGACCAGTCCTCTTTCCCTAGGATAAACACAGCAGAAACCTTATTCCCCTCTCAAACTGATGCCACAGTCCAGACAGTATATTCAGGAGGACTCCGTACCTTCTGCTGAAGCAAGTGGTGTTCAAAGATCCATCACTGCATTTGCCTTATTCCCTCTTTCTCCCCCCTCCATCAAAGCTTCCAACTTTTTAACCCTTCCTTCCAAATATTTTCACCAGCTGACTGTTTCCTCTTAGTCTAAAATTAGAAATATGTCAAGTTCCTCTCCATAACACCATGCAAACCAACATGCATTGAAAAACCCAGTAGGCATGCTGTCAAGTCACCAAAAAATGTTTTGGCTCTTTACCTTTGAAGGCTGTAGATCAGCAAACATTGGTTAAAATCCCAGTGCCTGCAGGTCTACTGCCTGGGAAGCCTCATTTCAGAGTACAGTTTGGGGTCTGCACTGCCATCAAATGTTTTTCCTTCCTGCTTCTCAGCCAGTATGAGTCACCATTTACCTCAACAGCCTTGAAGCCTTTTGTCAGTCTCAAGCATTTTAATGGATGTTTTCCCAGAAATATTTTGAGCACGTGGAGCCTGCATACCCTTTGTAAGTGTAAAGCAGACATTTATATTCAGCACTCTCCCCTTATATTTTAATCTGCTTTACAAATACTAAAATAAATTGGGAAAATTTCACCTTCCAACATCTCCCTAACTGTAAAGATTTCTCTTTCTGCCTCTAAATAGTTCTCTTTTTCAGACACCCAATATGCTTACTGCTGTTACAAGAAAGGCTCCAGCCTGGGAAAGTTCCTTCCAGCTTATAGGGCTTAGGTACCTGCACTAAACATCCTTTGGTGCCCAGATTTAGTTTTAAATTGGTCCTGGAAGAGCAGGCACCAATCCCAGTTCTGCCTTTTTTTAATATCACAGTGCTATGAATACTGCATGGCAGTTGTTCAGCTCTCCTACATGGGAATCAGGCATAAAAAGCAAGTGGACCTCAAACGTGAGCAGCAGAGCCAAATCTGATCCACATGACATGTCAGACAGATTTACATGCACAAGGGCAAACTGCTGAGCTCCCTGCTCAGTTAAACTCCCACCCATCTCCATGGCAACTTTACTCCAGCAAAGCCTGACAAAAAGCAGGCGGCTACTAACCACGCTCTCTACTGCTGGTTAGCAGACTTCACAGGAATCCACCGCTGACAGTAAGTCGAGAATGTCACTGCCTCTAAGGATTTCAGTGCCTTTAGCACTCAGGCACCAGAGAGATGAACGGGGGTCAGGGTACAGATTAGCTTTTCCCATCCCACATACATCCTCTGAAGAAGGCTAAGATAATCCGCCACTTGCCAACATTCAAATTATTCTTCTGAGTGGTACTGGCCTCGATAGCTAAGCTGGTGGAGTCATACAGAGTAAGAGGAGACACATGCCATCAGCATCAAGCTCTCAGGTCTTTGGAGAGCAATGTCCTTGTAGTTGTTTGTGACTATTAAACCCTCAAGAAACCACAGCTGGCAGGAATTTGCTGCAGCCCACAAACCAGATGCAAAGGGGAGATTAGTCATATTGCTGCAATACAATAGGACCTCACACATCAGGATGGGTGCCCACTCTGCCAGCTCCCATACGAAGACAGGCTATATCTCAGGCCTTCTAACAAGCATTCATTCATGTATAAAAAAAGCCATTTACCCATTCACTATTAGCCAAAACATTGTCTATGGTTTAAAAACTAAGATTAGGTACAGCCTTCCTGATACTTCTAGCTTTTCTAGGGAAAGGACTCTGCACATTTCTCTTATAAAATTCCCCCTTCTGTGTCCTTTAAGAATTTGGCACAGCTATAAAATATAAATACGAGAGTACATTCATTTTAAAAATAAATTATGAAGGTCTAATTGGGTGTGCATATGTAATCTTTAGAGAATTAATGGTATGTGAATTAGCCAGATGCTTGAATACATTCCTTAAGTTTGCAAAGAAAAGAAGAGAAAGAGAAAAAACACAAGACTTGTTTTTTTGTTTGTCTGATTTTAAATAAATCAGCATCTGTCTTGTAGCCTATTTTCTCTGCAAGACTGTAGCAATGTGAATTGCAAGCTGTCTTTTTCTGTGGCCTCTAAATTATTTCAGATTTCCTTTAAAAAAGGAAACCTGCTTCCTGCCACAGATATTGATATTGTAAATGTTACGGCTGCTAGTAAGAACGAGAAACAGGAGTTACTAAAACATTAGCCAAAGACTGGTTTTGATCACACCATAAAATACAGAACACAAAATGCACATGGTGTGGGGGATGCTATGGCAGGCAGCCTGCTCACTGAATGTTGTGTGGTACTCCACAGACAGGCTTTGCAGGATTTGCAGAAATACTATCTCCAGCAGGAATATCCTCCACATTGCACATCATCACTTCCCAGTCCACAGACAACAAAAAGAAAATAGATCTGATCAATTAACTACTTTTGTAATCAAGGGGCCCACAGCCAGTGCCTTCAGTGGAGGCTGGGAAATTAATAACAAAAAAGTAAAAGCAAATAAAGCCCCATATGCATATTCCAGTATGAATAGAGTCCATATTTGTTATGGGTACTGATGAAAAAAGCAGCCTGATGAGGACAGCCATGCCTGTGGAGGGCAGATGGAGGGCAACTGCTATCTGTATGCTGAAGGGACATCCAGAGCAAGTTTGTGACATCTGCTCAAAGCCACATTCTGTAGGAGGCACAGGGCTGCTATCAGTCACAAGGCCAACGAAAACCTACCAGTTACCAGCAACTGAGGGTGAGCCTGCCTTTTCCATTATGTGTTACAGTTATAAGGATCCACGGTAGATTCAGAAGAACAAAACAGGTATTTAACAGTGACCTATCATACTGGTATGATGGAAATGGCTCCTGGTATTCTGGGATGACCTGCTTAGTGGCTGTAATCTCCCACTTAGCTGGGTATATGCTATACATTAGTAGGGTTCAAGATGATCCACATGCCATTCTTGTGGCTACACAAGAGGCTCTACTCAGATTAACACACAGATGAACAGGAAGAAAGAGCTAGAAGTATCTTTGACATCTTAAACATCTTATTGTTTCTAAGCATCACACAAACTTATTCAAATACAGAGCCAGAACTCTGTCTTCCATACTTCTGGATCAAACTAGTAACTGAGAAAATGGGAAGGACAAAACCTTTCTCACCATATGGCTCCACAGCATCTGAGAAACAACTGTCTTTACCTGCTGCCTCTCTTACAGAAGACAACTTGCAAAATTCAAATCCTTCCTGGTTTTACTGCTTACTGCACCTGGCAAATACTTGATGAAGTCCAGACAAAATTAAGATAAAGTCTAGGTGCAACTCCAGACTAAATAAGCAGTTTCAGAAGGCACATATATTGGCTACGAATCACAATGTTTTATGGGATCTGACCTTTAAAAGTGCATCAGTTTTCAGAACAGTATCCCTTTCAGTGCCTAGACAAGAGCTGGAAGCATTATGAGATACAAACTGGGCTGTATCAGAAGGGCTTCTGTGTGCTGAAAGTTTGAAAGACTGTATTTGCAGACACAAGAATATGAGGCATCCTGCTCTTCCATCGCCAAGAAAAGGGCAAACTATCCATTAAAGTAAGAGACAGCATATCCTGAATCTGGAAAGTGCAGTCTAAGGGTGAAAAGGGTTTGCTAGAGAAAACACATTTGTTTTAGCCTTGCCTGAATCCATCAAAATTTATCCCTACTTCTTCCCTGGTGATGCTAACAGCTGAGGGTGAAAGTAGCACACCTGCAAAACTCTTCTAAGACACTGAGCTCACAAGCCATGTTATCAGTGTTTTCAACATACACCCTTCTTGCAAAAGACAGGAGCAACTTTTACTAAAACTCAGGATTATGTGAACGTATTTTTATTTAATGAAGTAATGAGAACACAGCAGGAAGCTCTTGTATAAAAGGATGCCAATCCTTTATCAATTTTTCCCTCCCATTTAACAGTAAACAAAACAAATACTATTTCAGCTATACATCTTTTTCACCAACACCAAGATTACAAAGTAATACAACTCACAGTAAAAATAATTATTTTCATATCTTTCATAAGGAAATTAAATGGTTTTTGTTAAAACTTTTTGGTTAAGACAATTAGTTTGGTTAGACTTTTTGTCTGTTCTCTAAGAAAGAAGGGAATATTTCCGGATTCATAAAAGAAACAACTTTGCCACCTTGAATTAATCATTGTGTGTTTTGCAACAGTAAAAGATTTCAGAACAAGCACCTAATTCTTATTACTTCTTGTGCTGTTCAGAGCACACGTATAAATTATCATATTTTTATTTAGAATCAATGTGGGTTTAGCATTAGATAGCTTCCCATCACAAAGCATTATTTTGCATTTAGATCTATTAACCTTTCCCACAGAGGAAATACAAATATCCCTTGTGTACTGTTTCATTTCAGGAATCTGACTCATTTATTTGTTTAATTTTTGGTTTTTGCGGGGTTTTTTGGCCATTATGCAGCAAACTGCAAATGCACTTCAGTCCCAGAACAATACAATTTCAATTGAATATAATTCCTTCATACATATCCAAGGGAGGAAAATAGGAAGAAATAAAAGGAAAAGCAAGGCATCCTTTTTTTTCAGAGCCTACGACAGGGAGTGTGCAGGGCCAGCACTCAGCACGGTGGACAGTGTCCTCCCTCCCCGCAGTGCCCCGATGCTGCTGCACCTTCCCCACAGCCCAACGGGGGCAATAAATGATCTACACAAAACCTCACCCACACACATCATCTCACTCAGCTTTCAGTTCCCTCTCCATTCTCACCTACACCTACTAAGAGTAGCCACACCTACTAATTATCTCTTCGCATGTGTGAGCACTAATATGAGAAATTAATAAGCACAACTACCGTGGAATCACAGAATATCGCAACTGGGAAGGGCTCCATAAAAATCATTCAGTCCAGGTCACTGTTCCTCACACGAATACCCAACATTAAACCATATGGCTAAGAGCATCATCCAGATGTCACTTGAACCACAACCACTTCCCTGGATAGGCTCTTCCAGTGATCCTCTCAGGGAAGAACCTTCTCCTAACATCCAATCTGAACTTCCGCCAAGGCAGCTTCATTCCATCCCCTCATGTCTTACTGCTGGTCACTAGAGAGAGAGAGAGAGACTAGCACCTCCCCATCCACTACCCCTCTTGAGGAAGTTATAGACTTCAATGTGATCACCCCTCAGCCTTCTTTTCTCCATGCTCCACAAAACGAGTGATCACAGTTGCCTCTCATTAAGTCTTGCCCTCATGGTCTTTCCCCACCTCAGTCACCCTCCTCGACGCTCTCCAATAATTTTATGTTCTAATATTGTGGAACGCAAAAGTGCACACAGGACTCCAGGTGTTGCCACCCCAGTGCAGTGAAGACCAGCTTCCCTAGCCCAGCTGGGGATGCTGTGCTTGGTGCATCCAGGACACAGTTGGCCCTTTTGGCTTCCAGGGCTTACTGCTGACTCATGTCCAACTTCATATCAACCCAAAGCACCATTAGGCTCCCTTGGACAGAACAGCTGTACTCAGTCTTTTTCAAACTGTTTGGAAAGCATAGTTGTGATAGTTGTCAGAGTTATGTGAAATTGCCAACTCAGTTCCACATCAGAATGTCAAACCAGATGCTTACAAAAGTGACAAGGGAACCTCGATATCAGAGAAGTTTAGGACTTGCTTTACCTTCTTTCTTTCATTTCTACACCCATGAATGCAGCAATAGTTGCACAAACATAAAAGCTGGGAGTGGGGGCATTTAATCCTTCTTTGTGGAACTGAGCTTCCACTGAAAGTTCTAATGTCAGACCTGCAGGAAAGCATGAGTCATGCCACATACTGAAGGCATTTTCACCCAAGAAAAGAAAAACAGACTCAACATTCCACTGGAGCAGGGGTAGTGGCAGACTTTTTTGTTTTAAACTGCAAGGAAACAGATGTGACATTTTCCCAACTCCACTTGGAGAGGCTGATCCATTCCAAATCATACTGGGCAGGTTCCACAGCTCCAAAATTGAATTTAACTTCTGCAATTACTCTCTGTTTCCTTTTATATGTGCATGAGAAATAAAACCGAGGGTATAATTATTTGCATTCTTTAACTACAGAACAAGTAACATCATAAACAGCCCATAAAGTAGGGTGCATGGGAGGAAGGGATCACTTGTCAGGAATTGAAAAGAAGAACATGCCAAGAGTGAGGACATTATTTCCATCCTCAGTCTCTTTAAAAATGAAACAAACATAAATTTTTCATATAAAATGATTTGGTGATACAATGTTTTCACGTTTATGCCTCTAATGAACACCATGAACACAGACACCACACCAGCTTTCCTTTGACTGAGAACTGGAAGCTTGGTTCATCTCCAGCCTCGGCCCTGAGTGGGCACTTTCTGCTGGCAGGAACTGATGCTATTTAGGGTACTATTAAGGCCAAAGTCTAGTTTCAGATTTCCCCAGTTTTTATCTAAATCTGCGCCAGTCCATGCTGAACTGGCAAATTTGCCTGTTTCCTACACGCATTTCATTCTTCCACTTTACCATCCCAAGAATGAAAACAGCCTTTAAATTACCTAGTACTTAAAGCCTCAGGGGTTGTCTTTCATCTTCCAAACTAATAAAACCAAAGCAAAGAAAGACTGAGCAAAAGAAGATGAATTCAGACTCAATTTCCTCAGTCATCTGCGGTGCAGACAAGATTGAGGCATTTAACAGCACTGTACTACAGATGGTGGTTGGCTAAGTTACGACAGCCCTTCAAAGGCTGCAGGAAAATAGATTTCTTGCATGGTCCCTAAGACAGAGGGCAGCTGCTTTGGGAGTTCCCAGGCTCTGTTCTGTTGAGGTTATGCACCCCCATGTGCTCATTTGTTCCACGGAGACAGTGCAAGCTGAGAGGACAGAGCGCAGCTGCATAAGTACAGCAACTCTTGCTCCCCTCCCTAATACCTTTCTTTTTCATTCTTGACATTTATTCTGGGGATGCACACCGTCCTCAGATCCTTCTTATGAGGAGTTACTGGAAAACAAAACATTCTTTTTACTCAACTAAGACTCTTTATCTTTTCACTTTTCTGAGGTATTTATTCCAAAACTGCAAATACTGGATCAAAATGCTTGGTGCTTAGAAGTCCTGAAAACACCTCTAACACTGAAGATACCAAATCCCGAGTCTCAAAAAAAAAAAAAAAGAAAAAAAAAAAGAAAGATGTGTAGTCCATGACTAATCACACACCCAATGGTGCAGGGAACAAAAGAAATCAATATGAATGAAATATTATCTAAGTGTTGTTCCTGCTACCTGGAAGGTAAGAAATTGCCAAGGCAAGTTCTCACCTTGAAGAGGTTATTCTAGAACCCCATCACGATTAGTATTAGACTGTTTTTAAGAGCATCTATTAATTTTAAATCAGATTACACACATCATATGTATATTAAATTAGTAAGCATTTCAACACTGTGGAGATTAAAGAGGTTACCTTGGAAACATTCTGATATTTGAAAAGCAGTTTCTAAAAAACCCTGGCAAGTGAGAATACAGGTACTTTTTCGAGGAGAAGCATCTACTTGAATGCTTTGTTGAGAGAAGTCTCATACTTGGTCAATTCCCACCTGCTTAACAGAGAAGTCAATTATTTCCTACACACATTAACAGCCATCATTACCGTGTCCTTCACCTCCTCACAAGGCCACTCAGTCTCTCGAGGGAAAAGTACTGATGGATAATTGATGGTACAGGTCCAGTGTGGTTTAATGATCATACTGGGACTGGAGAAACAGTCCTAAAGGAAACTTTAGTTCATTTGTTCCAGCTACATTAGACTAACCACCTTGAAGCAAACACTGAAACTCAGACAGTAACACAGCAAAGTAGCATGGTCTGGTCTGCAAGGCTGCTGTCATACAATCATCCCCGTATCACAGTCCAGAAACCCATCTGCTCTGGGGCTCAGTTACTGGAACACTGGGAGGAGTTTATGGGCTTGGGTTCACCCAGGCTAATAATCACATTTTTCTATTCTTGCACACAGTCTATTAAAGTTCCTACTGATTGGCAGCAAACGTATCTCTGTCTCAAGCCAAAATTCTCCTCACAGGAAGAAACAGCAGAAGAGTTGGCTGAATGTAGTTTGTATTTGTTTAACAAGTCAATTCAAGCTTTTAGGGAGATGCTGTGTTGTGGCTTTTAGGCAGACACTCATCAGGTAGACTGACACATCAATGCCTTTTAATTTAAAACAAGAACCTAAACTGACTCCTATTCAGACAGTCACTGTCATAGCAATAGCATAAGACTGTTAAGTTCCAGTGAGACAAATCTAACAGCTGTACCTCAGAAGTGCTTATCTGAGCAGGAAGAAATACTAAGCATTTGTCCTTGGAGTATTTCCTGTTAAAGGACTAGAATAGCTAACAAATAGACAACCCTTTCAGGCAAATAACAATGCCTACTGATGGCAAAGCATTTTTTCAAATGAAGTAATATCCTACATAAGACCTTAATATTTGCTTTTCTTTTATTAGGAGCCTGAATGTACCTAAACAATAATCTACAATGTCCCAGACTGTCCAATTTCAACATAAACCACCAAGAATGTGACAAATCTCTTCATTTAAACCAAAACCACATGAGTTTTGGCATTTTTCTAAATGGATCATTTCCTTGCTTTGAGTTATCACCTGAGTGTTATCACACTCAAAATAGCTTCCTGGAAGAAAAAGAAAAAAAAATGTATTCCTAAGATGACTGCTCAGAAAGAGATACTGGATTCACATAACCAGACAAATTTGCACAACCTCTTTGGTTATGTATAGAAGCCACAACTTGGCTCCCACTTCCTTTCACCCCTCAAACCACTCACTTCACAACTTGTTGAAGGACATGCAGGATGTAAGTAGCTTTTTACATGCCTCCTCTCACTGTTAATCAGTGCATGCCCCTCGTTCAAACATCTGTCCATATACAAGTATTTTTCTGGGACACCATCAAGCTTTCAGCTTCCATTAATAACAATTAAAAATGCAAATATCCTAGTTATCACTGCTAGACCTCTTGCTACCATCCTTGTGGTCTGCGGTTCATGTGCTGTTTTTCTTTTTTCCAGCTTGCAGATGATAGATCATATTCATGTGTAGGGAAGTTACTTGAAAATACATTAAAAAATTTCAGGATGCTGCAGTGAACTCTGCTCTTTCCTTTGACACAGACAACACAGACATCAAAAATCTTCTTACTAAGATTATTTTCTCCCAAGATATATCTGAGGTTACCTCAGGGACGTTCTGCAGCTGAGAACTGCAAGAGTAAGATGAGGTATAAATGAAACACTCTTCTTTAACATATGGTCTACACTCCAAAAAAGCTCAAGCTCCTTGCTATGGATGGATAATAGAATGAGATATAGCCATAGATGTTTAATTTATAAACCTAGCAGCTAGAAAATTATTCAACTAGACTGAAAGTGCTGAGGCTTTTAATAGCGCCTGCCCACACTAAGAGATGGAAATAGCACCAAGAGATCAGAGATGAGCACAGACACATTTGCATATTTTGGTCAGTGTTGATAATGTTGCATAAACTGAACTTTCGGAGAAAATTTAATCCCTGTGCATGCAGTGGCCGATTCCAGAGATTTCAAGGGCATTGCTTCTGCTTTTACAGGATATGGTTTGGCTTGCTGCCCCTCTCTTCACAGGTCTGCCAGCTGCTCTTCCAAGTGCTGGGTTCATCTCAGAGGGGAAACAGCACTGCAGTACAAAGGCACTAATGCTTCTACAATCCTCCAGAGCAATTCTGCTCAGGTAAAGGACCGCTTATACTGTAACTACAAATGTAAATTCATGGATGAGAGAAAGAAAGAAAGAATAGGAGCAGCAGAGCAGAGAAGCGAGGAAGACAATGACACGCCCAAGAAAAAGAGAAAAATAAGAAGTGGAATAAAACCTAGGGCTAAAGAATAAATGGCACTGACTCTGAGCCACAGACAAGTCTTCTTCCCAGCATGTTTCCCAATAGGCTTCAGAGGATAGAAACCAACAGGGTGGCAGTCAAAGAAATCACAGAGGTAGTCTCTGAATTACTGGCCACTATACAGGAATGACAGCATCTTGCAAAGGTACTGATGAAGGGACAACTTCACTGGCTCTGTCATTTTTATACTACACACAGATACCTGGTGCACCTGTCCTCCATGCAAGGCAGCAGTTCCAATTTTTCACCCACAACCAAGTTTTGTACCTTGAGCCCTTTCTGACACAAAAGCATGACACCATGAATTAGCTACAGCTCCTCGTGCAAGCCCAGGGCAGAAATCTGTTTATCATCTTCCCACAGTGCAAGGCAAAAAAATAAATCCTTTTTTGTGTAGTGTGCTTAGCCTCTGATTTGGGAAAGGAAAAGCCTGGCACCTCACCATTGAGAGGTTGCTTGCCTTTGGATCACGCTTGCTATCGTTCTTTTTCACTGAGAAGATAAAAACTTCTAATAGCATAAATGCAAGGATGCTAACCCATGTCAATAAAGTCACGTTCATCTAAAGCAGCAGAAATTTTTACCAGTTTAGAGACTCCCAAATTGGACACCAGATACTGAATAAAGGCTCAGTCCTTCAAATATGTCAATAGGGCTCCATATACAAAAAAGACTCTTTTTTACTAACCACACTGCACCTGTGTTAGGGGGAACAGGTTTAGTTCTCCCTTAAAATTTTAAGTTACTGTATATGAACAGGAAACCATTGACTTTATTCATTTCCACTCAAATTCAGAAATACACCAACCCATAGCCAACACTTTTAAAGGAATGCCTATAAATTTCTATAGTGGTATGCAGTTTCCTAAAATGATGTCCAGCCCAATGAAAAGACCTCTGGCCATGACTTTGGTCACATAACTAGATCAAAGAATCGGACACCCTCTCTCTTTAGTTAAAGGAAAAAAAAAAACATTCCTGATAAAATCCTTTTCAAATAAAGAAACAATACAATTATGCCTTGTTCCTATAGGAGCTCTAAGGAGCATCTTCTTGAACTTTCAGAAAGGATAAGGTTCTGCCTTGTCATTCCTGACACATGATCATGAGACTTATGGGAAGAAATTCAAGCCACTGAACTCTTGAAGGATACTTAGGAAATCCTGTTTAACAATCATCCTCTAAAGCTCTCCTAGCTTGACTTTAGTGCCTCATCCAAAGACCACCAAACAGTGGCTGTTGGGGATTGAGGCTTATATCTCTGACTAGGAACATAAAAATAAAACAGAAAATTGTTTGCTGCCAGCAATCTTTACAAAAGGCTAAGACAGATGCTATTAGTAGCAGGACTTTTAAAGAAGAAGGCTGGCTGTGGAAAGCGCCAATTACCTCACTACACACTAAGGTGCCACTAAAGTCCTCAGAAATTCATAGCAGCAGCCACACGTAAGAGGCCCACACAACACCAAGTAAACTGCTAAGCAACGCTTGGTATTATTTGTTTTATGGACCCTTTTGTTAGGTAGGGCCTTTTTTTAAATTAAAAACAAAAAATCAGCCTCTCGGGGGATCTATTTTCCTTTTCTCTTCTGACTTCAGCACAAACACACTAGAAAAATTAGAGCCACAGTACAAATAAAAATAGCTGAAGAACTTGCAGCTGTTGCTAATTTCCAAAGTATTCAACGCTGCCCATTTAATGATGGAACAATATGTTCCAATTTCAGTCCTGGCACAAGGCTATCTGAGCGGCAGGCAAATATTTTAGCTCATGTGAATGCCAAAGGCAAGTCAATGACTACAGCAAGTAGAGAAATGTAAGGAGGACAACATGATGCAAACCACTGGATGTCCACACCAAACATCTTCTCCAGCTTTTTGTTTCCCATTTAATGCTATTAATTGACTCCCAGCTGGATAGAGCAGGCTTGCAGATCTACTAGCATGCTTAGCAGGAAAAAAATGTGCCTAATAAAAATTCATGAAGTGTAGAGCATTTTTACAGCTGAAGAGCTGATTTTTCTATTTCAAGTATGGGGTGTTTCTGGTGCAAAATGATTTACAGAGGGAGGTTTTGCTCACTTATCTCCCTGAATAAATCAACTAGTCTACAGTCTGGATGAGTGGATTTCCCAAATTTCATACAGAACAAAACAATAAAGTACTTGGTATTTGTAGAAAAAAATAAATGAAACAAAACATGCCTCTTGAGATTGGCAATGAGAATCTAAATGCTAAAACCACTTTTGAAACACTGAAGTCAAATGCAGCAGAAATGCTTTCTTAGTTACACCTCTTGAAGCTGTGTCTTCAGTTGCTAAGCATCTTCTCATGCATACCCACTCACAAACCAGACTGACCAGAATTAGCAAAGAGACAATGCCTATAAATTCACACACAACAGCCATAAGGAGCCATGAAGTACAAAAAAAATTTAAGACTTTATGTATAGGAGTAAAATTCAAAGGCTCAGAAGTGACAAGGAAATTGGAAACGGGTGATTATTCCTGGAAAGAGTTTCTGTCTTAGTTAAGCTTCATTTGCCTCATTCCCATGCATAAAGGCACTGTTAGAGGTCATAAAGCCAGAGCATTTAGGAGTTAACACCTACTGAAAAAAAAAATTATTCTCCTCTTGTTAAGGGCTGACTGACAGAGCAAAATTTAAAACATGGTAAGTAACAGTTTTAAAGAGGGGGAAAAAAGAAATTTTAAAGTAAGTCAAAGCTTGTAACATTGCCAAGAGCTCCTGATTATGCTCAGATATGGTTTTCATCTACTCAAGGGAGGGGAAAAAAAGGCCCCAACAATCCAGCCTTGGCCCAACAATCACAAAAGCAAAGGCTCAATCCAGATTAGAGACTCGGATTCAGATAGCTCTATATAAATAAACTGCCTGGTGAATGTGACTGAAGTGGGGAAGAAAATGGCCTGGCTGGGTTGAAAAGCAGACATAAATAATAGTTTCAGACATAGCCTGGTGCCTTCCTGCAGGTAAAGAACAGATTAGCTGAAATCCCCTCTAAAAAGGCAATTGGCAGCGCAGATGTGGCAAAGTTATCACTGCTGGGTGCCTAAAGGCAGGTGGAGCAGGCACCCAGGGCCAACAGCACCTTCCTCCTGCCCTCAGCCCAAGGGTGGAGAACAGCAACCAGCTGGATTTGGTGGAGTCTTCTGCAAAGGGACAAACAACGGCGAGAGCTATGGAGAACCTGCTGGAGACAGCTCGGTGTCCAGTTGTTCCTCAGGCTTTTGGGCTCTCCCTGACTTCAGGTGTCCTTCCTGATTCCCTTCCCCCTTGCTATTTAACAGAGCAAAGCCATATCCCTGTGGTGTCTACAGAGACAGCAGTAACAGGGTTGAACTCGTTATTCATGTTTGATCCTTGTTCTGGCTGTCCCCAGCTCAGTCCCTGCATGTATGTTTGCTCCCATGACAGATGATATTTGCACATAATAGGTCATGTCACAGGACAGTAAATGTATCAATGCATACAGGCACCTATCCAGCCAGGTACAGACCTGCCAGGAGTGCCCAGTCATAAAAGACAGAGCCTTCATTATTTGAAGCAGGAGTGGCTGCTACTCAGAGGTCATTCACTGTATATTCTCTGAGAAGGTGTCAGCTTCCTGACATATTTCATTTCCTCTAAAAAGAAAGAAACTAGATCACAGAAGTTATTTTATTAGTCTTTTAAATCGGGTCTTAAAGCTACCAACAGAGTGAGCAACTACCTGGCCACAGAGAAACTGCAAAACTAGATAAATTTAGAGAAATAAGGGAAACTGAGGAAACCTCCAGAAACAGAGAATCACACACCTGGCACCACAGAAATGCTTGTGCACACACTGCAACATGAAGGTGATGTGTGGAATGGGTGAAACAAAACTTCTTCATCGCTGAGCCCCAACAAACCACTTAATACAAAGGGTTTGGAAGGAGAACTTAGCTGGCATTACACCAATATGAACATGAACAAGAAGTGCTTGTATGACAAGTTTAGAAACTGAGGGACCAGAGGACATTCCTCACACTTTAAGCCTAGTCCAGCCAGAAGCTTTCAGTGAAATTTCAGGGCTTGCAATTACATCACCAGTAACTACTAAAGGACTAACTGTGTTTTCTTTTGAGGATTGGAAATGGTAGGAAAAAAAACAGGAAAGAAAATATGCCTCACTGTATATTTTTCAGGGAAAAAGCCAAAATGAAACCCTACATCCAGAATTACTAGATCTGTGAGATGGCTTGATGACTTATTCCAGGTACATCCACATGGACTGCTCTAAGAACAGTACACATTTAAACAAAAAGAAAAGAAAGAAAATATCATCATGAGAAATCCTTTACTTTGAAACTGAAATCAGTGGGGCTGTGCAGCGATGTACTTTTGAAATCCTTTACATGTTTTGTGTTGACTTTCTGTAACTCTGTTCAAAGAGAATGAAATATCAAACTTTTTTGTCTGCAATCATCAGATTACAAAGTTCCCTGCTCATTTGTTAAAGCACGCATAACCCCTTGACTCTAGCAGCTGATCTTGTCAGTGGAAAGGAAGATCACCAATGTGAGACTGACAACTAAATGGCAAGGATTACTAAAAAAAACAAACCCACAATGCACCAAGAGACTAAGGATTGATTTGGAAATTCTTGTTCTATTTCAGATCAGCTCTGCAAATTTAAGTCTAGCTCTCACAGTAAAGGCATTCTTAATGGGTTAGAAACATCTGCTTTAAACCATATAAATATCCAGTCTCCTGATATCTTTAAACCATTTAAAGATATCAGGAGACTGGAAACAACAGGACAAATATTCTTCAAAGGATAATAGTTTTGAAGAAAGAAAATCCATCAAAAGAAGGGAGAAGCACATGACACCAGCACAACAGATTGTGAACTCTCAGATTGCTGCCAATGACATTGATAAACACAAATGAATCAAAGAATAATTAAATTTAAAAAATGTACACATGCGACCACATCCATCTAGATGATTGGGAGATGTGCTGCAGGGACAGTGAAACAAATCCTAAGAGAGGAACAAAATCTGGACAAGCAGGAAAGGTGATGATGCTGTGCTGTTCGCCCACTTCTGCAAAAGCGAAGAGATGGAAAGGAAAAGATATGAACTTATTAAATGCTCCTCTGGGTTACAGGGGCACAGAAGGAAGCCTCAGTTCCCTTATTAGGGTTTATGCACAACTACCAGAATGTAGCACAGAACGTAGCAAATAATTATCTTTCCTGAGCTTTCTTTTAGGAAAATTTAATCCTCTCTCCTATCCTCTCACTGTCTCTGAGGTCATCTACATCATTCTTACAGCATCTGTCTTGTTATAGCTGATACTACATTTTAAAATTGCTTCAGTTGACCAGATGTTTTGGGGAGCACTCATACTCAGTGCACATCTCAGGAAAGTCTGAAGTGCTGAGAGCTTTTCCTGGAAATGAATGATCATGACATCTTTAAATTCAGCAAGAAAAATTAAAAAGGCAGGGGTTTTGTTTTCAGCTTTAAAGAAGGAAAACAAAGGAAGAGACCACGAAGAGAGGAACAAAGTTCTCATAATCTTGTATTGCTTTTTCAGAGGTCACAGGTAAAGCCTAAACACAAAGCACCCAGAAAAAGAGTGTCAGCAGAGCAGAGGTCTCCTGACCTGCTCATCTGGGAGGGTCTACCATTCAACAGAAAGTACCAGGGTGGAGCCACCCTCACAGGCAGCTATGTCTGAAACCAGACCACTGTCTGTCCATGCAGATACCCAAACGTGAGCAGTGTTTTGTTTATCTGACACAGCAGAACACCAGAGGATAATATATAAGCAGATGGTACTAGTATCTGTTGAGAGCTGGTAGGTAGTTTTACAGTTTCTGCACACTTTGAAATACACAGTACAACAACTGTATAGGCATCTTTCAAGGTATATTTAACAAACTTTAGGTGAATAGAAAGCTTACAGGATTTTTCTTGTTGTTGTTCCTCAGTACAGAAGGCTCCATGTGTTGGGTCCCATGAGATGCTCCTTTTCCCACCTCTCACAACTGGTGAGGTAACCACTGGCATTCTAGCAGAGACATCCTAAGGTTCCTCTGGGCCCTGTGGGGAGACTCCTGCTCTTTGAAGCCAACACACTGTACCTGGCACATGAGGTATAGTGCTGCAAACACATAATCTGCTAGCATTGCAGGGCAAGGGCTGGATGAGCTAGTCTCATGCATAAAATGCAAAACCCATCAGATCTCTGCGCATACAAGCTAACTGGGAAAGCTCCTCTGGTGCCTAGGCAGCTGCCAGCATTGCTGGAAACACTGCAAAGGATATTTACAGAAGACAAAGCCAAAATTTTAAACAAATTATGAGAAAGTGTCGACTTCTCAACCTCAAACAAAGAGCTCACAGCAGCCAGTGTGCATATGAGTGGGTCTCTGGATTCACTGGCACTTGGTTGACTTCTTTTCACAGCACATTCTTGGATTTGTCACTGCCATTTTCCTTTGTCAAGAGCCAGTAATATTGTTTTGCTAATAGTTTATACAGGAGTACTGGAGCCAGCAGCTTGCACACTGGTTGCTTTTATTGGTCTATTAAAATGAAATGAAGCTGATACTAAAGCTTTTATAATCCTTTAGGTTACTTCATTATGAGTTCAGGGCAGAAAAGCAACCAATGGTGTGTTACACATCTGAGCAGGCAAAGTACATCTGCCCCTTACTCTAAAGAAGAAATCCATATGGACTGAAGGAAAAATCAACAGTGGGAAAGTTGGATCTCCAGAGTTTCTGCTGGTAGACAGCTGCTTGCTGTACTTAGCACCACAAAAAAAAAAAAAAATAAAAGGAAAATAAATTCACCAGAAGTGGAGTTTGACAGAAAGTATGCCAGGATGAATGTCATTACACATTTACCATTGGCTGCATCCAGAAGCCCATATCAGGAACCAGGATGTGGCTGCACAATCACGACACAAAAAGTGAATAGAGACTATAAAAATATAAAACAGAAAGCAAGATTCAAAGAGAGGGTAAAAGCAAACAATGAAGCAATATTTCTTGTCCTGACAGCAACTGGTCTCAATACAGCTATTTTACTGCTGCCATGTTTGCATTCATGGCATAGAGTCCATGGCAGGACCTGCAGATAAACAAGGGAGAAAACTGCAGATGTTTACTGAAAGTGTTTCCCAATATTTGGGAAAAAGGAAGGACGAAGGAGGCTTATCAAGAATTTCACAGGTTTATTTGAAGGCTAGGCTGGATTTAGCAAGAAAACACTAGGAGCAGGATGATACTACACGGATGCAAAACTCTTATTCTGACTACCTATTTATGTTTTCATCCAAGCAGGAGCAAAGCAAGACCATCTTGCAGCATCATGAACATCAGGGAAACCATCAGATGTATCAAGGAATCTCATACCAATTTCTTTTGCAAACAATCAAACTGAACATTACGGTTCATGTCCCAGTGTTTCTGCAAGTCTTTCTTGGAGTGTAGAGTCAAGAAACACCATGTACCCACAGTAATTGCATTAGCCTTGTAAGCCTACAGATATTTTTATTTGGGATTTCGTTCTCAACAACTCACTGCTCACACTCCTACAAGAACAGCAAATTTTATTTTTAAATGTTTAATTTTTTTTTTACATTCCGTTTACACTGACAAGTTTGCTACTTGATTTTCTGGCCCCACATAAACAGACCTTTATTTTAGCATTAGGTTGTCAAATAATTTCTCCTTTTTTTTAAGCTCTATCAAGTGACATTCTTGAATTTGTGGAACAATTTTGAAGAGACCTAGGAACTAAGAAGAGGGTTGGTGGTATAATACTATTTTTTATTCACAAGAAAAAAAAAAAAAAAAAAGTAAGCGTACCCATGGTTCAGATTCTCAGAAGAATTTAGAGCTGTGACTGAACCAAGATTACCGTGCTTGAATTTCACATGCCATTCATTCAACTAGCTCAGGTCTAAGGAACAGCATTAAACCACTCTTCATTTACACAACATAGAAAGCACAGATCACTGACTCTAAGTATCAGATGTGCTTAAAATTGCCCGTCTCAAGGAAAAATATGACTAGCCATACATCAGCAAAATGTAGGAACACTAAAATTTACAAAGACTTGTGTGAACCAGCTGCATGCATTTGAATTGAAATAGAATGGGCAAATCAGAGAAGCAACATGTCTCTGAGAAAGCAGCACCCAAAGTCCTTGTGGACTTCTATGAGGAACTTTGTGGACTTCTATGAGGAACATTGAAATCACAGGTTTATGATTTATCAAAAAACCTCTATGTTGATGAACAAACTTACAGTTACTATAGGCCTGCACCTGGAGCTGACCTGAAAAAAAAAGCAACCCACCAGGTAAGATCTCTAGCAGCTGAACTTTGATTTGTAACATTTAATGTAAGACACACTCAAGCATTAGTTGTTAACAGCCCAACTATGTAATTTGACTGCTACAACACAGAACTAAGCATACAATCTGGTTCCTTCACCAGCAGTTTGAGTCCAGACAACCAAATTAATGTTCAGAAGGATCAATTTTCTTTCTTTACCGCCATACTTAAATGGATGAAAATGACATGGATATGAATGCTAACAATCTGCAGACAATTTTCAGTGTTCCCCCTGCATCTCACCACTGTCACCACAGTGGCACTACTGTGATGACAGGGTTAGATAAGGAAGGCAAAATGCAGAGTAGAATGTGCTTTGAGGATTTCTGAATCTCTGACTCTCCATATACATCCACAAGTGATCAAATTTGTCTACTATTTCAAGGGCAGAGCATGATTAAGAGACCTCAACAGCCTGGAATTCCCAACTTCATCTTGTGGCCTATGTCTTGGAATGGGCACCTTTGCCATCTCTCAGCCCAGCTGTGGCACTATAACAGATGTTTGTGATATACCATAAAGGCATCAGTGGCTCAGAAAATCCACCAGGCATCAGGCATCAAATTGCACCACCTCAACAACACAGGCTAAAAAATAGAAAATAAGACCAACACCGCATCCTGACTCCCCCCAAACTCACACACACACACACACACAACTAGCCTCAAACGTAACAAAACAAATTCTACTTTCTCTCCTTTATCTACAGCAAAGTTTCATAGGATAAGAAACTAAGCTTATAAAAACTTCTTATGAAAAACTACTCAGCTCACTGGAAGAGGACACAGAACATGTATTTGCCATGCTGTTTGGTACACCACTGGAAGACACCACCACAGCAGTGGCAGGACAGCTATATGAAACAAAACTTAATCCTAAATAATAGCTACAAACCATGTAATAAAACTTCCATTATGTAATACAGCTCTAAAGAGCCAGTTGTGATGATGAGCAGCCTTTATGCTCATGCTGCAGAAGACAGCTGAGCGTTGGCTGCAGAAGCAGGATGTGTATTCCAATCGTCTTCTGACAGCCGTGCTTATCCACACTCCTTCAGGCTAAAATCTGTCCATCTCCTCCTACAGGTACGCTCCAGCAAACCTCTGAGCACTGAATTTTGAAAATTCAACTAGACTAGTTTCTCTCAGAGGAGGTGAGGACATAATAATTTCCCCCTTAGCCAGCCCCATCAAAAACAGTGAAGCTTCAGGAGGCATGAGTCAATATGTGCTTTTGTGGTAGGTTTCATGCTCTTTAGCTCTGTGTTGAAAAGTCCTTTACTTCACTAATAACCCCTTGTAGAATAAGGGCAACTAAAAAGTCAGTAACATTACTGGAATTCAACTCAAACCAATGAGTTACTTTATTACAGTTCCTTCAAAGCTTAGAAATTAAAATCAGCTGTATTTTAAAAATCAGTTTGAGCTCTTTTTCTATAGAGGAGGTGACTCTCAAATTTTCAGCAGATACTAGTGACCAATTTCTCCCCTATTTTAAAGTGCACCTCTAAGTCCTTATTTCTGCTTTCCAGTAAGTCTTTGTAGCTAGAAATCAGATGTACAGACAGGGAAAACTACAATGAATAATCAGATGGAACAGCTGCCTTTCAAGAAGGGTTTAAAAGGTTTAGGAGTCTTCAACTTGGGAAATAGATGCCTCGGTGATGAGGGAAGAGCAAGGCTGTATGCACAGCTGAATGAGGCCAGGTACAGAACTATTATTTGCCAAGCCCTGTAACAATAGTTTCAATGAGTGTCCCTTTTCCTAGCAGGAAATTCATTTAAGAAATACATTTTTACAAAGCACACAGACAAAATCTGAAATCTGCTGCCGCAGGAAACTGCAGAAAATGACAGATTCAAAAGGAACTAGACAAATCCACAGAAGACAGATCCAAACCAGTAGTTAAGCCAAATAAAAAGGCTTATCTGTAATATCTCTGATCCAAGTGAGAGATGTTGAGGAGGCATAAAAGGAATGGACCTCAGACAGTGGGCAGTCTTGTGGCTCTTCCTAGCACACGATTGGCCACCATCTGAGAGAGAGTACAGACACAGACTTGTCTCACCCATCTGATTTCTTTCAGTCCTGCACACACTCTGAATATCCAATTACCAATAGCTCAATCAAAAAATGGTGTGAACAGAACCATATTTTGGTCTGTAACTGAAGGTGAACAAGGCAAAAGCTTTTATAAAGGTGCAAGATGAAACATCCTTATAAAGGAGGACAACAGAATCAATTTTTTAAAGTCCTCAAAGAAATACTTGCATTCTTTCAGCAGAATAAATTCAGGACACTAAGGAGATTTTCACTCTTGCTAATCTTGACAAAGTTTTTTGAAATAAAACAGCATGGCAGCAATATATTCTTTTTCCTATTTCATATTAAATAAATGAAATAGTCATCATTCTGTATAATCATCTAATTGAGTTTTAACCACTATCATATATCTGGGGGCAAGCATGAAATATTAATTACCTAAAACCTACACAAGATGTATAAAACATTTCAGACACATATCTCTGACCCTACAGAGTTTAAGAAGCAAACCAACCAATCCATCAAAACACCTTCTCCAAGTTCATACATGGAAAAGTTATGCAGTATTCAATACCCCATTAAATATTCAGACTTCCTCTGTACAGCTGCAGCCAAAGAATACAAACCCCGTCATTCTGCAGATGTATAAAACTATAAACATCCACAAAGTTCATCTAATGCCTGCAAGACACAGACCATCCAATTAAACACAAAACCACAAGTGGGAAGAGTATCTCCTCTTACCCCTGCAAATGTCCCACTGAACTTTATGGCCTGAGAACTGGCTGGATGAGGATTTAGAAAGGTGTTCCATTTTGACCAACACCTCTCAAAGGGCACCATAACATATGGATGGGTCAGTATGGTAGCTTACTGATGGTGCTTTTCATGAAAGCATCATGATGAAATGTGCTGAGTTTGGCTGGGGTAGAGTCAATTTTATTTCTAGTAGCTAGTTTGGATTTGTGTTGGAAAAAGTGTTGATGACACAGGGATGTTTTAGTTCTTTCTGAGCTGTGCTTACACAGCCTCAAGGCCTTTCCTGCTTCTTGTATCACCATGCCAGTGAAGAAGGCTGGGGGTACACAAAGATACAGTCAGGAGAGCTGATCCTAACTGTCCAAAGGGATATTCCATATCATATGGCATCATGATGAGCGTATACAGATGGGGGAAGAAGGAAAGGGGGATGTTCAGAGTGATGACGGTTGCCTTCCCAAGTAACCACGTGTGATGGAGCCCTGATTTCCTGGGGATGGCTCAACACCTGCCAGCCCACAGGAAGTGGTGAATGTATTCCTCATTTTGCTCTGTTTGTGTGTGCACTCTTTGGTTTAACTGCCTTTATCTCAACCCCTGCTTCTTTCTGACTTCTTTCACTCTGATTCCCTTCCCCATTCCACTGGGTAAGAGTGAGGAAGAGGCTGTGTGGTGCCTTGTTGCTGGCTGGAGTTAAACCACAACCATCCTTTTTGGGGGCCAGCCTGGGGTTTGAACATTTGGAGATAACAACCGGTTGGATTGGAAGGGGCTAGATGGAATTTATAGCTGTTATTGCCATTTGGCTATTAATCAGTGGGCCCCTGTGCCTGCAAGGCTTGCTTGCCTTACTGTATGTCAGTCTGGTGCCTGTTACTGGCTGCTTTTTGCTTTCACTGCTTCCTGTACTGCTGTGCTGCTTATCATCTTACTCTGCTGTACCTGGGAACATTTTGATAACAGCCGTGGTGATGCGCCTGGGCTGGCAGATCACCAGAGCATCGCTGCTGAGCTGGACAGGCTGGAATTCCAGTGTGAACTCAAGCCAAAGGGACTGACACCTGTGGATGAGTCCACACCAGAGCAGAACACTCCAGAGTGCCTGTGGCTGAAGATAAGCCCATGCCAGAGCAGATACTGTGCAGCAAGTGTACCTCCAAAGGGATTGTGGCCAACGGATAAAAGGCCATGCTGGAATAGGTGCATCTCAAAGCAACTCTGCCCATGGATAAGTCCATGCCACAGCAGGTATACCCCTGAAGAAATTGTGGCCCAGGGACATGGCTCCACTTGGAGCAAGTACAACCCTAAGGAACTGCAGTTTGTGGATAAATCCAAGCTGCAGCAGGGTCAAGTTCAGTGCACTATTAAATCCCAAGGTCTAGTCCAGAGGGACAAGGTGTGGAGATTGTGGAAATACTTTTAAGGTGCCATAACCCAGGATTTGAGTTGCATGTTATGGGAATTACTACAGCAGAAACCACCTGAACCCACAGAGGACAAGCCTGACAAGAAGCAGTGCAAGTGCAGCAGTGACCTGACCTGAGCAGGCTGTGGTGTCCAATAATCCCATGCAAGTAACTCCACACCATCTTTCCTGTTGTGAGTACTCCCTATAAGAGATGGAACTTTAAAGTCATGGACTAAATTAACCCAATATTCATTGACTAAGGGAATGATATCTACATATTATACCAAAGGATGTGGCTCCAGGGTGGTAGGGGTTAATGAGGATATTGGATAATTGGATAGTGTGGAACCTGAGCATGATGTAAATGGGATAGAAACAGCCATACAGAATGTGCTGGGTTTGGCTGGGGTAGCATTCATTTGATTCACAGTAGCTAGTATGGGGCTATATTAGTGATTCTGAAAACAGTTGATAACACAGGAATATTTTAGTTATTGCTGTGCAGTGCTTGCACAGAGCCAAGGCCTTTTCTATGCCTCCCACTGCCTCACCATGGAGGACACTGGAGGTGCACAAGAAGCTGGGAGGGGACACAGCTAGGACAGCTGTCCTCAAGTGACCAAAGGCATTTTCCATACCATATGGTGTCATACTCAGAATATCAGGTGCAGGAAGGAGGAGGAAGGGAAGATATTCAGAGTGATGGCATTTGTCTTCCCAAGTAACTGTTACATGTGATGAAGCCTGGGGATGGCTAAATACCTGCCTGTGCAGGGGAAGCACTGAATAAATTCCTCGCTTTGCTTTCCCCATTAAGCTATTTTTATCTCAATGCAGGAGTTTGCTAGCTTTTACCCTTCTTATTGTCTTCCCCATCCCACCAGCAGAGGGTAAGCAAGCAGCTGTGCGGTGTTTAGTTGCTAGCTAGGGTTGAACCATGGCGTGAAACACAAAATACTTCTTGTGGCTTTCAGACAAATAAAAACCTCTGGAAGATATTTCTCATTTATAAAGTTTTCTGAAAAACTTGGGCAAGCATCTGGAAAACCAAGGTGAATACAAAATTTCTAGACAACATTGTGAGTGAACTTTGTTTGGAGTTACAATTCATTTTAAGACAAATCTCAGATCAAAGCTGCATGGATTTAAATAGAACTTATTTATTTCTTGCAAGATTATGGTTCCAGAATCAAGGTGTAGGAGGAACAGGATAGCCCAGCTCTGGCAAACGACGGAGGAGAGTTTAACACTATGCAACTGGCAATGCCTGTGGCTCCTTAAGGTACAATGCCAACTGTACCAAAAGTCAAGCGCTGCCTAAGGCTTTTCAGGACAAGAGGAAAGTAGATGGGATCAAGGCCATTAAACAAAGCAGAAAAAAGAATCCCAGAAGTTAATCTTTCTCAATAGAGAGAATGAAACCTGATAGCCAGATCTTTTTACTTTTTAAAAAACAAGGTTTTATTAAAGGCATTAAGTTAATTAGCTAAAAAAACCCCTCCTAATTATGAAACAGTACAGACTGAAAGAGGACCCTCAGCCCGTAAGTCAGAGTGAGCATTGTTTGATGTGAAAACCAACATGGTACATGGCAGGAGATAATTCTGTGGTACTTGGTCATGACCCTTAGTACTCAGTAAAAGGATATCAGAGCTCTCTCCTCCTCACCTCTGTTAATGGCAGGATCTGCTCAATTCAATCTATTGAAACCTATCTGTCTTTCCTATGGCTTTTAATCTATGGCTTTAATCCACAGCTTCCAAGACTAGCTATGAATAGAAGTTATAATTTCTTAAAATAAAAGAATATGGGATGAAAGTCACAAAGAAATGTGCCCATGCCTGACAGCAGAGCCAACAGTAGAACACCACTTTCCTAAGTGACATTGCCTTTAGCCATGAGGCCATACGTCTGTACTGCTTCCTATAGAGTAGAGTAGATCATAAAAACACTGGATGGAAAAATATCTTCAAATATATGAAGTCATAAATGAGGAAACTGATTACTTCTAACATAAGACGAGCTCTAAAGAAGTAACTTTTTTGCACCAAACAGAAAGTCATCCCCAGGATTCATTATCAACTTTGCCAACTGCCTCATCTGAGAGGCAGAGCTCTGAGGAGGTGGGGAGCTTGGGCTGTGTATCTACCCACAGATGTATTCCCTCCAGGTCAGGTTTGAGGCTTATTTGCAAGGCACACGTGTAGGCAGCTTGTTTCGAGACTGCCTGATAGCAGAGCAGAGAATTCTTGGGGGACATTGTAAAATCCAGCACTATTTATGCGCATAAAACTGTGATCACAGGCTCAAGATGCAGGGTTTCCTCCAAGCTTAAATTCACAGTGTGCAATAAGAAACCCAGAGTGCTAATTCTACACATTGGTACAAGGAACTGTAGGATTGATACTGCTGATATGCATGCTTTTATTTGAAAACTCTTTATCTCTTTTCTTTTCATTTTACTGCATAGAGCACTTGGATGGTCTCTCTTACCAAAAGAGCTGGCAAGTGTTAAATCAATCCTGATTTATAAGCCCTGCCACTAGCCACAGAAACATAAAACTGGAAAATTGGACTATCCAGAAAAAATATAAATCATTGGATTATTTAAAAGAATTCAGGGGAAAAAAAACCCAAATAAAGCCAATTAGAGCAGCAGACATAAGACAGCCTTAGACAGAAATGTATAAACTCACCACTTAATGTAGCAAACATCCACTTCCATGGACATTTCATCAGCTCATATAAAGAAAATTTGAAATAAGCATCTAAGACTGCTTTAAGATGCTCATTAAAGGAAAAGGACAGCACCAAAACTGGTGTCAGCACAAATTCCCTAACCGAGTACCTATCAGACAGGAAGCAGCTGAGGAAAGTACCATGAACTGGGACAACAACGTCAGGAATACAAAAGCCCTGCAAGAAATCCGGTGCTTAGAACAGATACTACCAACACTCAGCCTAAATGTTATATGGATGTGTTTTAGAACAGTCTGTAAGGTTGGAAAAGGTATACCAGACATTGCCCTCTCTGCGTCCTCCACTGTATCACCTTCCCATCTCCCTAGTTACTGGAGAGGAATGGTGATTATTTGAAATACATCTCTCCAGTATTGCCACAGTCCTTGCCTGGATGCCCAACAGTTAGGACATTGCCATGAGATGCTCTCCATGCAAAAAGGAGGGAAGACAGATTTTTACGAGCTATTTATTAAATATAAATATTTCATGTCATCATATGAATTAAATATGTAGCATCAGGTAAACTCCAGATAGTAACAGCTTGGTATGAAACTTTAAGAGAAATCTGCTGAGAAACCCTCTCATATTAGGGAGCTGGGCACATAACTGTATTTTTCAGATCCTGAAACTGTGCTTCCTGCATTCCTAAAGCAAAAACAAAACACAAATGTTCCTTTGGAGTTTTTTTGCATCTGTTAGTTGCCCCGAAAGGACGCATCTGCAGAACAGAGAGGTATAAGGGGAAGGGTGCAGTAGCAATTTGCAGTCAAGTTCCACCAAGCCCAGCTAACATGCTCTTTCAGGATATGGCAAGTCTGTTTTCCTATCTTGCACCCAGAAGGACTTGAGCCTCTCTCGCTCTCCTGGAAGTGAACAAAATTTAACTTCTGGCAACTGGAGGAGAGAGAACCTCAAAGTTTTGTGCTGGCAGTGTTTCTTTTCGACATTATGCATATATTTATGCATTCTATGGATTTGCATGAAATGCATAAATATAGGTGCAAAGATCTATTTTAACCAGCATCCTATCTCTATCAGGAGATAGTAGCAAAAATTTTGGAACATTGTGTAAAAAAGCAGCAGCAAGGACAGAATTATCCCTTTCTCCAACACACAGATTCCTCAAATTCTCCATGTAAGCACTTCCCAAGACAAGGCCATGCTGTTTTATTGCAACCAATAGACCTAATGCCTCACTCTTTTCTGTCTTAAAGTTTCTATATTTAGTCTCTGAAGGGGTATAATTGGAATAAACACTGCAAACACAGGTCTCTCTCTTCAAAGAGCATCTAAACCACAGGGCGATGGTGAAATACCACGTATTTCCTTCCCAAGTGGAAAAGTGGGATAATGTCAACATTGACATAAATCAATTCTAGTATACCCCATCTAGGGTAGGAACTCTTTCAGAACTCATCCAGAGGACACAGGGGAGACAAAACTGGCCTCCCACAACCCGGGCAAATGCCAAGCTTTTCAGAGGAGTTCCACTCTCATGAAGTATTGTAAACCTGGACTTTCAACTTCCTAGGTTTTGGAAGTGCTTAAACAAAAACAGCCTTTGAAAGTTAGGAACTGTTTTGATGTGCTATTACTTCTATTTTGACCTAATCTACTCAGCAGCATTAACCCAAGTTTGCAAAATATTATTGTCTTAGGACTGCATATCCAGTAAATGATTAAAAACAAAAAACAAAACAAAAAAAAAAACCCACCAAAAAACAAAGAACCTCACACAAGTGTTAGTTCCTGTGGTATTTCAGAGTGCAGCACTATGAAGATAACAATAAGTTAAACAGA
Organism: Polioptila caerulea; assembly: GCA_013397295.1. Taxonomy (NCBI): domain Eukaryota; kingdom Metazoa; phylum Chordata; class Aves; order Passeriformes; family Certhiidae; genus Polioptila; species Polioptila caerulea. The sequence continues at coordinate 61,531 of VYXF01006691.1, read as the reverse complement.
TTTAGTCAGCTATCCAAAGAGGTGAGATGCAGGTGCACACATTCATTAATTCATATTCTACACAAATAAATACTGGCATCACAAAGAGGCTGAGGTTTAATTAGATCATCAGAAAGTCATTAAGTCTAGAATACAATCCCAATACAAGTACGGTTGAGTGGCAAATGCATAAATCAAAAGACCACGGATAAGAATCCGGAGGTATCTATTGATGTCAGATTCACTACTAACAGGACACACTGAATAAACATTATGGTGAAGCTTCCCCATCTGAGCCTGGACAGTCTGACCGGTGGCTTCCTCGGGAATATGCAATTGGCGAATTGAAGGAGAGAGGCTACTCTGATTCGGTANTTCTATTTTGACCTAATCTACTCAGCAGCATTAACCCAAGTTTGCAAAATATTATTGTCTTAGGACTGCATATCCAGTAAATGATTAAAAACAAAACAAAAAAACCCCACCAAAAAACAAAGAACCTCACACAAGTGTTAGTTCCTGTGGTATTTCAGAGTGCAGCACTATGAAGATAACAATAAGTTAAACAGATTTAGTCAGCTATCCAAAGAGGTGAGATGCAGGTGCACACATTCATTAATTCATATTCTACACAAATAAATACTGGCATCACGAAGAGGCTGAGGTTTAATTAGATCATCAGAAAGTCATTAAGTCTAGAATACAATCCCAATACAAGTACGGTTGAGTGGCAAATGCATAAATCAAAAGACCACGGATAAGAATCCGGAGGTATCTATTGATGTCAGATTCACTACTAACAGGACACACTGAATGAACATTATGGTGAAGCTTCCCCATTTGAGCCTGGAGAGTCTGACCGGTGGCTTCCTCGGGAATATGCAATTGGCGACTTGAAGGAGAGAGACTACTCTGATTCGGTAGTCCGGGAACAGAACTTTTAATAAGGAGAAAATAACAAACAGGATGGCGTACACTGTAACAAAGGCTAACTGAAAAAGAGCAGGGTCCAGGGTGTAACAGGGGTATTTATACACTTTAGGTAAAGGCCGAGTTAGGGTGGAGATTTGAGGGGAAGGTCCAATGGGAGAAGGCAATTAGGAATATGGTAAATTTTGCAGTAAAAAGTAACCAATTACAATAATTCGGAGAACTGAGAACTTTCCAGCAACAATTTGCATAGAGCAACCGAGGGATTCTGGGAGTGGGTCTCAGCTCACCATAACTAAGAAAGGTTTTCCCATGGCTTTGAGCCAAGGTTTTTCCTCTCTTCAGTGAAGCTGACCCAAACATCTCTCCTTTTTTGTTTTTCTAAAAATGGAGAGATAAACAAGAAGAACAATTAATATCAGCATGAGTATGAATAAGAGTAACAATCCAGTTTTTATAACGGAAAGTGCATAGGATGACAAGTTCCAGCCTTTTAATAGATTATTAATCTGATCACTTCCCTGCTCAACTAGCAATTTTCCAACTCCCTCCTTCAGAAGTCTTATGCTGCGGTAAATGGACTCACTGTGATCAGCTAGATTCATGCAACTAAACCCTTAAAGTCCTTACAGCCATGGCCTTGGGCCAAAAGAAGAGAATCAATTGCAGCTCTATTGTGCAAAGTAGCGTGTCTGACGGGCTAAACTTCTGTTAATAATTCACTTAGGGCAATTGATGTAGCGTTAGTTTGCTTACTAAGCCAGCACCCAATCCCGTCTATTTGTTTTAAAGCTTTTGCAGCAGCTACCCATGGTAATAAAGACATTACAATTTCAGTAGTTCTGGTCCATTAAGGGATTTTGTCTTTACAATCCTCTTCAAATTGATGAGTTGATCTTTTCATTCGTGCGAGTTTATGTGCCATGGTGATGTTGGGCGCTAGCACAGTAAGGCATCCTAAGGTGCATGGAAGGCCCATGATCTTTGATGGTATTGCTGGCCAAGCCCTGTCTCTGCAAATGAAGAAAATGCCAGGTGGTAGCTGGATCAGGTACCATCTGGACCATGTGGGAGTAGCAGTATAATTACACCACAAAGTTTGATTTTGGTACAATTTGTTGTTTGAGGAAACATCTACAAGCATGCTCATTATTTAACATTTGATACAATAATCCATTTTTACTGACCCCAGTAATTCCAGTTCTTGGGGTTCAGTTGGTGCATGCGGTAATTTCCTTATCCTGTGGTCCCAGTCATCTATGGGGTTGAGTTTTAGGTTAGCATTTTGTCCCCAAAATTGCAGAGTACAGATGGTATCCACGGGTATCGGCCACACATCCGTAGGCAACCCCACTAAGCAGGTGGAAAAGGGGTCACTGGGGCTGGCCACTGAAAGGCACATAGTTTCTTGTTTGGTAAGTTACCCACATATTTTGCTTTGGCTGTGGGACTATTCAGCTATTACTGAGAAGGAGGGAATTACAGCAAATGAGCAGGGAAAACCAGGCTGTCATATTGGTGCTGAATCTTCTGTCGGTGGTTCTTCTTTCTGATGGTCTTTTGGTGAGGTTGTGGATTTTTCTCTCAGGTGCTCTTTGGGTGTTGCCACAGGTTTCAGTATAGACTGCAAATGCAGCTTGAAGTTTTTGGCGGGGATCCACCTGGGTCCTGCACCTGTGGGCACACAAGCGTACCTCCTGCCCCATGTAATTAGTGGAAAAGGACCAGAAATTTGTGACTCTGCATTTTTTATTAGTACTGGCGGTCTCTCTTTTAGTTTGGCTTGGGTAGTATTATTAAAGTGCCTGAAAATTGGTGGTAGCAGTTCTATAAATGAATTATTGCAAAAATTGAAAACATACACAGCCTTTGATAACCCCTCTACAGTGGACAGGGTTTCCATTCCCCGTTTTTGTTTTTCCAGAAGGTCCTTTAAGGTTCTATGTGTTTTTTCAATAATTTATTGTCCTGTGAAGGAATGAGGAATACCTGTAATACATTTTACCCCCCATAAATTAAAAAATTGTTTTACCTTTTCTGAAACATACCCAGGCCTATTGTCTGTCTTTACCTTTTGGGGAATACCTAAGGATGAAAAAGCTTGTAGAAAATGTTTGATGGTATCTCTGGTTTTTTCTCCAGTATGTGCAGTAGCAAATATGGCTCCTGAGAAGGTATCAACAGAAACATGTATGTAGCTGAATTGGCCAAATGACTGGTAATGTGCTACATGTGACTGCCAGAGTTCTAGACTGTTTAATCCTCTAGGGTTGATTCCACTCCCCACTGAAGGGACTGATTGACGTTGGCAGTCAGGACAGGAGCTTATAATCATTTGTGCTTGATCTTTGGTTGAATTGAATTATCTTATTAATGATGGGGTGTTTTGGTGGAAAAAAAATATGACTTAAATGGGCTTGATCAAAAAGATTTGGAAGGGCAGTTTGAATGGGCATAGTGAGATGATCTGCATGAGTGTTACCTTCTGCTATAAATCCGGGTAAGGTGGTATGTGAGCAAACGTGAACAAACTAAGGCAGTTTTCTCAAAGAAAGAAAGAAAATTAACTCTTTAAGTAAATCATATAACTTTTTGTTGGAAACATATTTAAGGAGAGAGCTTTTTGCTCATTCCACAATACCTGCAACAAAGAAGGAATCAGTAATTAAATTAAAAGGAATTAGAAATTTAGAGAAAGCACGGACAACCGCAGCCAGTTTGACAATCTGGGGATATCCTTCAATAATCTGGATGTCCGACTCCCAATTCCCGTTGTCTTGATTTTTCTATGTGATTACTAATTTGTGTGATTTCCCTGAGCCATCTGTATAAAGGGTAAGAATGTTAAGAGAGGTATAACTTCTCAGAGATTTTTGGATTAAATTAAAAGAAAGATGTAACAATTTATGCTTCGGGAAATGAACTGAAATCTGTCCTGAAAAGCCTGTTAATGCAATTTGAAATACTTCTGATTGTTGAATAAACCATTCTAGATAATTAGAAGCAACTGGTATAAACATAACAGAAAAATCTCTCCCCGAAAGGGCTATAATTCACAATCTGGCTTTTATTACCAATTGTGCGAGGATTTCAGGACATGTTGTTATGGTTGTAGACATTTTGTAGGATAAGAAAACCCATACTATAACTAACAAAGGATCTGATCAATTTTTGCTCCATTGAAAGACTAAACCACAGAAATGTGGACTTTCTCTGAATATTGCAAACAAAAAAGGTAACTCTGGGTCACATCAGTGGGCTTGGCAGGTTTGTAAAGCCATAAACACTTTGCTTAAGGCGGTTTTTGCTTCTGGGGTTAATTCTCTAGGAGAATTCAAGTCCATGTCTCCTTTCAACAGATCAAACAAAGGAGCCAAATCTTGATTAGTTATTCCCAAAAGAGTCCAAATCCAGTTAATAGATCCAATAAGTCTCTGAAGGTCATGTAATGTTGTGGGATCTTCTTGTAGTTGTACCACTTGTGGCGCAATTGTGCACTCTGTGATTTTGTGGCATAAACACATCCAAGGAGGAGACTGCTATATTTTGTCTTCAGCTATCTGCATCCCATATCAGCCTTCCGTATTTGGGCAATTGTTTCTGCAGCGACAGTCTTTAAGGTGATGTTATCTTTGGCAGCTATCAGAAGGTCATCCATGTAGTGGAGTATCAGAGACTGAGGAAATTTTTCATGAACAAGTGATAAAACTTTTGCTACATACCACTGACATATAGTGGGAGAATTCTGTATCCCTTGGAGCAAAACGGTCCAGTGAAATCTTCTGAGCGGTGATTGTCTATTGATTGACAAAACTGAGAAAGCGAATTGTGAGGCATCATCTGGGTGAAGGGGAATACTGAAAAAACAATCCTTTGAATCAATGATTATTAGCGACCAATCCATAGGAATCATACTGGGTGATGGCAGCCCTGGCTGCAAGGATCCCATTTCCTCAATGATTTCATTTATTTTCCTCAAATCTTGAAGTAGTCTCCACTTTGCACTATGTGTTTTCTTAATAATAAATATGGGGGTATTCCAGGGGCTATTGGTAGGGACAGTATGTCCCTTTGTCAGCTGTTCATTTAGTAAAGATTCTAGCGTGGTTAGCTCTTCAATGGCAAGGGGCCACTGATCGACCCAGAAAGGGTTATGATGTCCAGGTAAGTTTTACAGCACTGTGCTCGTCAGTGGCCCTTGTTAAAAACTTGTTTCTATTTTCAAGCCCCGTTGCGATAAGATGTCCTGCCCGCAAAATAACCACCTTATCTCATTTGATGACAAATGGTTTGATGATTGCTACACAGTCCTCAGGTCCTTTAAAAGAGACTGGGTGCAGACTTTGCATGGTGTTGCTATGCCCTCCGATTCCAACTAGCGTACCTAAGGATGGGACGAGAGTCCACTCTGGTGGCCAATGTCTTTGGGAGATGACTGTGACATCCGCTCCAGGGTCAATGAGTCCTGTAAGACTTAAGGTGGTCTTACCTTGACAAGTTAAGGTGCAAGTAATAGGGATTTTTCCTAAGCTAATCTGTTTGGTCCATGCGACACATGGCTCATTAGAAGCACCATCATCTGCTTTAGGCAGCAGAAAAGCTTGAGCGAAAGGAAATCCTTTTGGTAGAAAACAAGGAGAGTCACGACACCAAACTAAAACAGTGATTTCTTGACTTGAGTAACCGTTAAAATGGTGGGTAACATCAAACATCCTTCAGCGTTACGTCTGTCCAGTTCTACTATCAGAAAATCTCGCGGTCGCAATTCCGGGCCGTAACCACCTGTGGAAATGAGATGATGGGTAAGGCTTGTAATTAACACTGACCAGGCAGTTGATAATTCCAGTGTGCTGTTTGCTGGTACAGAGGCTGGCAGGCTCTTAATGATGTGTCGCAGATGTGAAATTCTTGGATTCTGGTGTTTCGCGAGACAGGTGACAGGGCTTCATGCATCATAATGCGCCTCTGTCATGCACTCAGCTCAGAGTTTCCTGACTGGCTGCAACAGTAAGCCTGCACTTGGTGAGATGAGTTAGTATTCTGCTTATTTTTGTCAAAATTACATTGTTTTGGGGAGGTTTCCTTTTTTGGTTTGTTTAGCAGTTCTTTGCCCAGTGCCCTTTCTGTTTACAATTATAACAGTTCCCAGTTTTATGATTTTGTTGGAAATTGCTCAAGGCATTGGCCAATATCTGTGCTTGAATAGTTGCTGTGTGCTCTGGAGTAGCCAATTTATTGCAAGCTTCTACTATTTGAGGAACGGTAGGTTCTGGCTACAATGGCAAAGCACGTAAAACTTTTTTACATTCCGGATTCACATTGACTACAGCTAACTGTTTTAACAGTCTTTCCCTCCCTTGATCTTCAGTTACCTGTTTATCGATGGTCAATTTGAGCCAATCTAAAAAAGTCATATATGGTTCAGTGGGACCTTGTCTCATGTCTACAAAGTCTAGCTGTGGCTTATTTGCTTCAGGAATTTGCATCAAAGTCTTCTCTGCAGCATCCTTTATATCATTTAATACAAGCTTTGGAGGATTTACAGCCTGTTGGTCTGGATCCACAAAGCCTCCTTCTCCTGCCAGTTGATCTATGGTTAGCCCGGCTCTGGCCTGATCTCTGGCATAATCTTGGAGCAGTTTATTTAATAAACATTTCTACCCCATCTCCCATCTCTCCATTACAGAGAATACTTAGTTGGAGTCAGTAATGATGTCATCAAATAACGAATATCATGAGGGATCAGGACATGGGTTGAGAAGGTGGCGGTAATAAGGTTGGAAAAATATGGGGAACTTCTCCTATGTTCTTTAGCTGCTTTACATAATTCTTTAATCTCATTAAAAGCCAGATCTTCTCAAAAGGGAAGGCCTCTTCTATTGTACTGGACTGGGATTACATTTAATTTATTTGCCATTTCCCTATCACCTGCCTTAATTGCCTCCTTTCAGATCTCTTCCCAAGTGTCCTTTCTGGATCCCGACCGGAGGAGAACTTCCTCCGATGAGAAGGATTCAGAGGAATCGAAGGAGGAGGAGTAATAGCCTTTTGCAAGAAGCACCCTTTTGTTCTTTCCCGCACCTGGCTTAGGGGTAGGCCTTGGTGACTTGGGTGCTGTCATCTTGGAGGCGGGTCCTTCAGGTTTCCTGGCAGGCATAGTTCCAGCCTCCTCTAAGGGGGCGTGGCACTTGCTGTTAATTTTGGCAGAGACAGGGAAGGGAGGTTCCTCGGGGTAGTGGGTGTGCCTTGGGGTGTAATGGGTGGAGTCATGGGCAGGGTTGAAGGCGGAGACTCCCAACGGACCAGGACATTGGCCAGAGTTGTTAGTAGGCTCCCCAAAATGGCTGACATTCTTAAAATGGCAGTCGGTGGTGTTACAGCCATTGATAGTTGTTGTGCCATTACTTAATATTAGTAAAGGGAGGAGGAGAATGTGAGGGCACTAGTGGGACAGAGCGGGAAAAGTCCAAGATGATCTGTTCACTACCATCTCAGACCCCAGGTGAAGGGTCTAGTGACAACAGACATAGGGCGGCGGGGTCACTGGCTAAGCCACATAACTCCCCAGGCCAGCCAAGGGCACAGGCGTTTGACATTTCAGCCCCATATCTGCCCTCGGGAATGTTTGGAGGGAAGATTTTAAAGGAAAAAAATGGGGTTGGCATTCCCAGGATTGTCCGAATCGTCAGTTTTTGCTCCGTTCCCAATAATTTTGACTTCATATTTTCTTCCTTTTCTTCTAATTTTATGACATTGTAGATGATTTGGAATATTAGAATTAGCTTCTGTGCAGACCAATTTCAATTGGCAGCTGAATTATAAAGTTTCTCTCCCACTGAGCCCCAAAAGTTAGCTGAACATAGCTCGGGCTCAGAGATATTTAAATTACTTTTGTACATCCATCGAATTAAGTCTTGGAGCTCCCCTTTTTCAAATTTCTTCTCCTGGTTTGCCAATTTTAACTTAAACGATCTGCAAGTGTCTCTCTCCACTATAGACATCCATGCTCCCATTTTAAAATAAATTTCTGGAATGCTAACTGAAGGGTAAAATAGCAAAGGAGGTGGATGTCGCCCTTCTCCTACCTTCCTCTGAAGATCCTCAATAAGGCAGCGTCCTCCTTGCTCCTTACCTGGCAAAGTTCTCCCAAGCTTCACCCTGTTTGCAGCACACGTGAGAAGGGCAAGGTCCTACAACTCACTCCTGGAGGCAGGGCAGGTTCCCGACAGGTCTCCTGAATGTCAGGAGTGCCTGTTTGGGCGCCAGGTGAAGCTTCCTGGTCTGAGCCTGGACAGTCTGACTGGTGGCTTCCTCAGGAATCTGCAACTGGCGACTTGAAGGAGAGATGTGGGAACCCAGAGCTTGTCCTTGACTGCCCTGGGGGCTCAGGGACCTATGCAGAGGGCCCAGAGGGCTCAGAAGCCCTGACACCAAGCCCAAAACACCTGTGGGTTGGATTTTAGCCCATGGGAGAGATTACCAGCTTTAAAAGAAAAAATACAAGTCTCACAAACTTAAATAGAATAATAATAAAATTGTCACAGGGTGGAAAAGTAGATTTTGGGTTTTAGTA
>VYXF01006691.1:37649-52757 GCA_013397295.1 Polioptila caerulea | reverse complement strand
AAGGTCCAACGGGAGAAGGCAATTAGGAATATGGTAAATTTTGCAGTAAAAAGTAACCAATTACAATAATTCGGAGAACTGAGAACTCTCCAGCAACAATTTGCATAGAGCAACTGAGGGATTCTGGGAGTGGGTCTCAGCTCACCATAACTAAGAAAGGTTTTCCCATGGCTTTGAGCCAAGGTTTTTCCTCTCTTCGGTGAAGGCGACCCCAGCGTTATGGTTACAATTTGATAATTCCACATGGAGAAGAGTCCAATCCAGGAAATCTTCCTCCAGACCACTCACATGTCTGTAGAAACTCATGCCAGCGACAAGATGCCTTGCTTGGAACTGTCAAAAAAATGCCCACGTTTCTAACTTAATGAAAAAGAAGGGCTGGTTGCAAAGAGTTTATAAAGTCAAAGAAGTTGTCTTATACTGAACTGGAGTAGGAAACAAGGAATCAGAAATCTTAAGTTTCTAATTCTGCTACAAATGCCCTGCAAGACATTTCCAATACTTTCTGCCACTTACTCATCCGTACAAGGCTACAGATCTGGACTGGATGTGGCTGGAACACGCTATGACATATTTAATATTGCTTAATTGCAATTCTTCTGTGAGAGATGGCAGACAAGCATACTTTTTGTCATTACAATCAACTGCAAAATTCTGGTTTCCCATAAAAATCTAAGTACTGGCAAGGATTTCTGAAGCGTAACAGCGTGAATTGCCCTTTATTTGATTACTTGTGTTTGAATAAAGCATGAAGAAATACCATAAATGTACAAATAGATTTAATCAAATTTGGAAGATGGATAGTTGGAGAAGCTGTTACCATGAATACAGAATGTCTATCAAAGTCTAGGACATCATTAGGAAAGAATTTCTCTTCCAGAACAACATAAAGCACTGAAAGTGGAAAGAACGCTGATTTTTCCAGCAGCTGAAGAGCCAGGTATTAAAGTCAGGCATATGATGTAGTTTTGCCACCTTCAGCCCATGTTCTGGGAACAAGCATCCGAGTTCTGGGACAAGCACCTCTGTCCTTGCAGGTGCAGGCAGAGCGGGCAGGCAGGAGCTGTACCCAGACCAGTAGAAGGATGCCAGCCCTGCCAGCTGTCACCATCATACCAGTGCCACAGGCACAAAGGTTGCACATCCCTGCCATGGAATGTCTGCAAAAACACCTGTCAGGCTGAAGGAAAGTCAGGTCCAGACACATCTGGCAAGCCTGCACAGAGATGAGATCAATCCCCTTGGAAGAGTCATTTGTCCCTGCAGACGGCTTCAGAGTCAGACCTCAGTCCTTCCTCAAGACCTGGATGTTTACAACCCTCACACAGGAGGAGTCATCTTAAGGGAGATGTCTAGAGAGTCACTAGCAGGGCTCAGGTAACACGTGCAAATACTGACACTGATATTACAAGTGCCATCCCTACCACAGCAAAAAAAAGCTGCCAAGCTTTCTCTAGGCAGTATCAGGAAACTAAGTACTAATTGTCCCTTCATAACCTTGCTTCACATTATGTCTAAATGTTCTTGCTTGAAGGAAAGACTTTTTACAAAGGGTTCCTGCTTTCAAGCCTCTCTAGGTATTTTGTAAAAGCTTGCTGCAGGAACATTTCAAAAGGGAACTTCTTAAAGTTATTAATTTGGCTCCACCAGGCACTTCCAGACAGAGGGATATTGCAAACACTGCTCCTTTTTTTCCCTCAGTTGGACTTGCTTTACAAAATCTTTTTACCTGAATCTATTTAATTGAACTTGAACTTTCATAAGAAATGTAATATCTTTACAGTCTATTTTTTTTCAACCAATTAGGATTGGAGTTTAAACTCCAAAACATGGAGTCCATTCTGCACCTTCCTACCGGTGAGAATTCTGCCATCACATCCAATACAACTGGTATGCTCCAGATGAACCCCAACACTTCTGTCACAGACTAGCTACCCACATGGTCACAGCCTGCATCTGGAGGTTTCAGAACAAGGAAGGTAACGTTACTACTAACGTCAATCAGATTACACATGCTGCACATGACACTGGCAAGGCAGACAGAAGTAAAGCAAAATCTTTTATGGTGTCTCTACACCAAATGTAAAAATTGCAGTCATATCTTTTTATACCATACTTATGCATCTTGATCCATCTTATCCACATGAAACTAAGAATTAATGTTTTTCTTTGGTCCTAGGCAGAAGTTTACATACATACCTTTCATTAAAATTGATGCAAATGAGATAGCATTTCAGTCTCACTGGTTTTAAAAAGTTAACATAGTACATAAATTTTGGCTTCCTTCTCTTTTCACTACTTCACATCTGCCTATCAGTCCAGATAGGATTATTCTTGATGTATCTGTACAGTTGCAAACTAAACAATTTTCACGTTACAGAAGCTCCCATAACAGCTCTAACCCATCCTTACATGCTTTTGCACAAAACCTCCCATCTTTCTCCAGATGTGTAATTTGAGACTGAAAATTTAGGTCCACTAAGTATCTGAGAATTTACATGGCATCAAAATACTTTCATATTATCCATGGTCTGTGCCTGTTCTTGTCCTCTACAGTTCACAGGGTGCTGTGCATGCAGTCTCCTCTGTCTGCTTTCCATCTACATTACACAACAACCATATGTTTATTACAAACATTCCCCTAATACCCTTGCCCTGACAGCAACAGCAGCATATTCCTACTAAAAGGAGAAGGCATAAATAACAAGAAGGGGTCTGTACATAAGGCAACCAACTGCAACAAAGAATCGCCCATTCTGCAAAGTGAATTCTTGGGTGAAGCTGCAAGCTGAATTCTCAAATCTCTAGTCTAACATACAAAAATGAGAAAAAACATGCTGGGAAACAGATATTCAGGCAAAAGGGACAGGATGGAAATCTGTATTTCTTTCAAGGGAAAAGGAATTTAAATTATATATTTTTAATCTGCATCCAACACCTAACTGAAATACATGAGAAATGGATTTATAAGGCACTTTTAAGGACAGATGGTACAGCCTTTCCTTCTGCAAGTAGGGAAAAGCAAAGAAATTATGGGAAAGGCAAAACCTACATGGGAAGTTGTTGTGCCAGGGCTGAATCATAGATAGAACTGAAGAAAACCTAGGAAAAAAAAAAAAAAAGAGGAAAGCATAGAAAAAAAAAAATAAAAAGAGAACAGGGACACAGCAGCCAGGGAAGTGGAAACTATTGCAAATCATGAAATCAGGAACGCAGGAAAGAGAGAAGAAAGCCATCCTAAGCCAAGAAGGGTAGAACAACAGTCCAGAGCAAGGCTGGGAGGAGGGGGAAGAAACCAGGTCAGAACTGTAGCTGGAGAGGGGATTATGTGGCAGCTTGAAGATAAGGTTAAAGAGCTTGAGCTTCAGGCAGCAAGAGGTGAGGAGCTGAAAAAGCAATTCAAAGTAGAGACGACAGAGCTGTAGCAATGAGAAAAGGTGGCAAACTGTACCTTCAGGACAGTAAATGGGAAGGCAAATTAAAACCACACAAAAGAAAAATCAAAAATAACTCCAAACCCACAACAAAAATCCAGCAGTCACCCAGAATCCAGAAGCTGATCTGAAAACTGCAGGAACATTTTCAGAGCCAGGATCGATGTTCTCAAATGAACTGCTTGTTCTCAGAGAGTTTTTTTTGCTCGCATTCTCTCCTGCTACAGCCTTTCATCCAGCTTCCTGCCTTCTCCCAAGCTATCCTGAACTCACCCCTGCACAACCTTCTCAGGACTAAGAGACTACAAGGAACAGCACCCATCTCCTCCACCGTTCCTCCCTTGACTTCAATCAGCATCAGAGAGCTCTCGCTGGCTTTGGCAGCATCTGATTTCTTTTTATGAGTCACCTTCCCTTCAGCAAGAGAGGAATAAACCCATGAAAAGAGGTGCAAATAAGAGCGGGGCTGAAGAACACATGGTCTTCTCAGTTGTCTCAAAGCAGGCAATGAGCCTTCTTGCTCCTCAAAAGGATCCTGGAAATTGTCCAGCACCTCCCAGACACTTCTCGGGGTGGGGTTGGGTGAAGAGGTACTGGCAACTTCAGCATGAAAAACACATAGTTCTGGGAAGCAAGAGAAAGTGAAAATGTCCCCAATTCATGGAGAAGAAACATGTGTTCCCTCCTCCATCATCTGCTCTGCCTATGCATTGCACATCCTCATAAGGATGCCACAGGCAGGTGGCACAGGTTTATCAAGAGCAGTTGGATACCTTCACTGCACCTGTGGAGCAGGACACACCTCAGTGTGGGGCAGGGGGAACAGCAGCTGATGTGTCTCACCACAGCAGCACAGGAGTGACAGAGCTGCCAAGTCTCTGCAAACACACACACAGCAGACACAAGTATTTCACCCTGTGCCACTACCCAGCACCCACTTTTCCCAGCACTTCATCACTGTGGATGGCTATCACAGAAATAAATGCATATTCTATTCACAAGCTATTCTTAGCGTTCACCAGAGAGGTGATTACCAAATTAACCAGTTACATAATCTCTTTTATATAATCACTACGATGCTTTTCTCCTTATGCAACGTGGACAGTGACCGTGGCTGGCTGAAGTATCCGCTTCCCCAAGGAGAGCTCTGTGGGTGGATGTGCTGCATAGTGCAGGTGCACAGAGGAGTGACAGCAAGAGCTGCTTCAAGACAGCCAAACTTCCCAGCATAAGAGTGCGCCTTCAGCCCAGGGCAGACATCACCATCCCTGCCTACAGGACTCCAGAAGCTGCACAGAGCAAAGGCCACCTGCACCTCAAGCTGGCTGAGACAGCAAAACCAAAGGCACCCAGCACCCCCCAGGCAACCTATCCCAGCACTCACTGGAAGCAAATGCAATGTCTCCATTGACTTTTAATGGCCTTTGGACAGAGGCCAAGATTAGGGCTTTAATAAAAATAGGAAGTCAAGATTACTACAGAATTAAAACAAGCTTAATCCAAATCCCCCTGGCTTTGTGCCACAGCTGCGCCCATGGTTTTTGTCCACAGGGAAAACTAGGTGAAGCTGCAACCTAAATGTATTCCCACAGGATGCCTAGTGACAGGCATACATGCACACAGAGCTGGCAGTGTGGGTCAGCACAGCCACGCCAAGAAGTTTCACCAGCCAGGTTTTGGGCATATTCCAATGTGTCTCCTACAACATTTTCAGGATTCCCTCCAATACCTCTAGGAACACTGCAGATACCTACCCAGATGACTGCCATATATAGGGTGTAGTGAGACCCAACTTGCTAATATCCACCCTGGGCTTTAAGGAGTCAGTATCAGAAGTTTTACCCACAGCACAAGAGAAAACAAATCTAAGACCTGTATTTCAGAAAACAGAAGCTCCAAGATCTACAGATCACCTGCATATCCTGAAACACTTCCCTATCTCCATGCTGCAAGTTCACCTCATGGTGCTGGCATTACACGAAAGCTCCAAACTGCCTTAGGTTTTCCTCAGCATTATGCAACTTGTACTATCTATTATTAGGCACTTATGCCTCCTCTGCTCCCTAGCTTCCCTAGAAATACAGGTCATCCTAAGAAACAGGCAAGCAAACACCCAGCCTTAGTGTAGCACTACTGATGCCTTAGGTTTTAGCTTTTATATTTTTTAGATCCTGTGCTGTTTTACTGGGTAGTTTTAGGTTCCATATTAAGTGCAACTGAGTTCTCTTCATAGAGTAGATAGACAAAACAATTCCTTCTCTAGTTTGATATCAAGGACAACTTTCAGGCCGAACCACAAAAACAGTGGTGCAGTGAGAAGAAAAAAACAGGAGGCTGGAGCTTCATAACCTGAAGCTATGGCTGGACATTTGATTCTAATGCGCTAATGGACCAGAACTTATAAAAGTGTGGGACCTCGTGATCGGGTGTCCATTTTGTGACCATTTTGGGGCATCTTGGGTGTGGTCTGGCTAGACTCTTGTGTGGGCCAGGTGTAGCCATTAAGGCCTTTTAATAAATATCTACTTTATCCTTTTGCTGTGTCTACTCTCTGTTCCAGGTCAGCCTCCAGACGGCAACACTATAATACACTCTATGCAGAGACCCATGCACACAAGTTTAGGAACAGAGACCAATATTGTTTCAGCTACAGAAAAAAAAAAGAAAAAAAGCAGCCTAACATTATCTTACTATCTCAAACTACAGGATGACCCAGTTCTGAAGAGTTTTAACCTAATCCCATATGCTATTAGTATTTCTGTATCACAGACAGGAGATGTGAATTGCTTTGGTCAAGAAGCAGATTAGAGCAGAACTGGGGTCCCTGATGCAAAACCCCACTGCACACAGTGGGGCCCATCATGACAGTGCTGCTTGGTAGTTCAGGATTGGCGGGCATCCTCTGCACCATTGCTGCTCAAAACATTGAAAATCATGGTTATCATTACTGATAGATGTCTGGGATAGGCAAAACAGCACTCAAGATAGGAGCATCTTATGTCAGCCTGAAAAAGAAAAGCAGACTATGAAAAAGTAGATTTAAAACTTCTTACGTACCCATCCTCCCCTCTTTTTTTTTTTAGGCTAGACAATTGTCTGACAATTTGAAAGCAGCATGTTCAGAGATCACGTGTCTTTTCTTTTGGACTGAGATTCTGCCAAACTTAATGGCACTTGAACAAATGAAGGTGGACTTCTATACCCATTAACCTTTCTGTAATAGGTTAAACCCCTGGCTCCAATTGCAGCAGGGAAATAAGGCCCTTAGCTGGGAACTCACACTGCAAGAGAGCCAGCAGTGAATTCCTGGATCTCACTTACACCAGTATTGAGAGAATGATCTGTAGCGATGAGCAATGTATTTTTCCCCCCGAGGAGCAGAAATTAAAGAAAACGCTTGACTCATCCTTGCCTGGATTTTGCATCAGAAGCTGAAGCACTTACAGTTGCCCACCAACCAGACTGAGAAGCGCCTGCTTCCACATTTACAGATATCATGAGGAAAGCAGAAAAGAATTCACTAAGTTAACAGGTTTTCTATCCTCTTTAGTGAAGAGATTTAACAGAATTGGGAGAAACAGAACACTGAGCAACATCTGAGCAATTCCCCAGGTACAGGCCCTTACAGTATCTGTTGTCATATCACCATGTCTAAACAGTGCTGCACAGTTGGATATCAATCTCCTGTGTTGACACTAAAGGGACTGTGCCAAAACTAGCAAGGTATAAACACCTGGCCTTTTCTGGCTAGAAAACGAGCACCTCCTGTGCAGAAAGGGAAAAATACAGACTCCAACCAGGACACACAGAAGAATTTTGTTGGTCTACCTACAGCCATCAGACATGCATGCAGCAAGACACAACTAGGCCAGCCAGAAAAACCCAAGTTTGCAGTAACCCAAAAGAAGCCCATTTTTGCTACTTCCAGTCATTGATTTTATTTGTCTTTGCTAGTGTATGTTCCCTGACAGAGCTCCTAATTTATTGACAACCAAACCCTCTGGATCATAGACACACTACCTGCTCTTAACCCCAAAGCAGCACAAGCCTGTTACTGTCACTACATTGCTGGCAAGACTAAGCTAAGCAGAGTTTGTCTACAAAAGCATCATGCTTCCCTTGGGTGTTAGTGCCACTGACTGAGGCCCAAAAAAGATGAACATGTGCAACAAAACGCTCCTCTCACATCAACTACAACACGTGCTACCCATCATCTTCAGTCTGCTGTCAGTGAGATCCCTGCCACCTTCCCACATGTTCACGTTCCTCTCATACTAATTTCATTTCAGGGTTCTCCACTTCTTCATACTCTCAGGGAAGATCCAAACAGACTAGAATGCATGTAACAAGAAAGACATAAGAAAACATTAAATGTAATTACCTTAGAAGAACAAATCTTTAGACGTATTGGCTACATTCCTGGAGTCACAGCCCTCATATCTTATTCCAGCAGCACAGGTCGTGGGAAAGAAGGATCCTCAAAACTATTGCCAGCTCTTTAGTTGCCTGATGCCTATCAATGTCAGAGGTGGGAGACCAAGCCAGCTGGCACAGCATCTTTGCTACTCCAGCTGGAAACAGTGAGCTGCTTACAGAGGGATCATGTGCAACCAGGACTGGAGTCTAGGTACACTCCCATCACCCTGCTTCATCACCACTCACAAATGTTCACTTTCCACTGCCTATGAGTTTAGAAACTAAGGCCCAGATCACTTCACAGTCACTTTCAATGAAAGGCCAAGGTTTTGGGGGATTTTTTAGATCTCCAAATGAGAGAGGTGGATTGAAGGGTGCAGGAGAGGAGTGCTGTGTTTGTGGGTTTTGGTACTCTTGGCTGGACTCAAGGACAACAGTCTTTCCCATGCAGCAACTGATGCCGGACCTTCCCCAGAACTACAGTCTCCATCCATGACTCTCTCCTGCACCACAGATGGGAAAGGCCAGGCAGGCCATCAGCACCTGGTTGTGAGCACTTCTGCTCTGAGAGACATTTGGCAGGTTGATTTGGGAAAATGATAAGACTAACTTTCCTGAATCGCATCTCATGGCATCTTTCACGCAAAGGAAAAGAAAATTCAGACTCTGCTAGTTTCCCCTTCTAGCAGAGCACAGAAAAGATCTCCAGGATTGTCTTCCACTCCAGTACAAATTCAGCATCATCTAGGGACACAGTTTAGCAGTGGATGTGGCTGTGTTAAGTTTACCATTGGACTCAATGACCTGAAAGGTCTTTTCCAACCAAAAGGATTTTATGATTCCCATTAGAAGATACTTGATGTATTGAAACAAAAAGTGTGCTACCAAAAAGAGCAGTCCTGCTCCAAGCCATATATTCTCTCTTTTTCCTTGCAGCAAGTTTCATTATGCAATACCACAGCACAAACCTCTGCTGAACCAATGGAAAACTATTCCCTCTCACTTTTTTCCCCAGACTCTTTTTTGTAGCTTAGTCATTCACAGCAACAGTGCGTTGATAGGATCCTTTTGTGGTCCCAGGGTCACTAGAGCTGTGGGAGCCGGCAAAACAAGGGATTAGAGACCACCCTTGCCAGCAACAACCCACACCTTCACTGCATGAGATACAGATAAGAAACCACTTCTTGCTAGTTCCTTTCCTTCAAAAAATTTAGCAGGCTTAAAGCTGAGTCATTGAGAAAGAAAGAAGAGATTTTTAGTTGAGCTATTCAAAACACAGGTGTAGCTAACACCTATTTAGCACAAAGTTGAACACACACTTCTGAAGAAAGACGTTTTTAACTCAGCAGTGATAACTCTTCCATTTAATATGTGAGAAACCTGTCAAGATACATTGTTCTCAAAAAGGAAAAATAAGAAAAAAAAAGCATACAACAAACCCAGATTCTCCTCTCATGCCCTTCTGAAATACCACGTATGGCATTTCATCTCATATCTTACTGTTCTGATATCAGGAAAGTGATAATATCCACTATTTAAGAGCTTAGCTTTCCCTTGTCTTGAAGCTGCTATTTAATGCCCAAGATCCCAGACTTCAGACAGACCTAACATTCATTTTCAAAAAACACTATTCAAGCGAACAAAAAAAAGCTTTCAGAAAGGCTTTGCCTCTTGCTAGTCCAAAGAGAGTTTATATTTGCTATAATGAACAGGATTTCAACAGAACCATCAGCAAAACAAACTCAGCTCCATTGCTTATGATACAAAGAAATAGAGTGTTGTCAAAAATTACTAACAAAAAGTAAAATATGCTAGTTTTATGTAATGGTTTTCCATTGGGTTTTACTTTATATTACAACAAATTTGAAGTAAATTGGTAGTCACCTTGCCCCAGCAAGATATATTGTTAAATATTTAAAATATTTTTTTAAATTTTAAACTCTGTAGCATAAGCTTAAGTATTAATCTGTTTCTGCCTGTAAACTCAGCCTACACTGATGACCAGAGCAAGCTTCTATATGGGAGTACTCAGTGTAGTTTTTCTATCCCTCTTCTTAGTGGAGAAAACCAAAATGAATTTGTATTTAACCAAAGAGTTCCAACTGACCCCTTTTTTTTCACTGATTTTAGCTAAATCCATTTTAAAAGAGCACCTGAAGTCCAAGGGCTTGCTTTGGCTTTCCAGCCACTTGCATTAGCTGAGTGGAAAGTACCAAGGGTAGAGAAAGTCAGAAAACCTCCCTTTCATGAAGAAAGCATAACAGAAAGTGCTAAATATTTTTGACTGTCATAAGAAAATACAAACAGACTTTACAGATGCTTCTTCTAATTTAAACAAAAAAAACCCCAAACCAACCAAGCCCAAAAGAACCCATTTGCACCTCCTCTTAGAAGATGCAAATGGCAGTCAGCCACCCCATTCCCTACCCACAATCAACACAAATCCGTCTCCTCCTCAGCAGGAGCAAAGTGAGAAAAGAGTGTGAGCTCAGTCCTCCTGCCTGCAAAAATCACAGCCCTGGAAATCACAGCCCATCTTGCTGCTGTCAAGAGGCAGGGAAGGCTTGCCAGCACCAGTTGGATCTCCAAAACTATAAATTGTAAGAACGCTCTTTCCTGCCTTCACTCAGCAATGCAATAGCTGCTTTGCAACCAGCTGCAGGAAGGTAAGGAAAATACCCTCCATAATCCTCATAAATTCTTGAATTCCACCTGTGCCTACCATGATTAAAACGTGTAGGTTTTTTCTTTAAGACTGGTGAGGTTCCTCATCTTAACGTTCTTGTTCCTACAAGGATTAAAAAAACCAAAACCCACAAACAATCAAAGGAAAACCACAAGCAAACTTCTTCAGGAAGGACAGAAATTTTTTGTTTCTCTGATTTGATAAAATCTCTCCTGTTGAAGTCCACTTACAAAAACAATACTAAAAAGCTCAACATAGCAGTTAACCAACTGAGGAGCACCAACCAACTCTGCTTTTACTTAAGCAAATCTTGTATGATAGGCTGTTGAGAGGATTGCAATTTTCTTTCAAGGTAACACATTTTGCTGTTCCTATGACATTTCCATTTTCTTGTTCTTTTTAAAAAAGGCACTTGACTCTTGTGTACTATCTTCCATCTGACAAATTTACAAGAGGACTATACTAATCACTTTTTTCAACCATCCAATTATCAGTGTTTCTATCAGCATCCCCATTATAATTCTCAGTAATGAGAAACTCAGTGTATAGAAATATCAACGCTAGTACTTCCAGAAGTAAGGCTCTCAATTTTTTATAGCCACATGGAAACTTGTGTAGAGGGATTCTCACAAACACCTCACAGCACCTGCAGCGACTACTGCAGGCCTTGCTCACCCTAACTAAGAAGCTTAACCTAAACATTCAGACACTTGTGTTAGCTCAGAGATTCTTCTGGATACAACACAGGGGCCAATCAGAGGTTTAATCATCTAAAATTATTTGACAGTTTTAAAAGTTGAAGCTGCCATGCTTCTCTGCAGCGGTAACAATAAAACACCTTTACTACCACTGCAGCACAGACAGGGTCCTCTATCGGCCCGAAACAGTTCTGTTCAGCTGCCCCATCTTTGAGCTGAGCCTCCTCCATCCAGCACTTCTACACCTTGAGAGAGAGAAAGTAAGCACTCAGTCTGAGAAGTAAGCCCCACAGAGACACTGGTGCCCTCATTCAGGCTGAAAATAAGCTTGCTTTATCAGGGAATTGGGGTGACTGCCTTTTTAGTTTTATTTTTTTCCCATTCCAAAGACATGCCTATTCATTAAAGTCACATTTAAGCTCAGACAACCAAAGCCCTTGGGATCACTGATAAAAGAGAAGCAGAAAATCTTGATATATATATCCCCCAAACAGTCATCACTTCAAGGACCGCCTGAAATCTTTCCATAAAACTGAGATCCAACTGAGACAAAATACAGTCCTGCTGACAGAACCACAAGCCAAGCTAGCAAGCAAGACTACTGGTTATTTGTGAGTGCAGAAATCACAAACCCCAGTACTTGGGTATACCAGACATCCAGGCTCCTGGCGAAAAAGGGCATTTCAAGCAACTGCAGTTAATAACACACTGTTATCTCCAAGTAGCCAAATTAATTTGAAAAAGACAGATAAAGATTCAACAGTCTTCATTTCTTCCTGCAAGAACCAAAATTACCTGTCAAATTGTCCACCACATTTTACCTTACTTGTTAAACTGTTCAACTGCAATTTAGTCAAGAGCAAAACACATGGCATCTTTGGCTTTTCTCCCCTAATAATAAGACCTTCTCAGAGCAGAGCTTTCTGAGTCCTGGGGTTGAAGATTTTTCTTCCACCACGGCCTTTGTGGTTGCAGTGAAAAAACCCTCATCACACAAGAAAACTCAAAATTAATTCCCCTCTTCCACCATCACAGTGCTGTGGGTGTTTCTGTAATTAGTGCATCTCAAGCTTGTCTAGAACAAGGACTGGCATTTTAGCATCAAGAGCCAGCAATTTCTTATGTGTAAATCCTGCTTCAATGGTGATGCCTTTAGTCACCTTCATGAAACCACCCTGCAGCACATGGAAGCTCCGTCCCCTGCCCCTCAGCCCCTCTTCTGCATCTTCTGCCTTTACATTAGGAACAGCAAACCATGTCGTGGGAGACTGCCACAGCCAGCTACTGACTAGGCTTCAGCCTGAAAGCCACAACACACACACACTCCCCACTTCCAAACTCACATCCACCAGGAACCTGATGTATACTTAATTGTGAAGGAGTTCATTCCTTTCATCAATATAAACAGAAATAGTGATTTTGCAATACTTGAACATTTTACAACAAGTATTTTGGGTAATGTAACCAAAGACAACTTGGTTAGAATCAGTAAACTACTGCATAGTGCTCTTGATGGACTAAATGGGTTCCTCCCCACAACACCTGGGTAACAGCCAGACCTTTTGCAAAATGATGAATGAAAACCATATTTCTCAGCTCACATTCTGCATTCTGTTCAATAACTAAGATCATGTTGAAGCTGCAAACAGATTTAAAACAATTGCAGAAATGTTATTTCAGATAATATCCAGTACAGAACTTTGTGCAGAAGACAGAGAAAGTTTCATGCACCAAAATCTTCAAAACAACCAGATGTCTCTGATTAAGTTATTTAAACCCCCAGCACTCTCTTTCTGGGCCTGTAAAATACAGCCTTATTTACATAGCATCTCATTTTAATAGGCAACCTAAGAGTTTCCAAGAAAGAAAAAAAAAAATCCACAAAACCAGATGGCAAAACAAACATTCTAGATAGACTAAAAAGAAAAGGGGGGGGACCTCACCATCAAAACCAGCACAAAAGCTTAAATAACAGCAACACTGACTAGATCTAATGAGGATTCATGCAAATTACTTTTTTCAGGCATGAATGATCTTTTTCAGCAGAATACATGTTAAGAGAGCAGAGACATCTAATCAAAGATATCCTGGAGGGGCAAAACCTTTTACAGCCTCAGATGAACACAATCCCTCAGGGAAATGGTGGTGTTTGTTTCATTTAATCGACATTTTGCTATTCCTGCTTTCTAAAGAG
Source organism: Polioptila caerulea (assembly GCA_013397295.1). Taxonomy (NCBI): domain Eukaryota; kingdom Metazoa; phylum Chordata; class Aves; order Passeriformes; family Certhiidae; genus Polioptila; species Polioptila caerulea. The sequence goes on along the minus strand of VYXF01006691.1, from coordinate 39,329 downwards.
CTACTGTGGAGTCAAGAGCAATTGAGGGCCAGGATCAGGGCCAGGTTTACAGCCAGGGTAAGGAGATGCAAATCAATTAACTTGTGAAGAGTTCCACTTATTTACATTAAGCGATGATTTTGATCTGAGTGTTTTAATGGGATGATGCTGGATGGCAGAGTGAGCAACATACCAGAAATCATTCATCTACGTAGGTGGCGTAAACATGTAGTAAACATAATTTTCATGGATTATATCCATTACCAAAAGCAATAATTACACAGCCAGCACTCTGGTTTCCATGTATGGGTTTGGTGGCATACCGTTTTGAAAAAAAATTAACTCATTTTCTGTCTAAACTGCTCCACCACAGAGGCAACACATCTCTTTCACCTCTCTGACACCTTCCGCTGCATTGCCTCTGGGCTTTATGAATGTAGAGATGCGCCTAAGACAAGTCCACGGGTGTTTCCGAAGTGACCCCGGCACGCTGCCCCCGCACGTGTCCCGGCGATGACTCCAGCACGGCGGCAAACCTGCCACCGGGAGATGCACACGGCTCTGTCCCAGGGGAGCCCCCCTGCCCGTCCCCAGCCCAGGGTTAAACCACAGACAGAGAGGCAGCTCACCCCCAGAAAGCATCTGCCCATCCGCCGGCTGGAAGAGAAGAGCTGCTTTCCCAGCCCCCCGATCCAGTGCCATCCCAGCCCACGGGAGAGAGATTGAAACTAGACGATCTCTAAGGTGTCTTCCAATCCAAACTATTCCATGATTCTGGAACTGCGTGGCACAAATCCCCCCTCCAATTAATGAAAGCTCCTAATTCAGTGTTTGTTTGGTTGTTGTAAATACGACAGCTGCGCTATCCGGGCTTTCCCAGAAGTTTAACCACGCTGCTGGGTGCCGCCACGGCTCCCCGTGAGCTGACGTCGCCGCACTCCTACCTACCTCGCAATGGACGCTTTGCCCACGAAAGGCAAGTTAAAATGAAAATAAGAGATGCACCTTCCATTTAACCCTTACTGACAGGCGCCGGCTTTGCGTGTCCGGGACAGTCTGCCAGTCTGCTGGGAATGGGCAGCTTCCAGCAGCCTGTGCCCCTGCGTACAGGTCCCGTGTTACCCTGCTCCATCACATCGCGGATAATCTTCCTCTGCTCCAGCAGCAAGACCCCGGACACCCGGCGAGCCCGGCGGCCGCGAAAGCCCGTGACCACCGCACCCGCAGCCGCGCCGGTCTCGCCCAGCCCGGCCCCGCAGCTTCCCCACACTCCTGACCGCGCACTGCCTGTGGAGCCAAGCCGCTCCGGCAAAGACATTAACCCCCAATTAACCCACCTCCCGCGCACGCCCCCCGGCTGGGTGCGGGCTGCAGCTCCCCTCCGCCAGCCGCGCAGTTCCAGGTCGCGACCGATGGCGGACCCCCGCGGTGTGAACCCGGGGCTGCCGCAGGCGCCACAGGGCAGCGCTCCCCCCACGGCCCACCTTACCTCCCACAGCAGCGAGAGCAGCAGCGCGACCCCAGGCTGGAAGCGCTTCATCTCTCCTCCTCCTCCTCCTTTTCCTCCTCCTCCCGCGGCGGCGGCGGGCTCGCCCCTCCGCCTCAGGCGCGCACGGGCGCTACCAGCCGCGCCATCCCCGACGGCGGGGGATCTCCGGGCGGCAGTGCCCACGGCGGGCTCACAGGCACCCGGGGAGGCGG
>VYXF01006691.1:0-33124 GCA_013397295.1 Polioptila caerulea | reverse complement strand
GTGAGTGAGGAAAGCTGAAAACTCTTATCTTTATGTTTTGAAAACAATTGCCTGAGACATTCCACCACTTCTCCTTCACTCTTGGATCTAGTTTTAAAGGTACAAAACTTATTTCTAAGCTGAACAGATGAATGGGGGTACAATTCAGCATCAACACAGGACAGTTATACTTTGAGACCTCCAAATAAAAGTCCATAGTAGTCAATACTGCACTGGAAGTCTGTGTCCACTTGAAAGAAAACATAACATATTTAACAGATATGCTAAGAAATGAAGGGTGGAGTGGTTGTCTATAAGCTATTCTACCTAGGCTCCCAAAAAAACAGCCCCACTGTCACACACTGTGACTTTCAGGTTTTCTTGATGTAGTGGGATATTTGTCCATCATATTAAACAAATAATTCTATAGCAAACAGTATTTTGAGAGGCAGCAACTACAAGATAAGCATTAGTATTCTGAAGGGCAAAGCTTATTGATTAAACATACTACCCAATTCAATCAGAATAGCTGTGTCAATCAGATCAAATGTGTTTTTGTTCAGTTTTCTCAATAAAGAATGAAGTTTTATCCCCTCAGCAAAGATATTAATGCTTTGTGTTAGAGAACTCAGGAGCTGAGAGGGATTAGGTTTTTCCTGGAAGATGAATCATTTGTAAATGCAAACTCTTTGCAGTCCACGGTGAAATGACAAACACGCTTGCTGGAAGGATTGAGGAAGGCTAAGTTCATTCAGAGTATCGTTACAGCACCAAAGCTCATCACCAATGAAACGTTTAGGCTTTGAATTCCTATTTGGGCTCCTGTTATTGATTTCAGTGGATAGCTGGAAGTCTAAACACATGCTGTTGCATCTATGTTTAGTGTGCACTGCCTCAGACCTGAGCATGGTGAGTGCCAAATGCTGTCAAATTAGAGTAGTAACTTTCCAACCTGCCTGTGGATGGTTTGTAAGGAGACTGACGGAAAAGATCTTCTGGGCACGTGATCAAATCTGCCAGGAGAGGAGGACAGGGCTAAATTGCACATATAGGAGACAGGGAGATCAGATGAAGAAACCTGTCTTTGGCCAGGCAGAATCAGAGACAGGAAACAAGCAAGATTTTATCAGGAGGATCTGAAAGCCACAAGAGGATTAGACAGAGGAGGGTGGGACTCTGATGAGGAATACATGGCACAACAGAGCACGTTGAACATAAGCAGGGTGGTGCACAAGGGTGGAAACATACTGAGACACAGATTCCTAATGGTGATATGGGTACCACTGGTGGCCTCCAAGCCATAAAGATGTAGTGGTGTGGGGCAGGTAAATGCAGTCTCCTCCCTTGGGAATGTGAGAGCCTGCTCTGGAGACAGAGTGGGGTTAGAGGAGGTAGTGCTTCTCCCATTATGGCCAAGGACAGAACCAAGAGCTACTCCCAGCCATCACTGAGGTAAGTAGGCCAGCTGTAATTTATATAAAAATACGTAATATACCAATCTGCTTCTTGTTCCAGAGTCTTTATCATGCTGCACAGTAAACTACAAATGGAGAAAAGGATGGTCTGGCTGAATGTCTATGTGTCCCCATCAATGCATTGCTCACCACTAATTTCTTCTACAGAGAAGCTACTTGATTTAAAAACATGGTTATTCTCCCTGAGTGTTAAAATGAAAGGGATGAGGAGAGGAAAGTGGTGTTGGCTGAGATTAAGAACAAGAACCAATCATTGTCAGGAGTATGTTGTGCATCTGAATACTATCAGTGAGCTCTCTTAGCACTCTGGAGAAAATGCCTGGGAAATGCAATTCCAAGAACATGGTGACTTAATGGAAATGTAAAGCCATCCCCTGTGGCCTGTGAGGACAAGCCCCCTGGAGTGAGATAGTCTGAAGCACTTTATTTTTGCTTTGTTTTATCTTCATGTCTGTGCGACAAACAACCTCTCAACTCTTACAGCATCTCCCTAGGTAGAAAATTAAAAGCTCTATCAGGTCACTGGTTACAGTCTGGAATAATGAAACCTCAGCAATCCAATTTTTCTCATACCATTGTAAATTAGAATTAATTCCACTGAAGTCAATGAGACAAATATAAAACCAGTGCAAGTGAAGAATCAGGTTTTAGATTTCAGCTTTATGTCAAACAAAAAGATGAAGTTGCTTAATAAGGGTTTGATTTCTTTATTTAAAATAGCAACCATTTCCTGTTGGATTTTTTCCTCTTCAGTGTGAATTTATCTCTAGCATTTCTTCACTTCTAGAGCCTGGATATTTCAATGTGAAAAATAGCATCCCATTAAATAAAGATGGAAAAATGCATCAGTGGTCTGGGAATTACAGGCAACGGGTTTATTAACTAATGTCCCCCAAGCAATCTCAATTTTCTCATAATGTAATGAGATAGCAAGAGGATTAAACTGTTGCTATATTGAAAAAAAATCAACACTAAATATATTCTAGAAATCACAAGGGATAAAATGCAATTGATGTCAGAATGACAAGAAATCTTAACAATACTAATAGGGCATCTGACCTGTAAAACAAATAGTTTTCAATGATGGAAAATACTAAGGCTGTTAGAAGAACAGTGCAATGATGTTCTTTTAGTCTGTTGTAGTAACCTTAGAGAGCCTCATGAGGGCCATTAATAAAAGAAAGATTATTTAACCTTTCATCAACCTTCTTAGAGATGTGCTGTCTCCATCTACAGTCCCACACACACATACACACTTATCATGGCAAGGCAGGAAATATTTGTCTTACTGGTACCCCCAGTGCCATTTCCATCCCATTTTTTATTCTCCAATGTTTTACTTCTGCTAATTCTATCAGCTCCACTACCACAGCTGCATACAAAACCAAAAGAGGGGATCAAGCATATCTCCTGTCTTCCTGAAAATTCCTCAGGGACTAAAACAGAAAACAGAAAGTTGCTGGTAGTAGATGAGTAACCTTTCCTTCTCACTTGAGTGATGGTCTGCAAGCATGCTCAGGGGTGACCCTGAGCCATTCAATAATACAAAATCTAAGTACCGACCAAAGTTGTAAAGCACTCTTGATGGCATAGCTTAAATAAAAATATAGGGCAGGCAGATCTGCAAAGCTGGCTGGCATAGGTCATGGCATAAGGTCATGGCTCATGTTCTTTGAGCTCTGTACAGGGTTGTCCACCATATGCTCATGTGAGATGAACTGATGCAAGGAAATATTCAGGAGAGATGACAAGTCAAGGAAGGCAAATATGGGATACAGGAGGTTGAATGTAGGCTTTGTCCCTTGGGGCAGGGTTTTCAAGTGCTTGTCTCAGAGTTAAGTTTCATAGTGCTAAACCATTCAAACACTAAATGGAGTGATATGAGCCTCACTCTCTAAATGGATCCTGAGGGCCTGTGGACATGAAAGCTTTGGGTTTGCTGGAATAGGAACTGTGAGGTGATTTCTATGTCAAGAGTGAAGAAAGAAGCCCAAAGTATTATAGATTCAGTGTATAATAGGTGTAAGATCTCTTCAGTGGAAATACTGGATAGTAGGATTTTTTCACCCTTAAAAGGAATAAATAACTCCAACACATCTGCTATACCTTCTTTCGGAAACTTGAGGACCAGAGCCAAGAATTCTTTCCTGGCAAAAATGCAAAAGGGAGTGAGTGTGTGTGCAGGCACTGAATCTTGTAAAGCCCTGCATGAGGAAACAACCTTGATTTTCTTTAGGTGTGCATACTCCTTATCACATAAATCAAAATAATTCCTTCAGCTGAGTACCACCAACTCACTACTCAAGGTGCACTCTGGCAGTCTGCTTCACAGTGTAAATCCAAATGTAAGGACTTGGTAAACCGTAAAGTCTGTTGAAGTCCATGATTTATTTTTCACTTGGCCTTAACAAGCTGCTGATGCTCTTCAGCACGGACAAACATCTCACACCTACCTAAACTCCACTCCAGCATTTATTATCTCAGACATTCCTTTCTGGCTGTTGTGAACCACTGCAGTGTGCTCTGCATTGCTAAGTAACTTTCAAGCTGTTCTATTTTCACCTATGTTAGATTTTCAACTGCACAACTTGCCTTGTGTTAGCACACATTTGCCTGACTCTAAGTCAATTTTAAGTCCCCTCATTAAAATCTGTATTTGTGCTCAGACACTCATCTCATGTAATGCTTCCTCTTCCAGCTAGCCCAGCTTGAGAAACCCCTCTATGAGCATGCTTCAGGGTGTCTTTGTTTTAGGGAAGAAGACCTGGTTTTTCTAGGCTTGCTGATACTGAAGAAGAGGAAATTTGTGTTCATCTCTAGAAACCAAGCTCTTTCTGGAGCATAGGAGACAGAACGTCGTGGGGGTAAATAGCACTGCTAGGATAGGGGGATGAAAACAAAACCAAGGGAAGCTGATAATCTTACCAGGCACTCTGTAGCAACCAATCTTACACAAGGCTGGATGCTAAGAGGGACAAGCATCTCATCAGTGCTTGTCTCTGATACTAAGAGCTACATGGCATTCACAAAGAGATATACCAGGAGCATAAATTCGTGGGACACTTGAGGCAGAAACCCAAGATGATGCATACATAATGCACGGAGAAGCAGATACTTTCTTCTGCAGCTGTGCAGAAATGGTACAAACACAAGATCGGTTCCTCCAAAAGAAAAAACAAGAAAAACAATTTCCCTGCTCATTGGCACAAGCCTTTCCATCCTCGCTTATCCCATTCCTTTCTCCCTGCTCTCTTTTCAAAACAGCAGCTGACCATACACAAGGAAGGAAGAAAACAACAGATCTGAAGTGTCCCAGTATACCTTTAAGATGACATTTATAATGCAGGCATAGCCCCAAAAATAACAAAACCATCCCACAATCCATGCAAATGTCATTCTGAGGTGCATTTTTGAGCAATAGATTGAATTCTTAGTAACAAACAGCAAAGTATGCAAAAGACCAGAAAATAAGTTTAAAACAATAGCAGTTTACACAGTGAAAAATGGATCCAAAGGAGAGTCTCTTTGGGCTGCAGCTGTGTTAAAAATTGGACTGATAAGAAAGAGTTATGGTCTGATACAGAGTATCAGGAATTGTTCCCGCATATCAGAGAAGTATTGGCATTCTGCAGCTCTGCACAACAATCACTACACACCCATCCATTAGATATTGGAGTGACAGACAGCTGGATATCAACAAGCGAAAAAGCAATGCAGCTTTTACCAGAGGAGCCAGCCACTCAGCTTACCATGCACACAGCAGAGCCATACACAGCATCAAATGGCAATGTCAACAACAATTATTTGCTAATTATTATCTATGCATTATTGTTAATAGGCCTGGCTTTGACTTTTGCAAGGATTCTGCCTGCAAAGAGTGATGCAGTTCCCAGGGTGAAGTGATTCTGGGCTCCATTTAGGATGTATTTTCTTTATCTTCTTGTCCTTTTTTAGTATTTACAGGTACTTAAGAGAGGTATTTACAGGAACAGTAGGACTGACAGGAGACAAGATCCTTCTTAAGGAGAAATTAGTCTGCTTTTTACTGTACAAAAAACCCCTACAGGTTTTAGGGCAAGCATAAGAATTCTGAGACAGGTGGTATTCCAGCAGTAGCTCAGCATCAAAGTCTTTGCCTAGAAAGAGTCAGACTTAAGGTGTTTTTGGTAGCCCAGGCTGGTAACATTAATCACGGATGTCTTCGGATGTCTGCTGTATTCATAGCTCATTGACAGAGACCTTGGGCCTGAGTGAATTATCTACTTCTTGCAATCCCAAAGCTTGGGATAAGATGTTTTTTATCTTAGGCTTGAGAATTTCCAGTATAGAAAGTCTTAAGAAGGTAGAAATATCCTTGCTGTCAGTAAGCGCTATTACTATATTACTAACTAGATTCATATGCATTTCAAATGAAATGTGAAATCTGATAGCTAAAAATAAAACAAAATTATTGTATTTAAAGTTGAAATAGCTGATGATTTGTCCTTGTTGCATCCTAATAGGATATCATCAGACCTGCAATTGTAACAGTGTAAAGCAAGTAGCTCTAATAACTGTCTTTTCACCCAGCCATTTTTACCAAACGAAACTAAGTAAAGCACAGCGTGTTACAGCACTTTTTCAGACCACTAGACCATCCTAATCTAATTTATGATGGCAACCTTTAATTTTAACTAGGTCAGTTCACTCTCTGAAACCATGGAGAAAAGTATCCTGACAATGCAAAATTTTTAAGTATTGGAAACAATACAAATCTGAACTTGTAAATAAGAGAAGAGCGGTGTTTGAATAAAGATAGCCACAATGGAAATATTGTGTGAAGCTGCCACAGGAAAAAGAAATTCACTTTGGAAAGAAAAATATAATTACTTGCATTGGGTAAGATCCAGCAAGCTATTGAACTCAGCAGGGGATCTTTGTCTTGGTTTCAGCGGGCTTTGGCTTGGAGCCATTTTATCTCGCAGTTCAGATAGTCAATTTGGTTCTTTGACTCTTGAGACTGAATTGAACGAGTAATACTTATTTTGATGATCTGGAAAGCCTGCTTGACTGACTCGAGGATGTTTAGAACAACTGTGTGCAGCTCACCTCCAATGCTGGCTTCGCTGATCTTTACTGAGTTGGGACTCCCAAGAACTCCTTGCTCCCTCTGCTACCCCCTGCTCTCTGACAAGCACAATGCATGGAGGGGTAAGGTACCTGATGCTGCTTCTTCCAGAGACTCTCTGGAGCCAATACTTATTTCAATATTCCTAACTTTCAGATTTAATTAAATCCAATGTCAGTGGAATCATATTATTTTCGGCTGGTTAGATTTTAATGATGTTTTAAACTGATCCTTCACTTTAATGAAATAACTATAATGCAGGGATGTGTGGTACTATTCATCTGAATTAATAACATGATCACTTTTTGTGCTGTCATTTGTTGCTGAGTAGGGAGAATATCAAGCTGCTTTCTCAGTCTGCAGACAATGGAGGCAAAATTGTCCCTGTTTGTGCTTATTGATATGTACTTACAGACCATGTCTTACTTACTGTGACTATTCTCCTTCACACATCTTACACCCAAAACTCATGGAGTCTGCTTTTTTTCTGGCTGAAGATGCCAAGTTAGCATTGTCAGGGCAGATGACCATTGTCTGACTGCTTGAAGCAATGCAAGCAGAGTACAGAAAGCTTACTCAGTTCCAAGGAATGAAACATTAAAGCTTTCTGTTGCAGGCAGTCAACAAAAATTAATTTCAAGAAGCTTTGTGAATTAGAAGAGCTGGTTAGGATAAAAAGCTTTTTAAAGGAAGTGAGCATTTAATGCTAAGATGAAAGGACAGGTCAACAGGAAAAGGAGATGGCAACAGTGTTTTACTTTTTCAGGGGTCTCTGTACTTCATTTATGCTTTCATCCTTCTTTTCTATAATTATTGTGTGTGCAGTGAAGTAATTAGAAAGATGTTTGGTGCTCTGGTGAGGCTTCATAAGGTATTTAGCTCCTGCAATAATACTGTCCCTGTGAGGGGGACACACTCTCCAGAGAAATTATGTGGAAACAGCATGAGGGGCACCCTAAGGAAAATTTTTCCCTGTCCTGGCAGCCACACAGAGTATGTGTCACGCTTTTTAGATTTTCACCTCCAACACAGAAACAGAGTCATCCAAAAATAGATAGTTTTGCAGTCTGGGTGCACATGGAAGGCACTGTCACCTCATTTCACCTGAATATGGTTAGCCACTCCATATGGGTGTCACGGGGTTGTGCCTGAAGGATTGGATTTCTACCTGACACCAAGCAGAAGTATTCTCAATCTAGTCTTGTTACAACACTGTAAGCAAAGATTGCTTTCCAGAGCAAAGCAGAAAAACTTGCCTGGACTAGTGTGCTTTGTCTCACAACTGATTATCACTCCATCAGTGCTGAGACCGAGAATTTCTCTCTTCTCCCTCTCGAGGTCACACCTTCCTTGCCCTTTATTCTCTATCACACTCACCTGCAGCCAGTCATCCTCAGCCCCAGGCAACTTTGGTTAGGTCAGTTTTTAGCCGGTATTCTCCTAGTCCCTGCTGTTTTTACTGCACAAAGGGACTTGTTTGGCCTGAAAGCACAACAATTTGGCCTCTGGATATAAGGTCTCTGTAGAAAAGTTTTATAACTCCTACATGTCTCTCCCCTGAAAGGGGAGGCTAGTCTTTTAAAGTCCTTGTTAACTAAGAAATGCACTGGACTCACAGTTGATCTCTTTCTCTTGTTGTTTATTCTTTTCTTATCTACAATTTCTGAGTGCCAGGCTTAACATCAGCCTAGTGCGAAGGAGAAAGCACGCCGAAGAGCCTCTAACTGTCTAACTAACTAACAAAGCCTCTAACTAACTCTCTAACACACAGATTCAAGGTCTTCTTCAAGATAATTCACCCAATTATCACCACGAACATACATTATTTCTACTTTTCTACCAGTAACTGACTGAACTTCTATTCACGTAACGCTACGTTGTGGCGAATTCTAACCAATCATTTAGTGTCCCAAACACAGCAGAATATGGCGTAACTGAAGGAGAAGGAAGAAGCCTAAAAACCACGAGGATCCTCCATCTTGTTTTCACTTACATACCATTCTAACAAACCCAAAATCTACATTTCTCACCCTGTGATAAATTACATACTATACCACTACTTAATTTACAGTCCTGACAACTCTATCTTATCCCAAAGCCCAGGAAGCGCTCTCCATGGACAAAGCTTAAAATCAGTATTTTTCAGAGGGTTTTTGTCCTTTAAAACATGCAGAGGAATAATCTCTGCATTCCAGATTCCAACAGGTCTCCATTGCCAGCTCTACATACAGCACCCGACATTAGCCCCAAATGAGGCAAGTGAAGCTGCAGCTCCTACACTTTAAACATCAGCAGACCCACTGGCCATCCTTACAGGTCTTCAGGGTGCATCATCCACCCAAATGAAGGAGCTCTCAAGACAACTCACTGTCAGATTTAGCATGGCTTCATTCATCAACCAGAAGTCATTTATCTATTTATATGCCATGGTTTATCAATATGTATGGGCTACAACCATTAATCTAAAAGGGATCTCCTGATTCATCAAACCTAATTTCTTGCTATTTCAAGAATCTTACTCAGTTCAACCATAAATTTACCAAAAGACATCTTTCCCCTAATCAAATTATGTTGAAAAACAGGGAAGAAATTGTAATTTTAAGACCTTATACAAACTCATCACTTGATGTTTGTACTTTTTAGGAAAGTCACGTGAGATCTTAATTATCTTTCAAAACAAGTAGCCTCCAACTTTTGCCACTTTACCAGCCTGTGTTTCAGCCAAGGTGGGGATAAGTGAGCTGTAGTCCACAGTCCAGAACACACCTGTATTGGCACTACCCAGTATGTTACAGCTGTTAAATATAACCTTGCTTCAGAAAACCAAGAGGAGATGCCTTTCTGAGTCCTTCATCGACATCCACTATTTTCAGGGGTCCTTTCAGGGTTTCTTTAGGGATTCACTGAAAGAATTTCTTATTTTCATGCCTACTTTCAACCTGAGCTGCCATCACTACATTATCAGTTTTCATTTGCAGGAAGCTGAAACATTTTCCATTCTCTGGAAATGTTTGAGGTCTTGCATTGAGATTTCTCACAATCTGTTAAGTTTTGTTTTTTTTTTTTCTAAAATCTTCACCCAATAGTTTGAAATGTGGGTAAGCTAAAATGAAAACTTTCTCAAGAGGCTTTTTTTCACTGTGGTAATTTCTGAGCTCCCTTTTTTTTACAACCTATCACAATATTTTTTGCAATATTGGCAAAGGTCTTGTGATACAATATGAGCCCTGTGTGTATATGTTGTGAGTATCTGGGGAGTTGGTGCAATTTGTGCATTTTTGCGTTTTTTTTCTAATGGTGGAAAGTCTATCTATACTGTTTACGGACGATATGCAACTTTTACAGTCCCAGCTCTCACATTTCTGATCTCATTTTCAGAAGAACTCTATTACTTTTTTTCACCATTCGTAAATATATCTATTCCTACTCCCAGCTGTAGCATGTGCTAGGATATAGGTAGAAAGAAAGCATTTTGGTTCTGCTGTGGAGCTGCTGGCAATGTCCCCTTAAGGACCATTCTTGTATTTTTAGCATATCCAAGTGTTGAGTTTGAAAGGAATAGTCAAAAGCTTTTCTGGATGCTGGAAAGAAGCAGAGACCCAACTGCAGTGTCAAAGCATAGGTGAATCAGGATATGGCAGAGAGAAGTGGAGGAACTTGCAAAAGTATCCGAGGAGGATGGAGAAAAGTGGATGAGCTATGAAGCAGGAGAAGGCCATGTTCCAGAAAGCCAAGAGCAGCCCTTTTATGTATATTTGAATGTACATATTTTGTGGTTCCAGGTGCATATAACCATCAAACTCTTGGAGTAGAGGATAAGTGCCAAGAATTCTCATTATCTTTATTTCAATTTCTTATTTGACAATCATTTGCTGTCTGCTTCTCAGTTGTTCTCTCTCCCACATTTTCCCAGTGATGGTGTGAAAGGAAGAGCACAATCAGCCTAAGCCATTTTTATGAACTGACTTGTTCAGTCATTTTACTTTGGCTAACTAACAAGAAATACTTGCAAATCCATCTGGTAAGAATCTGCAACTGAACTGCATGATGCCTGGGTGGGAAGCTTAGAGGCTTAATAAAGTACTTTGCAGTTACATACATTTCCAGTTCTAACATCAAAGTCTCTAAAATGAAATCCTTTTCTTTCTATTTCAGTTCCTGATGACCAGAAGTGGTGAGTAGTTACACAGATAATCCAGACATCTTTCTGACACACTTTTGACTGAGCAGCATTTTTGTTAATTCAGGAAGTTTATGCCCTTAGATTTGTGAAAAGGAGAAAGAGGAAAAAAGCATGACTGTAATGGTTCAGTAATAACCAGTCATAGAACTGATATGACACATTTCTGTCCTTAGCTGAGCATTATGAAGTTCCACTCACTTCCATTTGTATTCTAGGGTTAGCCTAAAATGGCTTCTTGATGAGGCTTTCCCCCTTTTAAAGGCTGCAATATTCTTCTTCCTCCTAGTGTCCTACATCTGGTTGCATGAGGAGAGGAATTCATCAAGTGGACAACTGTATACTATTTCCCATGTGGTGTAAATAATTAATGGTTTGAAGGTGCTAGAGGGCTTGGCCCTGTTTGATTAATTTTTTGAGTCACCCCACAAGTTAGTTCTTAAGCAATTACATGCCACTGTCCATCATCCCTGGGAGATAATCCATAGCTGATCTGGACAAAGGAGCAAAGGAGAACGATCAAGAGTCCTCTGTCCTTATCCAAATCATATCTTAACAACTGGCTTATGTTTGAATTCATGGCAAATTTCAACTATAATTCATCTGAAACACCTCCAAGATACTTTTGTCTCCCATTGCTGTTGGAGAAGATGATTAATGAATTTTGGCTTGTTATGCAAATATGAATAAAGCATTTGTTTCCTGATTTGTGTAAGGATTAAGGGAGCTATCAGAACTTTCCACAAACCATATGGTTCTCAAGTGCATTTCTATCTTGTACATTTTTCACTTTTAACGCAGTCCAGATCAGCTGTTTGTCGGTCAAATGTTCTTTCTCACTTGACACAGACCAACAGTCCTAGTGCAATTTCCTTCTTTAAAGCAGACTGAAAATCCCCACTCACTCTTTCCCCTTGCAGATAAATAGGTTGTTTTTTTCTAATTCTCCAGTATTGTCATATTAATCTATGTGTATAAGTAAGTCTCCAAAACTCCTGTGCATTTCATGGCTCCAAGTCCTAGCCCGGTTGCTATCAAATTTGTTAGCTGCCTCAGCTTAAGCAAGACCTTACTTTCTGTCTCTGTCCAATTATCCACATTATTTTGAAGGACTTTTCCCTAAGTGCTTGTGATGCTTATTCTAGGATTACTTTATATTTCAAGCAGTCATCCTGACTGTGATTAATTTTGTCACAGTAGAAGCATTTACCTCAATTTCTTATTTCTGCTTTTTCTGAGTGCCAGCTTCCTGCTTTTAACCAATTTTAACACATCTTTCTAGCTGCGTCAGGCACCATAAAACAAATGAGAATCCCTCTTTTCCACCCAGCTTGGCACAGTGTTGACTGTAATGGGGTCCCATACTCCTTACTTATACAGGAGTTTCCTCTTCTCTTGCCAGTACAAATACTGTGATGAATATCCCAGGCTTCTAAGACCAAACTTGTCCTGACTCCCACATTCAGCTCCACAGCCTGTCTCCAGCTAAATTTGCCTGGTAAACTACATGCAAGTCATGTCCCACTGCTCTAGAGACACAGCCAAACACTCAAGCAGGTCTCCTCAGAGGCCAAGCCCTCAGGGAATCTCTCCCTGACCATGTACTTGGCACTGTTGGACACATGCACTGCTGCTCCATGAAGCCTTGCAAGCAGCATGCACTGAACCTGGGCTGGCTTCTCATGGATCAGAAGAAATATGCTGCTGATGCTCAAATCCAGCTGAGGATTATATTAGTTGGTCCAATCTGAGGTGCCCAGTATAGGCTATGTATATATATATGGGCAATGAAGGGTGCAGGTCTGCTCACATGCCCTCTTGTTACTAGGGGGTCACTTCTCTCTGCTCTAGTGCACTGAAGTTGCTCAGCATTGCAGGGACATAACCAACCTATCCTACCTCTGATGTTCAGCCTGAACAGATGCAAAGAAGAAAACATTTTCAAAGAATGAAAAAGAAGTGGCTTTGATTTTCTAATCAAGCTTTGATTGCCTAATGTCACTAACATTGAACGCAAGGGTGTTTTTTCAGCCTTAGCGTTTCTTTCATTTTTCAAGCGGGCAGCTCTCGTCAAAAGATGAACAAACAAGTAATGACAAGTTTTTAACAGGAACAAAATAAAAGACCATATCATGCATAGTCTGCTAAAAACTACTTTAATTTTTCCTCTATGAGTGGGAATTCTACATGAAAAGTATTTCAGAATTTGTGCCTGTATGAATTAGAATTGACTTATTTACCCACAGAGTCCTTTCCACAGAGGGTCAAATAACTAACAATATAATTTGTCTTTACTTTGATCAAAGTTTAATCAAACAGTAACCATGGGGATGTGAGGATGTAAAGGCAGAAAAATCAAACACTGTGAATAATACCTATTAATAGAGGTTCAGCAACTATAAAAAAATAAATAGACTGTCACTGTTTCTAGGTTCCTTGATCCAAACAGAAGAAAACACAAGATTTTACTAGCATTGCTAATTTCACAGAATTGCAACTAGAAGAATACCTGGACATATGACGTTCTATAGGAATTATTATTTTTGTCTGATTGCTATGTTTTTCTGGAAGAGTGAAAGCTGATTTCCATTTTTTATTTCCTGCCCAAGATCTGTCAAAAATAAATACAGTCCTGTATTAGAGACAGAAAGGTTTGAGTTACACACCCAAAGGCCAAACCCTCCAGTCCTTATTCAAAGGAAAATATTTCCTTATTGTATTGGGAGCTGAATCTAATAAGCTGGTCCCACTTTTGCCACATGAACACATGTAGAAACACAGAAATCCTCAAGCTTTGTCCTGAAAACTGAACCGCAGACTCAGCAAGCCAACAGCACATAATTATTTGTTCAATTACTCTCAGAGCACAACATCCCATTACCCTTGAGCTGGCAGGGGAAGGGTGGTGCTTAGTTCTGATTTTTCTAAATACTTCTATCCATAGTTTTATATTATTGCCAAATCTTGGCAGATCACCATGGGACAGCAAATATTACCTTCCCACTTCAACGCATTTTAAAATTTAAAATTTTAGCATGGATAAAAGAATGTATGTTCCCCAGGTTATGGCTCAAGAAAAAAAAAAAAAAAAAAGACAAAAAACCCCATAAACCACAATGTCTTGGAAATATTCCAAACCTACTTGGCCTAAGCCAAGTATCTTGTGTGCTGGGGTGGAAAATTAGACTCCAAATGGTTAAGAGTTGCTAGAAGCAATTGAAAACAGCTTTTCCCAAAGGAAAATGTTGGGCAACCTTACTGATAAGCAACTTTACATGTTCTGCATGAAATAATAATAAAAAAGGAATATTGAGTAAATAATGCTTCTGTTTGCATTGGCCCTATTTCCTCCTGAGATGATGACTGTTAACTGTTTAATGGCTATTCAAGTAATAAATGAGAACTGATAAATAAACTATTTAAGTAATAAATGAGAACTGATGGCTTTCCCTTAGAGTCAATTCTGAGATTTCATTGTCCACATGGCTGCACCCACCCTCTGTCACTTCACCCTCCTCCTGGACAGCAGGGGGTACACTGTGCAGCTCAGTCTCATTAGCAGCCACATCCTGACAGCAATTTATACCCGGGCTCCTTGAGGCAGGGGGGATGGTAAGAGAGTCAGGCAATTTAGTTTAATTGCAGTAGGCACGCAGAGGAGCTGCAGCCTCCTGCCCCTGCTCATCTTGCCCTGCTCCAGAAAGGAGCTGCTGCCCTGTGCTGGCCTGACACGCGTCACCCCAGCCAGCTCTTTGCTTTTAATTCTGCTATTTATTAACTGCTGTCCACAGATTATTCCAATGTACTCCGGCCTCATTATGAGAAGGCAGACTCTCAATTCAGTAATCTCACAGGATAAAAGAAAACAAGGAAAGAAGAGGAGGAAGCAATTTATGTACTTCAGGAGCTGCAGCAAGGCTTGAGAAACATGGGTTGCTTTCTCAGCTCTTACAAAAGACATCCATGGGCAGGAGGATGACTGGTCTTAGTCAAGGTGTGCCTCAGCCTGCCTTGGTTAATGCCTTTGTGGTAGCAAATCCATAGTTTTCATTGTTTCCTTCCCAGCTGGGCTCTGTCTCTGTTGTGCTTGGTCATCCCACTGCTACAAAGAGATGGTTTAGCACAATGGTGACACCCTAAATTATAAAAAAAAATGGGATTATTAATGATTTCAAAACCAGGATTTTACTTTTGCATGATTTTTCTATTGTTCACTCTATAAGCCTTGAGCCCAGCCTACCCCTGGCAGTTGTCCAGAGGGTCAGAAGACAAAATGCCATCACCTTCTACATTGGCGGAGGGAGGGAATTTTACCATTTCCTAACCTAAAAGCCAGGGTACTTCTCCTGGAAAAGCAGCAGCCTTAAACGGTTACCTTTTCCAGTTCATATCCAGAACAATGAGTTGTAAAAATAAAAGCCCTGGAGCAGAGTGAAATCTGCCATGTTTGCAGAAGCTGAGCTCACAACAGAGGCTAAAACCCAGGCCCCACAGACCCACCTGAAGCAGCTGAGACCATACCCTGCTCTGCAGCATGCTTCCTGCCTGCATGTGCATGCTTGACTTGGTAAAGCTCTCCTGTTAAGCATGAATAATGAACTGATTTGGGTTAAAAATAACTTTCTTTTTCCCCTCAGCTATTTTTTTTTTTTTAAACCAGATCATCCTCACAAATCCAGTCCACAAAGCTGCTCTGCAAATCATTCATCTAGCAGAAAGGCTGCTACCAAAATGCAAGGGCAGAGCAAGCAGTTCTGGGCTTAACACAGCATTTGCTGGTGATTCTCTCTCAAGGAATCATGACTGCCCCGCAGGTAAGCTGTACAGAAATAGCGTGGGGCACTTGGTCAGAGGAGAAACTGCTCTTTCGACTGCTTATTATTGCTTTTTTATTGAGGCCATTACTCTCAAGTATCCCTCTCTTCATCTAGTTCTGCATCTAAAATGAAAAATAGACTCACAATATCTGTGTTCAAATCCTCTTTGCATCCATTTTGTGTGAACAGAGCTGCAGCTTTTGGGCAGTGCCGGGTCCCACAGCCACCCTTAGGAAGGACCCAAGCCCATCCTTTCTGCATGGGACTGCCTGGCAGAGTGGCTGGCCATATTTCCCCTTTCAAGACACACATCTGCATCCCACCTGCGCTTCCATGCACTGTAAGGCCTTCCCTGGGAAGGCAGAGGGGATGTATTCCCAACCAGAGCCCTGCCTGCCCAATGTGCCTGTGCTAAGCACAGAAATCTGTGTAGCTGTTCTGGGAGGTGTGATAAGCATGAGGCTGCTTTCTCTGGCCCCCACGATGATTACAAACATGCCTTCTCATCTCTTCATGCCTATTACTTCCCAGTGCCACATCCTTGTTCCCACTTGCAGCTTATGAAAGCTTGAGACCATTTTTCAATAACGTCAGTGTGCATATTCTGTAACTATCCTTCAGTTTTATCGGCAGGCAATTGTTAAACTGCCTCTTTCTTATCTCTCCTTTACTCCACTTCTAAATATGTCACCCATCCCAATATCTGCACTACCATACTGGCTTACTCTCTCCCCCTCCTTTCAGTCATGTATCAGCACTATATGCTCTATACAGCAAAATGAGGGGAGATTAAGACTATGAGTCTTTTTTTTTCTCCCCTTCTTTCCTATTCTCCAAAGGACCTTAAGTCCTTTGCTAAGTCTACTTGCAGGAAATCAAACCCTTTCCCTCTGTAAAAGCATCTCTTTTCTGGAATGGCCTCTGGGACTGATTCCCTATTGCCTTGAATAATGCCCTTCTTAGAACCTGTACAAAGTACTTTGCTATCCAACGCGAGGCAAATTTAAATATCCTATGCTGTATAAATATCTGTCACACTTCGAAGGTATGTTGTAGACCTTCAAGCAAAAGCAACTGTGCTGGCAACTCACAACTGATACTGCTACAGCTAATTTTACAGAAGAACTTCCTTTATAATATGAGCCATTTCTGGCCAGAAGGAATATTCAACATCCACCACCTGGTACAATTGCTTATTCTTCCCTGCAACAGTACTGCTTCTTCAAGCATCACCTTTTCCTTTTCTATTGTACATACTTTATATTTTCCTGAGGTGAGGCAAAATGCAGGACTTTCATCTCAATTTTGTAAAAGTCACACTCCTTCTTTATTCCCACGCCATAAAACACCAGGCAGTAATGTTATAGTGGAAGACATGAATCCATTAATTTTAGATATGAGCAAATGCACTGACTATGCTATAGGGTAATTGCTCACACTGAAATAGTCTCTCATGTACGTTCACTCTTAGAAATGTATTCAGTTCTGGTTCCAATCCTCACTCCAAAGACACACAAAGTGAGTGCAGTTTAATAAGCTCTGCCCAGCCACCAAGGTCTGCAAATGAATGGTTTTAGGAAGAAGATATTGATTCCTTTCAGCTGGGATTTACAATGGCTTTGTTGCACCCATAGCACCTTAAGCTGCCATCACTCTGGAGTACCTGCAATCAGTGCAACACTTTTCAAAAATGCTGCAGATGAAATTATGCTCTGCTTTTACAATTTATCCAAATGCTTTTTGCCAGACTTTTGCAGCACATATACCTCAAACTCAGATTTGAGGAATTCAGAAATTAGTTTATCTATATGTGACTGCACTAAATACAGCTCAACATTTTTCTTTTCTATGTTCCTCATATCCAGCGTATGTTTGTATCCAATTTCTATCTCATTACCTTTACCTCTAAATACCTTTGGACAAGTTACCCTAACAGGAAGGCTTTGCTTTTTGCTCTTGGGCTGTAAAATCATGCTCACTTACTTTAGCTTGACCCAGGGCCTTTGTCCACTTCCTTTTGGATCCTTGAAAGTCAAGAGCTTTGCTGCTCCTACATCTGCCTCCATTTTCAACTCTATACTGTGAATCCTCATGTTAATGACACATAGGCATATTTTCCCTCTTTATACACCTATAGCTCCAAGGACCTGTACCTTTTATCCAAGAAACACTCTTCTGTCAAGCATCTCTATTTTTGTGTCCTGGCTGAGTAGTAAACAGGGTCTAGCCCAAACTTGAGCCAGCTGCTCTATACTGCAGCTTTTCCTAAAAGTGCTGTCAAAGCTCTTAAGTGCAAAGCTCCAACTCCTAAATAATATGGTTTCTCCTATTCTTCTGGAGCCGTTGGGATATCCTAACCTACTTTTTTTTGTATTTGAAATCCTCTTGCAGAGTCCTTCATGAAGCCTATGACATTTCAGTGTTGAAGCCTTCTGTGTGTAGCTTCAGTCAGAGCTGTCTCCCCACCTTCTGCCAGTGACAGCTTTCTTTTCTATACAGGACACTCAATTGTCTCTCAATTCCCAGTATTTTTGTCCAAACTCCAAATGTCATCTTCCTTAAAAAAACCCCAATAAAATAATTTTTTTAAAATCCCACCTGGCTGCTGGCAGACAGTTTGGCAAGCTTGTCAGAACTAATTCCAGTTTCATGTTGTTTGAGACATAAATCTTGGGTTGTTATGATAAAACCTGTAGCAGGCACATCAAATGTTATGCTTTATCATTATGCTTTGTTCCACTCCAAACTCACTGTTGTTGACAAAAACATGTCTATAGCTTGAGAAACCTGCATTTTTCAGTCCAAATAACAGCTCTTTCTTTGTCTGCATCTTCCATGAGAGGGTTTCTCTCTATCTGCATGCCAGATCCACACACTCACAGCTTTTAATCAATCAGGTATAATCACACCACATTCAATCAATAGATATCTGCCTCTCTCTAACTCCAAATATTGAATATTCCCACCTCACCTCCTTTTCTTCCAGCTTCTCTCACTGCAAAACAAGTCCTACCTACATTACATATATATTTTCTTATAATCTTCATTCTCCTTATCTTCTCATTGAAAATTTCATAAGTGTTTGTATAAGATGCTAAAAGAATTTGACCTGTGTTTTGCTTGCATTAAAAGAGAAACTATTTCTGGTAACCAATCCTATTATTACATTATGCCTAGTGTTTCAACCTTTTAAGGAATGTTTTTCCCCTCTTTTTTTTTCCTTTTAATCATCTTTTTTACTCTATAAAATCAGGTGAAATAAAGCCCTCTGTTTCTATACTGACAACATGTGATGTCAGATGGACTTTTCAAAACTGTGCTCCCTCCTCATCCTGCCAAATTTAACTTTAAAAGGACCAATGCAAATCAATCCAAATGCTTGGAAGATCTTTCCTCTAGGATTTCTACCTACATTGTTTAATACAAAATGTTGTATTTTCTTTTAGGAACCATAAGGAACAGACAACTTTGGATAAATAATTTCATAAATGGTGACACAAAGTTCCATATTTATTATGTTAGCAGTTTCTTAGGTAACATCTGCATTTACAACTAACAACATTATAAATGTTTTCTGTAATGCAAGACCAACCTGATTCTTGGTGATTCTTTTGTCAATAAGATAAAAATGCAGCAGATCAGACCCTGCTTCCAAATGAACTCGTGCATGAGGGAGCTTACTTTCATCCTGCAATTGGCTGTTAATTAGGTATGCTATACTAAGGAGACCATAAGGCTGAAAGAAAATCTTACAGAATTTTTGTAATTAATTAAAAAGTATATTTAAGTCCACAGCTTGAACTAAAACATACAGAAGAGAAGGAAAACCTTTTTTTATATAAAATTCATACTACTAAGCTAAGTATTTGAATGATTAAGATCTGGGTTTACATTTGGGAAGATAGATCCATCATTTTTACAACCTTTGGTAGTTTCCAAATTATTGATATATATTTTTGTTACTGTTACATTGTACAACAAGAAGAACCTCAAACTATTTCAAAATAACATGCTGCTACCAAGTGAGAACACTATAGAAAATAAAATACCTTCAGAGAACATGACAAGTGTCTCCAGCACAGTAACATAAGTTGGTCATGGGCTCTAAACAGTACCTTCCTTGTGGGTTGAGTGGCTTCTCATTGCTGCTTTCTACTGCAGGTCTCAAATGGGAATACTATGTGAAATATGATTTCATTTTTTATCCTCTAAAACAGAGAAAGGGGAACAATATTGGTGATAGAAAGCACACTAGAAAGAAGGTACCTGCAAAGTATGGAGAGGCAAAAATAAAGCAAGAATTAAAGAAAGTGGATAAGACTCAGCAGGAAGCAGCATAGGGAGTCAAGATCCTTAAAATAAAAAACATTCATAAATTTTTAGTACATAAATATGTTCATCTCATGGTCACAATTCAGTTGGAGTTCCACAGTAAAATAGTGGAACACTATGGTTTCTGTCAAGGTCTTCATACTGCAGGCAGGGAGCCCTGTTTGTTTATATGTGCCAGCTGAGCAGATGCAAGCAGAATGTCCTGCATCATTTCCCATGCCTTGCTCCACACCAGTGAGGTTCCCTCTGCCACTGCTGAGATGCACTCTCACTGGCTTGGGTGTGCTTGAAAAGAGGCACACATGATGCCAAAGCAACAGTAGACCCCACCTCTCCAATACAAACTTACCCCTAGTCTGAACCAATATTTTCGAGGTTTGAATAAAATCTTTAGAGAGGGTTATTTTTGAGGAAAAAATTCTGATCGGTTTAGCATCTAGGTAGCATAGTAGAAGGTAATTTCAATAATCCAGAAGTTCCTGTTTGTAAATGTGATAGCCCCTCACTGACACAACAAAATACTGTACAGAGTTCGATCTTCAGGATATTGATTACTGCACACATTGCTCCTTTCTTCGTGGTGGTCTTCAGAGCGCTATTTTCCAGGGTGGCACTGAAGATTCAGCTGGCATGCTTACACAATATATAACCCCGGGGTTTACCTGTCATATATGTGGCTCTCCTATCCAAGGGAGAGGTTTAGCAAAGTTTTTTTCCTCCCACAGGGCTTTGATGCTTGAGAGAAGTCAGGCCTAACCTGGTGATTTTCTGTTTATGAACATTTTGCATTGCTCACCCCTTCCAGCACTAGCAAAGCTCAGTGTCCACGTTTTTATTTCTGCCTCACCCTGGCAGCGGCTCCCTCCTGACTGCTGGGAAGACTTGGGATTTATTCCCAGACAGGAAAGCCAAGCTAGTGACTACAGAATTAAGTATTTCCTTATATTCTAACTTTAGGAGAAATGTTTGGATTTCTGCATCCTGTAAACTCATTATTTCTATATGCCTCATATCTCTACCTATTTTGTTTGTCACCTTGTCAATGCACATCAAACTTCTTCTCAGGTGGCCTCCAATAGAACAACATTGATCCTTAAAGTCCCAGGGGACTTACAAGCACTCTTGTTTATAAAAGGTAGTATAATTTAAAAAAAAATAAAAATTCCTGCTTCAGTCAAATCATATGAAGGCCACCATTTTCTGTCTCAGGCTCTTTCGGCAGAATTTCTCTTCTGGCTTTATATGAGTTCACTGTATATCAGCAGCATGTAAATGATGTGGCCAAATTTCCTTTTCCTTTGCTGCAGCCAGGTGCCAGGCTGCTGGAGAAGCCAGGACTGCATCAGGCTGCTATTTAAAACCTCAGCCTCTACTCCACAGCTGGATCCTAGAACTCAGCCTGAAGAAGCTGAGCACCACTGTGCTAACCCTCCGTGAGTTAAGGCCTCTGCTGTGCCCATCAGAGGAATGCAGTCTCTTTCCCTTGCTCCAAAATCTCCAGGTGTTCCCGATGCCTGAGGCCACAGAAGGACCCAGCAGCCCTGTCATTGGCCATTGGCAGCTGCACAGTTTCTCCAAGTAACCCTTCAATATTCACAAATAGAAGAAATGAAAGAACCACTGCTTCTGCTTTCTCAAACAAAGAGCTCCTGGCAAGTCTTCCTAAAAGCATCAAAACCCAGAAAAATAAATTCAAAACATGTTAATTCTCTCTAGCTTGAAAAAGCCTAGACCCTAAATTATCCAGTAGATTTATTTTCCCTTCTCATTTTTGTTATTTCCAGTCACCTGGAATTTACACATTGTTCATGTTTTTAGACAAATTTAGAACTCAGATCTTCTTAATACTGAAACTCACATCTGCTAAAATCATGAGAGCAGCTTTAACACTGCTTATAGTTTTAATTCTGTATTAGGAAGAAAAAAGAAATTAACCTGAGCTAACAAGAATGTCACCCTATGTCATCCTTGCTGATATGAATGAAAACTCACGTAGTTACTCAGGACATAAATAAGTGGCTGTCAGGCAGATGTCAGGGCACACCCAGCTCTCTGCCTAAGCAGGATACTTCTCAGGTGGTGCCAGGAGAGCACTTTGCACTAACAGTAGTGCTAATTTGATAAGGAACGTGCTAGTCTGGGGATGATGTCTTGGGATGAGCCTCTGCCTAGTGTTTCCTGGCAAACCCAATGCTTTTGTAGGGCATTGACCCATTTCAGTCACATTTGAGAAGGAGAGGAAATCACTTCATACCTATCTGGAGTCCTACAAGTTTTGGAGAAAAGCAGTGGGCTAAAGAAACTGAAGAACCTAGCACACTTGGCCTCTCCTGTGGGAATCATTTTACAATGAATTTTCCATGCATAAAAGGGAATTAAGGAGCAAAAGGCACAAACATTGTGGTAAAGCATGTTTCATTAGCTCTACTGCTCATAGAACAACTTGTATTTGACACTGGGCAATTATCCAGCCAACAATGACATCTTCAGCTCAGCAAAAAATCTGAGATGAAGACAGGGGATGTTTAGAGGCTGTTCAGTTACATCTTATCTGACACATAAAATCATGCTCTACAACAATTTTGAATATTGGGATATTTTTATCTTGCTGTTACATAAAAGATTCCAAAAGATAGCTTAGGCAAGGAAATCAACTGTGAAACTGAAGAAAATAATTGCCTTTCAAAGGAGCCGAAAGAATAAACTCAGGCAGTTTTAACAGTTTGTATTGTTCAGGTGAGTTGGTACTTTATTTTCTGTCTTTTTTATTTTTCCTGTAAAGAATACTCACAGAATATGCAATAAAGGAAGCACTATTTCTCACAACTTTCCTCATTTTAGGCCTTAACACTATTTTGTTTGCTGTCTTGTTTTTCAGATTGTTGGAAATAATTAGGGAGGCCCTTAAAAGACTTCTGTTTCTTTTGGTATATTTCTTTCTTAGGTTTATGTGGATAGAAAACAAAACCAATACTTGTTAAAACCTAATAAAGGCATTAGGGGTTTTTTTCCAAAAATATGATGTAAGAACACCTATGGAACCATATTTTGTGATGGCTCTTGGAGGTCAGTGGAAATCTTGCAAGAGTGCTGCTACATGAATTGCCAGGCTGCTTTGCAGTATGGTCCTCATCTTTCTAAGGGCACACACTCCTCCTCTGCCAACACTCCTAACATAATAGAGTGAAAAGCCAGGTGCAACCAAGAGCAACTTCCATGTGTGAGCTCTGGCAGACATCCTGTTTACAATGGATTTGTGTGTTGAATCTATATGGAGCCTGTCCCAATGCCCTGAAGCAAAAAATGCCATTTATATTCATATCCCAGAAAAGATGAGAAAATTATTCTAAAAGAATTAAGGGCTGCTGAGCATGGAAGAATGCCAGGCTTTCAGACAAAATCTACATTGCTGAGCATAAGCACAAGACAGGTATTGTTCCTCTTCTCAAAGCCACTTGTTTCTACAGGGATTCTGTTTGTCATCAAAACCATCAGGTTTCTGGATGCTGCATATGCATAGCATATATGTAACAGATTCTGTTATATAAAATGTAACATTTTCCTGTACATTATATGAAATATAACATTTTCCTGTAGGATAAGCAATTACAATGAGATGCTGCAGTGCATGAGAGGAGGAAAAACAATTGGTATGCTACAGACTTTTCCTCACTATATCCCTCAGCAATGGCCATTGTCCTTATGGATTGTTCTGGACATCGAGTGTATTTCTTGGATGGTTCTTCCACCTGTTCTCCCTAGCCACCTGCAGCTGTGGCAGAGTGTCCTGGAGAGATCTGATGCAGAGCTAGGTCAGGCCTCAGCAAGCCTGCCGCTCTTTCAACCTCCCTGTGGTCTCCACAGAGATCTTCTTATGTGTTCTTCAAGGATTAACACAACAGATCTGTTCTTTTGGCCCAAATCATTTATTATTTGCATTATGCACGTCTCTCTAGGTTATGCTGTTTTCCTGCAGAGCCCTGAATAACTGAGAGTACAGGCAATCCTGCTGATAGGGTCAAGAGTATTTTGTTTAAAATCTGCAAAAATATCTCTCACCACTCTAAAGGGTCCAGGATCACCTTAACTAATACCAGGAAAGGGCACATTTTGAGACAGAGGGAAGCAAATCTCCCGCTGCACAGACTACTGAAGGTTTCACATGCTGATCTGAGATTGTCCAAATGACCCTTTACTCCGCTGAGAGTTCAAGACTTGTGCTTCAGCTGTTTCACAGAGGAACACAGAGAGAGGCCACAGAGATCAGCACTACCCTGCCTGGCATCTTTGGAGGTGCAAAGAAAGCTGTGAACCCTCACATGATTCCCTGGTGTTGAGGGTGTTGTTCTGACTCTCTCATCAGCCTCATCAGTATTAGCCTCAGATTTTCTAGACCACTGATGATTTCAAAACACTTTCCCACGCCTTGAAATACAACATTACATAGGTGAAAGCAAGGAAATACCCCAGCATTTCTTTGCATACATTTGGCTTTTCAAAAATGTTTTCTGATTTCTGATTCTGATTTTTGTACTTTGGAGACTCAGCTATTGAACACATTGAGAGGAGCAAAAATGCACCTGTGAAATGTAGCATGTGATAGGAAAGAGAAAATACTGCTGGTTTTCCTGCTTTGTGCAGTTCCCCTGATTCCCCTTCCCTTCTCCACAGGAAAAAAAAAAGGAAAAGAACAATCAAGCTGGGACAAGAAGGTCATTTAAGTAGCATCAGAAGTCAGCACCAATCCAAGGAGCAGTCTGCTCTGTGTGTATTCACAATGACTGGCTGAAACAACTAACAGAGCAGAACTGGCCACCAGATTGTCGTAGTAAGGAAAAGATTTCCATTAATCTTAGTTTTAAATTGCAGTGAGAGGGAGCCAGCTGGGCTCTCCCACTGCAGCACCTTTTGTTTTCTACATGCCAATTCAATAAATGTCATCTGCCAACCCTAAAATTATTTTTTATGGGTTTTTATGCATTAGGATCTGAACTCCTGCAGGCTTAAGAGGAGATTCAGGGCCATGCTGGCCCACAGTCTAAACTGAAGATGCAAAGCATGAGGGAGTGAGGGCTGTTCTGTGTCTGAAGCCTGCTAGTACACTTGGCCTTGATTGCCAAAATTCTACCATTCTACAGACCAAAAATTTTGGGCGCTTGGAAAATGGTTGTTGCTGATCTTTGCAAAGTCAAGTCACTGGTTAGTCACTAGCCCAGGATTTGTGCTCCATGGGATCTGTTAGATACCATGCTCCTGATTAATCATTTTCTTTCTACAGTGGTACCAAGCTGGTAAATTAGGCCCTAAGGGGAGCAAAATATCAAAAATTTCCAGGTTTGCCTTTTATCTGATTTTACCCATAAATGCAGTCTCTGTGTTGCCCTTCTTTCCCTATTCCCTACCCTTGCAGTGTCCCCTGACTCTGGGCCTTTACCCCTCTGGCTTATTTTAAACCTCACTGATGCAGAATTCCAGTCAGAAGGAGGAGGGTTGGTTGCCTGGGGAAAAAAGAGCCAAAGAGGACATTTCCATCTTTTTCACAGGGGCGGATGAGTGGAAGGGTGAGTTCACCCTTCACTTCACCCTTCAATGTTCTGTCATTGTTGAACACACAATGACACACAGAGACACTGTCTGGTGAAAAGGCATAAAACTTTTTTATTACAAATCTGACTCTATATTTATAATATTTCTACACAGACCAGGGATTGGAGGAGAAGTTTGACACCTCTCCCATCCCGTTGGTCAAGACAACTGCCCATCAGTTGTTTTTTACTCCAAGAGAAAGTATCTAAACAACCTCGTCTTAACATAAACATGCTTCTAATTATAACACCCCTGTGTGAGAAAGAACTGCAAACTATGAAAAAACATCAAGCTGTAAAGTGCACCAGAAAACTGAAGAAATCAGGGCGACAATGTTCCTTTTTTATGCCTCTCTTAAAACAGACATTAAGAAATAAACATAATTTGAACCACTTGCCTATCTAAATCTTCCTCTTACTACTTAAAACACCTTTCTCACAGACAACAAAGTCAAATTTGCACCCTTTGAGCAAAAACTGCCCCTGATAAATTTTATACTCTTCTGTGTTTTTCTACATTTTTTTGATAGATAAATAAGAGCAGTAGTTTCTTGGGATCAAAAAAGAAACAGGGCACTGACATAGAACAAAACTGCTGTTTTATTCAAACTGCTTTCTGTGGGAAAAAGAAACTGGCTACTGGAGCTACTTCTAAGTAACCAGATCATCATAAGATTCAGAAATACATATCTGGGGAAAATATGTATCCCAAGAACTGCTGAATAGGAGAGGTCCAGATGTCATTTTTTTCCCATTCCAGGAAAGGGTAAAAGGTTTCCTACAAAAACATATTTTTTCCCTGTCTCAGGAAAAGCTGTATTAATAAATAAGCATCACAGTATGAATCTCTGCCCTGGCTCCATCTGTTAAGCTAATACAAGACTCCAGAGAGAGTCTTCACACAAATAGCATTACATAGAAATGAAGAGTGGCCTGAAATTTATTTCTTAGAGCCATAAATCCAGAAAAAGCAGCTCAGTCCATGCTGCCAGGGTAAAAAACATACCCTGAATTGTTACATTTCCCTTGGTTCCTTTGCTGGTAGCTGCTAGTGTACAAACAGAAATTACTGAGCTTTGGTCAGATTTTTGACTGACCAGGTCCTGCTTTTCATGTTTTTTCCATTAATGGGTGAACCACCAAGGAGTCACAAAGCGGTTTCTGCCTCTCCCAGAGGAGCAAAGAGGTTATTTTGAGGCACTCTTTTCCCTTGGAACATGTGAGACAGACTGCATGGAGGAGACCGAAGGCTGATAAAACCTCTCTACGTAAATTTCTCTTGAAACGCTCTCCCAGCAGTGTTTCCTGTAACACTGTCCTGATGCACTAAGGTTTGGATGTTGCACTTACAGGACAGGAGGATGCTGAGGTGTAATAAGTGGATGCTACCCTGCTGAGCTTCTTTGGAGGTGAAACAGCCAGCTGCAAGTGGAGGACAAACTTGGGTGAACTTGGCCTGCGAAAAGAAGCTATGCTTTGGCAAGCCTGCAGGTTGCTATTTCAAGAGCAGGAGGGACAGTTTTTGGAATAAAGTTCACTGTGAAAATGAGTTATGGGTAACATTTTAATTGATTAGGTAAAGTAACCCAAAAGTACAAGCTAACAGCAGAAGCACAGTCCTCTGGGATCAGTCCCAGGGATTTCCTCTGTAATTGACACCTCCTTAACATTCCAGCCCTTCTTCATATCTCCTTTCTTTAAATCCATTATTTCCCTACTTTTTCTGTTATTTTTTGTTAATTAAAAATCCTTGCTAGTTTGCATTAGTCTTCAGCTAATTTTCAAGTGTTCCTCCTGAGTTTTCTATCTTTTCTTCATCCCCAACTCTATGATCCACTTTCTCTCAGTACATCAGTCTTCTGAAATTTGCTGATATTTATTCTTGTTTCTTCATAACTGTCCAACAAGCTCTTGTAATAATGCTCAGTATTTTGGAACTTCCAAATCCTTTCAGGGGATCCAAGACCTCTGCTTTCCATACATTTCTTCAAGTTTTCTTCTAAGTCTTCAGCTTTATGCATGAGAATGACCAACAATATTATGTCATTTTATTAGAAAAAGCTCCCTAAGTGACTGCACACAATAGATACTCTAAACATGCACGGAATAGCTCTAATCAAGCAGAATTTCCTAGAAAAACCTCATCTCTGTGGAGATGTAGACTCCTTAAGCCTCCAACTGCTTTACCTATCTGCTCATTAACTTGTCACATCCCACTAGAGATGAGGGAGAACTCACTTCTGCTGACCTGCAGCTTCCAGAGCAGCAATAGCAAAAGGTCAACAGCTGAATGCTATGGCCTTGTGACCAAGGACTCTATCTGCCACCTGTGCTACTTGTTTGATTGATAAACAAAACCCCCAGCAGCCCTGTCAGCAGGCTTATGCCACACATTTGACACACTCTGCACCCCAGGTTACCTTGTTCATGCCTTCTTCAACCCTTGTAGCCCAGGCACCACCCTGCCTCCAGCAGATGCCTTTGGAGCCTCTTCACCAAGGTAAATCACTTGCCAGCAATGCACCCTCCAGGTATACAGGGCTTCCCAAACTCTATGGTGCATTTCTCCTCTTATCTGTGGAGGACATGACCTCTACAATATAGCCTGGACACGTTTCTGCAGTGTCTGCAGACATGCAGAGTACCCGGCACTGCCACGGGCACTGATGAGTGATGTGTCCTTGGGCCCACCTTCCTCCAAGGGTGGACCACCAAGCTCTCATTTTTCCTCCCTCAATTTATGTTAATTATCTTGGTTTCAGCCTGGTTTCAGCCTCATGTGGTTGCTATACTCAAATGCTGTCCTCCCTCTCCATCTCCACACTGGGCTTCTCTATATCCTGCCTGTAAACATGGGACTGGGTTATGTGCTGCATAATGTNCACGGGCACTGATGAGTGATGTGTCCTTGGGCCCACCTTCCTTCAAGGGTGGACCACCAAGCTCTCATTTTTCCTCCCTCAATTCATGTTAATTATCTTGGTTTCAGCCTGGTTTCAGCCTCATGTGGTTTATGGACTCAAATGCTGTCCTCCATCTCCACACTGGGCTTCTCTATATCCTGCCTGTAAACATGGGACTGGGTTATGTGCTGCATAATGTGCCAGAACCTGTTCACATGAATTGGCCTGGCACACTGACATTTCAAGAAGCTATTTAATGCTTCTTGTCTGGATGTCTTGCCACTTGCATTCTGAACAGCTTTGAAGCCTTCTTCTATGTCCTCCCACTGAGAACTAATAATGTCTACCCATATCCTCTGCTTCTGGGCCCTTGCTTGCTGCTTCTCCCCTTTCCAGTCCCTCCAGCACAGAGGCCCCAGGCTGACATCCTCTCCAGCCTCCCAAATCTCTTTCCCTCCATTTTGTAACATTTTCCTTTTTGGTTGCCAAATTGTCTCCCTGTCCCCAGTGCCACCTCATCTACTGATTATTTAAAACTCACACATCACTTTGCTCACCATTTCCATATGAAAGTGTACAGTTTCTGTGACAAAGCTGTCATGGCAACTTGAAATTTGTCAGATTTTCATATTATACATAACCTGCAAAGCTGCATATTATTAAACTCGTTCTGATGCTCCCAATTACTCAAAAATTATTCCATTGCCAAATCCCTCTGCTCTATTCAGTCAACATTTGTCATCTGGAAGAAAACTTCCACATCAAGTTGCTGTTGCTTCAGGGCATTGATGAAGGAGGGTGCTCTTCTGTCATGCCTGCAGCAGAGTAGATCAAAGCCTCTAATACTTTTCTGGCTCAGCTGGTGGATGAATTTAAGAGCTGCAGTAGGATGGGCTACAAGGGAACGCATTCACTTCTGTACACATCTTAAAAAATACTTTAAAAACGTCATGCCATAGCTATTGTCAACATTTTTGAAGGGCATTCCTTGTTAACATTCACATTTTGGTCAACTACAGTCAAATAAATGCATGCTGATGACAGATCTAGACACAAATCAGATAATCCATAATAACAACATGAAACTCAGGTAGATACTAAAAATCCTGCGTTCCCCTCCTTGGAGCCCACATAAGCCTGGCAGAGCCAGGGATTTCATACACATCTGTGTGGCTGCAAGACATTTCATTCACTAATTTCATCTCCCATTTAATTTGACTTACAAACATCTATTCTGAATCTGGCTCAGCCTCCCATTAGTGGCAGATGGATATTCTTTATTTTTTATTAGGCAATGAGGCTTAGGTGTGGGGAGAACCTTTTATTTCCTTTCTGATTTTAACTTCAAGTGTAAGCACATTTTTCCATCTGTTACCTGATTTTCTTCTTCGTAAGCTTCAGACATTACTGGAACATTACTTCATCTTGAAAAAAAATTCTTGCTCTAAGAAAGAATATAGAGGCTGCTGAGGCTTTTCCCTATGGAAAGATAAAAGGTTTAATCAGGTATAACGCATCGACTGATTTCCAATTTTTAAATTTCCCATTTTTAAATTGCTAAGAAACCTTTTTACTGTACAAAACCTACATTATTAAATTAATAGTTAATGAATCAATTTTCAAGAATTAAAATTAAAAGTTGTCTAATAAATAGTTTAATAAAGTGATACATCAGCTTGCTTTTTCTCCCCTATATGTAGAGTGGCTTCTGGTTTATTCTTTTTTTTGATGAAAATCACATTTACTCTGCATTTTCTAGAAAATTTTAGCCTTTATATTTTGTATTTGAACCTATTGGGACATTCTAGGATAAAATGCTCATGAGAAGGAAAAAATTTGTGGAAAAATTTGTGCCTGTTTCTAGATTTGGGTCAGGCAGTACAACACACATTGCCTTCCTACAACCATTCAATCTGCACCAAGCTTGGCAGCATCCTGAGGCTCTTCTTTCGCATTATTAAGGAGACATTATTACAGTTTTCTCCATAATTTCTCAGGAGTTGTCATAATTTTGGAGTGTCTGCAGGATATCCACTGTGATGTGTTACAAATTCATTTCTTTGTTAGTGGATTTTGAATGCAAGAGTGGCTGTGGATAGATTATTTCCCAGACAGGATTAACTGACCTGAATCCGACCCCTCTAATGAAGTCAGAAAGTCAGTTTTTTCTCTGCACTGTGTTTAAACACTCCACAAAAAACTCCATGGCCTCATCCTAGTGACAGTACTCCTGCCTCCCCTATACAGTCACATTTGTCCCTCTCTGATTTTACCAAGCGAGCAAGAAAATAGTGATGACAGTTCTGACTCACTACTGAAGGAGTTATTGCTTGACAAACATCAGTTTCCTGGATGAATGCGTTTACTTTCTAAGATTTCTACCTTGTAACAAATTCCATTAACTTTCCACTCCGCACATACTCTCCAGTAGACCCAAATTACCCACCTCCTTCCTTGATAAGTCACAGTGTTGCTCAGCTTTTCCTACCAGGATATCAGGAGCTGTATCATGTACCAGCTTTCATTTCTGTGATCTTTTGCTTGAGTTTCTGATTTTCACCTTCGTCTCTTTATGGTGAACTTTTCATATCCTCTTTCAAGGCCTCCTTTGGCTCTGTCATAGCCATAGTAAGCATCTGTCAAACCCTGAACAACTGAAGCTGTGGTCTTTTCAATATTCTGCCGTCAAAAAAACAACAAACCAAAAAAAAATCCAACCCACCAACCCACACTCAAACACACACACACAGACACAGACACACGTACGCATACACAAAAGATTTTAGGATTTCCAAACCTCCTTCAAATCCTTCTGATTCATTTCTATAAAAACTTTTCTGAAGGATTCAATGCCTGGTGCTGCCAAATACTTACTCTAGTGGTGTGCCTTATAATCAAATTATGTATTAATGGTTTATTCCATGTACCCCACAAGTTTTGTATTTGGTTGTANAGCTGTTCTGGGCTCTGCCTGGGTAGTAGTTTCAAGGTGAGATGGTCTCTTTGGGTGCCTTCAATAAATCAACACTGCTACCTCAGACAGAGACCTCCTTTCTTTGCCTCCATCATTGTTATACACCTGCCACACGGTGCCACGCTGGGACCCACCGGGTTGGCCGAATCTGCATAGCCCCGTACCGAGGCTTGTTACCGGTTCCAGGACTAGCCAGGCAAGCGATCAAACAGGTCCCCATATTACTCACCCATGCATCTTTCCAGAAGACCTAGTATCCCACATCTCTTACCTACTGCTGCCAGTAACTCTAGTTCATATTTTTAAGATCAGTAAGAGGCCAGTCTGAAAACTGAATGCAAAGAGCACCATATGTATCCCTATGGGATCTTCAGAGTCTTGACCGCCTTGTATCTTGCTAACTTTATAAACTCTTGCAAAATCCATTCCTACATCAACAATTGTAATGTCTAACTTTAACCCTTTCACCGTCACAGTAGGTCCCATTAACTTTGGTCAGTTATTATTACTTTGCATTGCAAAGGCTTCTCTAGCAAAAGTTGTAGTAGGGTTTTCCAGTGTAAGTGGCACTCTTGCTCAATGGTTTGCTTTAACCTTTACCCCTTCTTTCATGATACACAGTTTCCTCTAACTTACTACAATTTCATTCCGATCTATTGATCATTATACACAAATGGTCTGTTTTTGTTAAACTTGCTAGTGACTGATGAGGTTTCTCCCAACACTTCCAGCTCTTTGTAAATGTTGTAAAGAGATACTGAGGAAAAGAATTCAAGAATACAGCGTTGTTTGGAAGAGAAGCACCTGTCTCAAGTGAAGAGGCAGAGACATTTCCCAGGAAGTAAACAAAACACTATGGCCAATAGGAAAGCAGAATGCTTCATCTACAATTTAACAGAGGTCAAAATATCTGCTGAATATTTGCCTTAAGTATCTGTTGAATTCTACTCAAGGGCAACATTACTCAGGGAAGGTACCTTCTGAATTTCTTCCTCTTCAGTGAGGATAGAGGCATGGATGGATGGATGGATGGATGGATGGATGGATGGATGGATGGATGGATGGATGGATGGATGGAGCAAATGGCAAAAATAGAAACAGATAGACAATTAAGATAACAAGAAATCAAGTATCAATAGGATGGCAGAAGAGAATAGAAGTTCTATTGAGAAGGAGTGTATCCTGTTCTCTCCCCTAAAAACTCATACTCTGAACTCTGCTACTTTGCTCTTCATTAGCCATCTTTGCTCCTCTCTGCTCCCTGGATGCTGTCTCTGTAGCAACATTTATATCCTATCCTTGTATTCTGCAAGTCCATTTTGCCTCTGAGAGGAAAGCCCCTTCCTCCTTTCTCTGTATTGTTTTAATTCCCTAAAACTCCATCTCTCATCAACACAACCAAGCCCTATTGTATTTC
Source organism: Polioptila caerulea (assembly GCA_013397295.1). Classification (NCBI taxonomy): domain Eukaryota; kingdom Metazoa; phylum Chordata; class Aves; order Passeriformes; family Certhiidae; genus Polioptila; species Polioptila caerulea. Next base: position 355 of record VYXF01006691.1, on the reverse strand, counting down.
CTATTCTTCCCACAAGACTCTCTCTTCCTCTCTCTAAATGTTTCTTCTTTTGAGGATGACAAATTTGCTTTTACCCAATCCCAACCAAAACACATATCCTTTCCCCCTTTTTACCTGATTGCTATTTTTATGCAAATCATTCCAACTTCAGTTTTTCCATCTAAAAGTTATTTTCTTCTTCTTTTTCCTGGCTAGAATCACAGAACAATTTGGATTGGAAGGGATCATAAAGATTATCTAGTTCTAATCCCCCACGACAGGCAGGGACATCTTCCATTAGATGAGGTTACTCAAAGACCCATTCAGCCTGGTCCTTGAACAATTCCAGGGACTGGGTATCTGTAGTGGTGTGCAT
>VYXF01006686.1:61759-84608 GCA_013397295.1 Polioptila caerulea | reverse complement strand
AAGAACTGCTTGAGGTTATACGGGAGATATTTGGTGCTGAACACAACTCTCATCTCCTTGCTGGTACCGGCTCCTCATTGTCCCCCTCCTCTTCCTCATTTTCTACACTTGGGAGAGTGGTTTTTCCTTTTTAGTTAAATGAAATACCAACACTCTCCCCTGACCATGAGGGAACACTTTCCAGGAAAATGCTGACTTGTAAAACTGACTTGGAACAGCAAACACAGCTAAAATCCATCAGGCCCAAAACAACCCAAAACCCAAACAATGCCTTTTCAGCATCTGAAGTGTTTGACGCGAGAAAGGTCACGCTTGGTGCTACGGCTGAGACAGAACCAGGTGATTTCCCCCTGGATCAGGAGCAGGACACTCACTGTCAGGAGCTGGACCATGTCCACGGGTCTCTGGGACACGGGGTGAGGGGATGGCTCCTGCTTGAGCGTGGGCTGGGGCTCCGGGCGGCTGAGGGGCGGCCCCGAGGTGGTGGGGATAAACATGGATTGCTTGGGAACCGCCTGCGGCTGGTGCGGCGACGGAAGCTCCTGCTTCATGGAGATGGCGACGGGCGAGGGGTAGGAGGTCTGGCTCGTGTCCCCCTGTGCCCTCTGCAGGTGGACGTGGGGGTCCATCTGTGCCGTGTGCCGGTTCACAGGGGGGTGGTGACTCTGCTCCGGCCCTGCTGCCGACGGGCCCTTGGGATCCTGCGGGATCTGAGGCGTCTTGCTGCGGACTGGCTGGCTGGGGTGCGAGTGCTCGCCCTCCGGCAGACCCTGGGAAGCAGGCAGGGGGAAAAGGAAAGATGTTTAGGCCAAGGCTGCATTCAACCCCATTATAAGGCTGCCAGGACACCATCAGATTCCTGGTGGAGACATCCGTGTCACAGCACCAGCCCTGCTGCGGTAGCACCAGGGACAGTCCCCCACTTCCAAGCCCACCTGAGCTGAAACCCCACTCCCTGAATCCTGTCCCAAGCCCATCCTCAGCCTCACCATCCATCCAAGGATGCCTGACCCATGCACCATCTTGATACTGACTGTTCTCACCCTGACACCTCCAGAACCAGAAACCTGCAGGCATTTTCACCCCTCTGGAGTCCCAGAGCAGTTCAGGAAAGAGATTGTTTCAGCTTCCTCTGATGCTAAGCAGCAGCTGAACTCCCCCATTGCCCAGTTTAAAACCCTCCAGATTCCAGGGAGAGGGATAAAGGGTTCTCCTCCTCACCTGAGACGGGGTCATGCTCCGGGAGGGTAGCCCGATGGGCGAGGCGCCCGGGAACTGCGGGTGCCCGAGCTGTGCCGTGTGGTAATTCCTCATGTCGCCGTACACGGAGCGGTAATCGTGGAAGGAGCTCCCGGCGGGATGCATGATCTGCACCCCGTGTGGGACCACCACGGGCTGCGTCAGGGGCAGCCCGGGCAGCTGGCTGCCCGAGGGCACGCTCAGCAGCCGGGGCTCGCTGTGGGGAGAGTGGGCCATCTTGCCCTCCGAGGATTTGGGAGTCTCTTTCCCGGGCTGCGGGGTCTTACTGACCGGGGGGGTTTTGACGGCCCCTTCGGGCGTCCGGGATTGTCGCGTTTCCGAGTGGTGCTCGCCCACGGCGGCCATGTGCGGGTGCATGATCATCCGGACGTCCCGCGGGACGTTGTACTGGTCCAGCCGCAGGCTGCCGGGGTGCATGCGGTAGTCGGGCTGCATCACCAGCACGTCGGACTGCACCGGGGCGGGCCCGCGGCACACGGCCGTGTGGTGGAAGTGCAGCTCCTCCTCGGGGGGGTGCTGGGAGGACAGCGGGGGCATGACGATGTCTCGGATGGGCGCTGGCTGGGGCGTGCTGGATCGCTGGGGTTTGATCTCCATCTGGGGCTGCAGAGCGGCGCGGGGCGAGTGGAGCGCTTCCGGGCGGATGCCGTAGGGAATGCCGGAGAGAGGAGGGGTGTTCATCCTCACCTCACCTTGGGACAGATGGCCCAGGGACACAGTCTGTGTTACGCTGTGGGGGGGCATGATAACAGATTGCTCGGGATGCATGCTGGATATGTACTGAGGAACGGGAATTCCCGGCGCCAGCATGACCGGGGTGCTGCTGGACAAAGCCGGAGACGAGGTACTGCCGGGGTGGCAGGCCCGGGGGAACGGCGACGGCGAGTGCCCGCTGGTGCGCGGCGAGTGCGGCTCCTGTTTGGTGACCCCCAGGTGGGAGATGGCCCGGTCGGTCGGGGTGCTGGGGCCCGAGCTGACGTGGTTCGCTTCCGAGTGCATCTTCCCAGAGAGGGAAGGGTGGTGAGGGCTAACTCCGGGACTCAGGTTGGAGGGCTGCAGAGTCTTGGTCTCCACTTTCAGAGCAGCTGGGTCAGACAGTTTTTTGTTCACGACCATCTGGTTATGGACCAGCACGGGTGGAGTGTTCACGGTCTGCGTCAGGACCTTGCCGGGCTGAGACGCCGGGGTCTGGACAGCGAGGTGGGACGAGTCGGGCTTGTCCAGCGCGGCGCGCTCCTGTTTGACGGAGGAGATGACGGGCGAGGTGTTGTAGGGCTGCGTCCCGAGTACCAAGGAAGAATGGGTGGAAACAGTCCCGTAGCCCGCCGAGGTCTGGGAGCCTTTCGGTGCCGGCTGGGACGGCGTGATAGGCTCCTGTTTAATCTGAGACTTGGACACAGACTGCTGGAACTCAATGTCCACAGCGCTGGCCGGGGGAATCTGGCTGATCTTGGCACTGATTCGCTGAGGGCCTTCTGTCTTCTGCCCTGAGTAACTCAGGAGCACCACACCTTCCGAGGTGTTCACCCGCAGCCCTGGACTGGACCCAGTCTCCACAGGCCTCTCCTCGATAATAGACATGGATCCTGGATGAAACCTGCTGTTATCATTTGTACTTGACCTCTGCTTAAATTTCGGCGAGGGAGCGTTGACAAGGCAGGTCTGGGTTTGGGGAGCTTGTTTCACCAAGGTGATCCTCGGCGCCTCCTCCAGATCCACGCTGTGGGGCATCCTGCTGATGACAGAAGTGGCTTTGGGAGCAATCACGGTGTTGATCTTTTCCTTCTCGCTGAACACCGGCGCTTCGGCCACCGGTGGGTCCAGGGCGTTGGTGACAGGAACGGCCGGCTTCTCCTCGGAAACAGGCTTGATGGCCTCCACGGCAGGGTGGAGAGGAGCCTCCTCCAGGCACGGCGCGCTCACCGGCTCCGCGTGCGTCGTCGTCACGTGCGTGGAGGTTATGCTCGCCGCCGAGACGTACTTGGGCTCCATGAGGATCTTCCTCAGAGTGCTGGAGTTCGTGTCGATGTCCGACGCCTTGGTGTCCGGTGGGAGAGCGGGCGGGGGCGTGGAACGGGCACGGGGCTCCTCGTGCCTGACCATCCACTCCGGCACCTTGGCAGCGCCGGAGTGCAGGGGGACGATGGCGGTGGGCACCGGGGTGGGCAGCTTGGCCGCTGCCGTGGGGACGGCAGGAAGGGCTGCATTCGGGGCACTCGGCGGCGTGATGGGAGCGTTCTCCAGGGGCGAACGGATCTTGAACCCGCTCTGACTCCCCTCGTCGAGGGGGACCGGCGGGGCACCCAGGTCCAGAGGAGCTGGAGCGGGCACCTTTGGAGAGGTGCTGCTCTCAGGGACAGCCTCGTGCGCAGCCACAGTGTCAGCAGCCACAGCCTTGGTGACATCAGGAGCACTTGGCTCCATGGATGCTGTGGGTTTGATTTGCTTTTCCTCCTTTGAGGCTTCTTCAGGTTTTGCCTTTACTTCGTTGGCAGGGGGTGATTTGCTCTGCACCCTCTCTGGCTCAAAGGTGTTGACCTCGGTGGCGTCGCCCTTCCTGCTCGTGCTCTTCTTGCGTCTCTGCCGCGTGGTTTTCTGACGGCCCTTTTCCTTCCGAGCAACTTCAGCCTCCTGCAAGGTCTCGGCCTCCTGCGCAGAGTTGGAAGATTCGCTGAAGCTGACTTCAGACTCCTTGCTCTCAGTCTCCAATGCTGACGGGACAGAGCCGGGCACCGGCTGCACCACGGGCTCAACAGCAGCCTCGGTCTCTAGGATATTGTTCACTGCCTGATCTGTCTCAGGCTCCATCTCCTCCCGAGGGGACTGCAACACCAAGGGCTCTGTGGGGATTTCAGCCTCAGATTCAGCAGGGTATGTAGGTGGTGCAGGAAAGCTTTCTGTCTCCCCAGAAATATCATTGATGATGGAGCCGATGGCTGCTGCCAGCTCCGTTTCACTGGCCTGGTGTGCAGGTTTATCTGCCTCCTCCTCCTGACGGACTTCAGCCACATCTGTCGTTGGCTCTTTGTAGGCAGCAATTGTCGGAGGAGTTTCAGTGAGTTTTGCAATGTTCTCCACCGCCTGCTCGAGCTCAATCTGCTTTGCTAACTGGGCAGCCTCAGGTGACTGCTTCGGCTCCCGCGTCACCTCCTTTTCCATTTCTGGGAATGACTCTTCCACCTCATTCTTGGAGAAGTGGGGTGGCAGGATGTCCTCTTTTGGAGGGCTCTTCATCTTGGGTGGTGACACCGCCACTGGTTCTGCCTCCTCTTCAGAGGGCCGCAAGGCGCCCTTGACTTCATCGACGTTGAGGCGTATTTCTACATTTTTGAGACACACGGACGCCTTATCCACGACGGTTTTGGTATTTTTGTACCTTCCCCTTTTGGATTTCGTAACCTTTTCTGGCACCGGCTTCTTCTCAGCGATCTCAGCTGTGGGGATTTCTAGCTGGTTTTTCTCCACATCCAGTTCCTTCCGATCACGCTTCTGCTCACTTGCTGCCGGCTCTTTCTCAGCGGCTTTTGCTTTATTGCTGTTGTCACTGATGCTCGATTCCTGACCGCTTCTTTCAGCAGCATCTTCAGATTCAGCTGTGGTATCAGCTTTTGGTTCATTCTTCCCTTTCTTCCCCTGTTGGCTGGTAGCAGCTGTTGAGTGAATGTGTGTGAGCTTCTGGGATCTAGGAGACCTCCAACCCTCTGCAGGTTTAGGAGCTTCAACAGCATCTTTAGTTTCAGCCTCCTCCACCTCCTGTTGTACCGGTTCTGTCTTTATGGGAGAGATGTCCTCCTCTGGCTTACGGCGGGTTTTGGGAGGTCTTCCCCTCCTCGGGGTTGTGGGAACAGTTGTCACCGTTTCCTGTGGTTCCTTTTCCACTCTCTTCCTGGTGGATCTAGTGACCTCCATGGAGTCCTTCACTGGAGATGGGCCCTCATTGTCCCCCGTGGTAGCATAGACCGACCTCACGTTTCTGCGCCTGGTCCGGCCTATTGGCAAGCTCAGCTCCACGTTTTCCGGCTCTGCAGCAGAACTCGGGGATTTAGCAGCGTTCCTTGAAACCTTTTCTGCCTCCACTTTCAATTCAGAAAGCTTCTGGGTCTCCCCACGAGGAGAGCTCGACCTTTTCAGTTTTTCACGGTCAATTCTTTCGCTCTTCCTCGTGACAGGCTTTTCCGTGACATTAGCTGCAGCCGCCTGCACGGGAGTCTTGGACCGTTTACTTTTGTAGGATTTTTTGTCTTTTACAACAACTGGAGTCTCCACTTCCATATCGTTGTCGGAAACAGGAGGCAGGACCTCAGCAGCTGCCTCCACCTTTTGACTCACACCAGCATCGGTGTTGGCAGAGGGTGGAGGATTCTCCTCTTTAGGTTCCACAGCCTCATCTGACTTCTGAACTAGCTTGGGCGGAGGTGGAAGCAGCTGGGCAGCCTCAGGTTCTGGATCTACGCTGATGTCTGCATCGGAAAACGAGGCCCCAGGAGTGGGAGGTTTGGTATCCAAGTACGAAGGATGCTCTGTTGCCACAGCATCTTCCTCTGGCGCCAGGGTTGTAGCAACAATCTCCTTACTCACTTCTACAACTGGCGGAGGTTCTGTTTGCTCGGGAGGTTCCATTTTGACAGGAGCAGCAAGTTCAGGAAAAGGTTTTTGCTCCTCTGCTGCAGCAGCAGGTTCAGAAGGTTTCTCTTCTTTGACAGAAGCTGGTTCCACCAGGACCTTTTCGCTCACTGTTTTCTCGGGAGCGACGGGAGCCGGTTCCTGTGGGAGGACGGTGACTGAAGAAGGACCAACAACTGAGGAAGGTTTATGTTCTGATTCTTTACTATCGGGAACCATTTCAGGTGTCTTTGGCCGGTTTTCTTTATCTTCGGGTTTCTCCACTTCTTTTGGTTTCTGATCTTTCTCCTTTTCTTTCTGCTGCATTCGTGTCAGCTCAACAAACCTACTGTGGAAGAGAACCACCGGCTCTTGCACCAGATCAGCCGTGCTGTTCGTCCCGTCGGAGGAGGACTGTCTCCCGTACAACCTCCCAGAGATGAAGTCCAGATCATCATCCTTCCTCTCTAAATGCTGCAGGCGTTTGGAGTCCTGTTCAAAGATTGAACTGTGCAAAAACCGAGAAGCAAACAGCTCCTGCCGCTCCTGTTCCTCCTCTTTATGATCTTCTTTCTTATCATCCAGTTTTCCACCTTCAGAATCGGTTCTGATTTTTTTCTTTTTCATATACCAGGATGGAATAGGTCTTGGAGCCGAGTCAACCTTCTCTTTGTCTTTGTTGTTTCTGAAACTAGCAAATCTTGAATCCCAGTCTAGAAAGGACCAGTTTTCCTCTCTGGAGGAAGAGAGGGATTTAGCCCTTTCAAGCAAGGCCTTTGTGTCAGGTGTGATTGTCTTGTCCAACGCAAAAGAGTAGAATTTGTTTCTTTCTAAGGAACTGGACTGGAGTCTTTCCTCTCTTTCACGGAACTTCTCTTCTCTGTCCCTTAATAAAAAAGACAACCTGGAGCTCTCTAACAAGGACGAGGCTTTTGGGGAATGGGGCTTGTTTTCACCATCGTCATCCGAATCCGAAGGCACCTCCCCAGGTTCCAGGTCTCGGACAGACCGCTTCCGTATGCTGTCTCTTTTCACAATGCTGCTTGGAAAGCTGATATCGACTCTCCCAGGCTCCTGCTTCACTTGGGTTTCCCACCTACTCGAGTCTTCCTCAGAACTCAGCACAGAGAGTTTTATTTTAGCCATTTCTGCCATCTGCTCCCTTCTGCTGGAATCATAAGGATTGAATTTCAGCGAGTCCTCCCTCACAGTCATGTTGGAATATGAAAGACCCTTTTCTTCTATTTTAGGTGACTCTTTGGTTTCCTTCAATGGCATTAACCTTGGAGAATCGAGTGTGTCATCATCCTCATGGAACGGGAAGTGCCTGATGCTTGGGGAACAGGACATCCTTTCTGAGTCCTCACTCACCTGACGGGAACTTCTGTAGTTCCTTTCTCTCTTAGTGCTAATTTCGAAGTCAAACTGGTCAGTCTTTTTCCTTTTACTCGGTGGAGAGTCGTCGGTGACGTCTTGTGGAGGCTTTCCCACCTCGTGAACCAGACTCCGCTTTTCATATTCATCCACATCCTTCTTTGGACTGCCGAACTTCTCCGACTTTGCTATCTCCATCTCCAGCTGCTGTTTCAACCTGCGGCTTTGCTCCATTTGTTTCCGGTAGCTCTGCGTGTGGTCAATGTCGATGCTGATTTTCTCCTCCGTGTCAGCTGACTGAGGTTTCTCTTGGCCAAGTTTATGGTCTGCTGTTTCTTCAGGGACGCCCGAGTAGTTCTTCCTTGTGTCCTCTCTCTCCGTTCCCTGCTCGTCCAGCAGCTGTGCCTGTTTATGCTGGGGTTTCACCGGGTTCAGTTTTTTAGGAGGGACTTCCTGAACTTCCACAGGTTCATCGGGTGCCTCCATGAGCCTCCCCTGCAGATCTAGGGCAGGGCGCAGGCCAACCCCACCAACATTAACAGTGTCCTGAATTTCTTTGGGACTAGTAACAGGAATAAGTCTTTCCAGTTTGAGTTTTTTAGATTCCCTTTTAAGCATCTCCTTCCTCAGGGGTTTTCTCTCCAGTTCTCCTTCCCTTAACACTGGTGCTTCTCTAGAAGACGCCGTCGCATCGAGCTGCTTTTTCAAAACCGTGCGTGCATCCTCCTCATCTTGGCTGCTTCGCTTCACATCCAGTTTTTGCCTGTCGGGCTTTGGATTCGCATCGGCAAAACGCCTTTTACGAGCCTCCAGCTTGTCTAAATCAACTGCGTTGGCCCCCTCAGAAGTTTGTTCTGTCTTCAAGTGCTTTTTGGGTTTCATTTTTCCCTCCTTGTCCACCACCTCGATGTGACTGGCAAGGGCTTTCTCCTTCTGTACCTTAGTTCTGACAGGTTCTAGTTTAGACTGCTCAGACTTGGCTTGCTCAGCCTGGGACGTCTGGGTTTTCTGTTCAAGCAGTGGGGATTTCAGAGTGTCGTTATCCAGCTTTGCCCTCAGTTTCTCCAGCCCAGGCTGATCGATCACCTTCCCCTCCTTTTCCTTCACACGGGTCAGCACAACACAGGGCATCAGCTCCAGGCGGTTCTTTGCTGTCCCTTCTTTGTCACCCCTCTCTTTGCTCTGCTTACTGTTGCCCTTCAGTTTTTCTGGGCTGGGCTCCCTCTCATTCTCCTGATCCGTTTCCGAGGACTGAGAGCTGGGCGAGTGGATTTTCGCTTTTCGTTTCTGCTTATCCGTTTTCTCCTTTTCTATTTTTTCCAGCTTTTCCTTCCTCACCAAGCGCTTCTCCTTGTCCACCCTCTCCTGCTCGAACACGCGCTCTTTCTCCACCTTCTCGTTTTTCGCGTATCGCTCCACGCGGGCCTTGTCGAGCTTGTCGTACCGCGGCGGGGACAGCGAGCTGCAGCTGCCGCTGCGGTCTGAGGACCTGCTGTAAATCCTCCTCTCCGAGTCGCTCTGCAGCCGTTCCGACTGCGAGGGGGACGCCCCGGGGCTCTGCGGGCGCCGCGAGTGCGTGGGGCTCTGGCTCCGCTCCATGGGTCTCCGCTCGTGGTCTCTGTCGCGGTCGGACTCGAAGCGCTCCCGCTCCCTCTCCCTCTCCCGCTGCCTGTAGCTGTACTCCCTGATGTCCTGCTCGTAGGGGTCTCCCCGGTAATCCCGGTACTCGCGAGGGTCTTCGTAGTACCGCGGGTCGTAGTAGTCTCCTTGGTAGGGATCCCACTCGGCGTAGAACTCCCTGCCCCGAGCTGGGTACTCCCGCCGCGGATCCTCGGGGTACGTCCCCGGGGTCCGAACCGTCTCGTAGTAGGTGCGGTCGGGGGCGTACTCGTAGGATCCTCTTCGCTCGTCTCTGCTGAACATGAGAATAAACAGATTCTAGTTCTCCTCCTCAACCAAGGTACTCTGCTACCACAGATTTAAAGGAACCATTTTCTGGTCTTTTCTCCTGTGTGCATCAAGGCAGCTGCACACAGAGGTTTGGCAGTGGGCTAAATACTTTTTTTAACTTACCCAATACCAAATGTACCTCATGGGTAATATCATTAACAGCTCTTCCAAGCATTGTTTCACCACCCTCACTCCTTTGTTTCTGTCGAATTCAAACCTTGCATGAAACGAAGGTAAAACCAACACAGCACCTGTGCACCCACACAAGGCTGTCAGGATGAAAACACCCCCTTATCCAGAACCTGAAACCTTCATTTGACTCTGAAAACATGAGATAAATCAAAGTTCAGGCAAGGAATCTCTCCCTTACTAAGCAGCAAAATTATGGTAAGATTTCTTTAAATATCCTAAGCCCTGCAAGTGATCTTTTAATTCCCAAATTAGCTCTTTCACTGCATGTGACTTGCTGGCGTTGCCTGTTTACAGTAAAAGCAAGTCAACAAATATCAGGTTGCTTATAAGATCAGGTGAATTCATTCAGCAAAGTAAGTCAAGCAATTAATGTTGTTATTTCAACACCTCCAAGCAGTAAAAATATGTCATTTGTAAGACTGAACATGGCAGGGAGGTGGAATAAAGCTGGAGTTCCAGTTCCCCACCATGAGAGTGTTTTGCACACTCTGTACTGAAGTGGAGTTGGGCTCTGCTCCCAGGAACAGGGACAGGACAGGAGGAAATGGCCTCAAGATGAGCCAGCTTGGACATCAGAAGGAATTTCTCCATGGAAAAGGTGGTCAGGAAATGGAAGGGGCTGCCCAGGGAGGTTTGGAGTCCCCATCCCTGGAGGTGTCCAAGGGAAGGCCTGGATGTGGCACTGAGTGCTCTGGGCTGGGGACAAGGAGGGGATCAGTCTCAGGTTGGACTCCATGACCATGGAGGTCTTTTCCAACCTAAATGATTCTGTGATTCCTCATAGGTTTATTTGGCTTGAAGGTCTATGTTTTATGTTGAAAGCTGGCAAGTTGCACCTTTTAAGCAAAGTACAAAACTGAAAAAGGGACAAAACACGGAAGATGAAAACCTCGTCCTGCAAGGGAAGTGGGACGTTGCGAAAAGCAACTTTTTTTTTTCCCTTTTTTTTTTCCCTTTGGGTCCTATTTGGACTGGCTCCAACTACAACCTCGAGAGAAGGTGCTCTGTGCACACCTGCAAGGAGAAGCTGCAGAATTCCAGGAGTCACTGCAGAGCTTGCTCCACTGCTCCCTGATCCATGGATCTCCCAGTGACTTTGTGAGCAGAGTGAGCAGAGAAGGAAAAACCAGACTAACGTGTGCCCAAACACCAGGAATCAGGGTCCTGCTCAGGATTATTCCATGGCAAAGACAAGCCCACCTGTGTGCTAAAAACCATCCAAAAAAGGTCCTTCTCTTGCCTGAATCCAGCACAGTTCTGAGGAAACGCTTTTTGCTGGCACATCACAACATCTGGCGAGGCCTGGGGAAGGCTCACTTGTGTTTCCATTATGCAAATCCTGACTGCCAATTTCCAAACCCTGCTCGCTTTTAAATCTGCTTGTTTTGCATTATGTCAGACCAATCTATTCTGCTGCAAAGCAGTATTGGGTTTATCCAGCTCCCAGGTACAACTGGAATCAGGCTAGGCTGACTGGCAGAGCCCTAAGAATGAGCCAGGCTCTGAAGGGAATAAAACATGGGTGTTTTTTCAGTCAGTGAAGGTAAAAAAGCCCAAAATGTGAAGTGTTTCTGTGCCAAGTCTTCAGGGATAAATAAGTGGCTGTGTACCATGTGGTGCCAGCTGCTGCCAAGGGGCAGCCACGCAGCTTTATTCAAAACAAAAATGCATCCTTGCTCAAATTGCATTATTTTATCAAGTTACAAGCAAAACTGTTGGAAAGAGGGAGGTGGAGGATCATATTTTACTCTCTGCCCAAGGGCTGAGCAGCAGTTTATCAGACTTTATGTACACCCACCAACACACATTTCTCTGTCACAGATAAGCTGCTCTTTGCAATCCTTAGACGTGATGAATGACACCCAAGTGTGTCCTGGTGACCCACCAGGGAAGCAGGATACTTAAATATGGATCTCACAGACAACTGAAACCTCCACCTCAGCAGGAATCCCAGGAACTGGCTACGCCTTGGATGTGTGAGATCCTGCCTGCTCTAATCTGCACAGCTGAGTTAGATCACCTAAATTTAATAATAAAAATAGTGAAGAGGTAAAAAAAAAAATTAAATTAAAATGCAGAGGTGTTTTTAATAAAACTTTAAAAATAAGGCTAAATCTGAGAGGAAAAAAAAAATTGTTCAAGAATTATGGCCTGAAGAAAGTTTGATTGTGTGAGGAGGAGGACAATGATTGTAAAAGGATTGTGTAAAGTGATGCTGGAAAACAGAAAACTGAATGAAGATATTGATACATGCCTTCTCTCTGCCAGCATTTCGTAGAAGTCTCTGATATCTTGACCCGTTTTCTCCATGGAATGATAAAATGCCAACTGACTCTCCCGGTTTGCAAAGTCCACCTGAAAAAGAAAGGGGAAATCACATTCAGTCACAGAAACACCCCTCTGCCAACACTTCCCTGTCTGCTGAAGGTGGGAGCAGAACTGAAAGTGCGGGTAAAATTTATTTAAAATGCCAAACACTTCCCAATTCTGGCCCTGCACATCCCCAAGAATAAAGATCTTTCTCAGTGGAGCTGTGTAACAACCTCCTTACTATGCTGTTGTAACTGCCATCCCAGAGGCTTCTGTTGGGCAAAGCAGCAGGAGAAATACACATTATTATGGTGGTATTGATGTTTTTAATGCCAGGACAGCTCCAAAGTCCCTTTTATCTCAGGGCAGTGCTACAGAGGGTCAGGATTACAAATCCATTCTGGACTCCACGGTGTCTGCCCGGGGTTATAGAGCAGGGACAGAACCAAACCTCCTGAACTGCAGCTCCCTGTTCCAGCTTCTCCAAGAATTGGTGATTTCTAAGAAGCTGATGGTACAGTGAAAAAATTAGGGATGAGAAGAGATTTCATTACGTGTATGCCACATAATGGAGTATTTTTAACCTTCTAGTTCCTGTTATTTTTAAAATCAGCCCAGTCCTGAGTGTAACCACAGCAGTGGTTTGCATATTCCAAAGCCATTAAGCAACAAGATCCACACAAGATGTGAAATTTTTAAGGGACCACACACTTTCCTGCATGGGAAGGTGACTGATAGCCAAGACCACGCTCAGAAACCTCAGAACATCCAACTCCCAGCCCTGGGTGAGGGGGGAAGCTGCTGAGATCAGGCCTGACATCACTGCCCACTCTTTAGAGAGGAGAAGGGAGGAGGAGGAAGGCAATTCAAAGGCTTGGCTGACACCTCACGTCCCCAGGTAGAGGCACTGATGGGACAGCCAGAACAGGTATCACCACATTCACCCAAATCCAAGATATCCCTGCAGATGCCAGGTGCTGCTCCAGGAAGAAAAGTCTTTCCTGCGTATTTTTAAAGTAGTGTTTTCAATTATTGTTCAAAATCTGTTGCAAGGAAGGACAAGACGATCCTTGAGGTCTTTTCCAACCCAAACCATTCCAAGATTCCATGACTGAGGTACCCCAGAGCCTGGAGATCAGCGTGGGGCAGCTGGATGCAGCCAAGTGTTTCCCTGGAGGAACTCACACCTTCAGATTTCCCTTTTCCAACAGGAAAACAGACAAAAGTTTGCCTTGGATTGGGGTAAACGAGGCAGTGACACGGACACCAACACTCAGGAGCTCAGAGAGACAAGTTCAGCGAAACAAACGGCAGAATACTGGAGAAGGCTTTGTAAGGAACAGTTCAGGATTCCCTGACATCTTGATAAGCCCAGTATAAAAATATAATTTAAGCCTTTGATATGTGGGACGTGTGTGTCCCGCCAAGTATTCCTTGAGCCTGGCAGCCTGCACTGCCAGCAGTTAAGGGGGAAGGCCTAAACACAATTTGTTCCTCTTTTTTTGCCTGTTTTGCTTTGGTTTGGAGGTCATTCTGCACACCTTAATTTTATTCCCACCGATTTTCCTCCCCTTGGTCTCTTTTACAGCTGCTTGTGCATATTCAATCTCATTGTAGAGAACCAGGGCCATGCCTTTTAAGCGGTCAAACACCACCTGTAAAAAACAAAAAAACAAAACAAAAACCAAATAAGAGCCTCATCCACAGGACTTAATGTCAGTCCCAACAAAATCCTAAGTCATGAGGATACCAGGAAGGAAATAATTTTTAGTGAGGTGAATTTCCAGGCTTTTCTGATGAGGCCTATTGGAATGAAGAGACAATAAAAGGACACGGGACTGCTTTGAATTGTGGATATTGTGGCTTGAGGTATATTATGCCTTTATTTTGTTTTTCTGTATTTTACTTTGAATATTTTTTCTTAGTTGGCTGAGTTTTATAGCATTTCTTTGTTAGGTTGTTTTTTTTTTTAATTTCCAATGCATTTTAGGGGGGAAAAAAGGTAAAGGGAACATTTAATCCCAAAGTGGAACCAGCTTTTGTTATCAGTCTGCAGTACCACTCGCCAGTTGTTAAACGCCCAATTTCCAAATTTGCCTTCCTTTAGCAGCATAAATGTATGGTTCAAGCAACAACAGCTACAATCAAGAACGTGAAAGCTGCAACACAAACCCACAAAAATCCTTTGGGGAGGCCAGACCCTGATCCTGCAAAGATTTACACACGTTGCTTAATTTTAAGTACATCCATGTCCAATAAAAATACACAGGACAACTCCCACACTGAAGTTTAGGCACGTGGTAAATCACTTGCATGGGAGAGGCTCCTGCTGTGTGACTCGGGTGTGTTGCACCATTGTTGACTTTCTCTCTTCTTCCATGTACTTTTGGCACTCTGATTGTCCTGACTGCTTTTAAAAAGTCTTTTTTTCTTTCCTTCTCGCTCTGATGAGAAAAATAATGGTTTTCTCTATTACGTAATTAGCAAGTATGAGTAATTACGTAATTAGACTGCTGTCCTTCCAACTAACATTTAGGAAGTTTTGCTGGGGAGTTCTGCTGTACTGCACAAGAGCAACAGACGTTTTCCAACACTCAACATCTCGGCTCATTCAAAATACTCCTTTCTGTGTTGACAGAGCCCTGCCAGCCGAATTCCACCCCAGAGAGGATTTTTTTTTCTACCTGAGCTATGAAGCCCTGGACAGTGGGGTTGAAAGGACAGGATGGGAAGAAAGGAAGACAGTGAGGACTCAGGAGCACACGCCACAGCCTCGCACCTACCTTCACCACAGGCCCGTATCGGCAGAAATGTCGGGTCAGATACTGATCCGTAACGTTGGTGGAGAGCCCATCTAACCACACGCAGTTTGTAGGCATGCTCTTCCCAAAACCCAGCTGGACACAAAAGGGCAAAACTTCCATCAGTACAGTGCACAAGGGTTAACCTCGCTGAACACAGCCTGCCTAATGAAAGGCTTATTTGGAGAAAGCTGCTGTTTGTATGGATTTTCTAAAATTAGCATCCGGTGCAGGTGCAAGACAAAAATCAAAGAGCAATTAATGAAAATAATTCTGCTTGTTTAAACAAATACAGTGTTTGACAACATTGGGTTCTTCTGCAGTTGGAATGTCAGAGAAGTGGCAGGTTGGCAGCTCTGGGGCCTGACAGCCCCATTTGCCATGGGGAGCGGGATGGATTCCCAGCACAGCCTCACCACACGTGGCCTTCCCAGGCCAGGGAATGTCAGTCTCTGAGTGCTCACCCACAGGACTGCATGTGGACAGAGCCACCAAAAATGCTGATGACTCAATCCCAAGCAGGTGCTGGCTGAAACCAGCACGCTGTGATCTGAGCTCTCATTAAAAACCACCTCACTCCCACGAACTGCCCGCTGCGAGCCGTCCCTCGGGGCGGCAGTGGCGGACACAAGAAGGATCCAGTCCAGGGGAGGAGTTCTTTACCTTGAGCCGGTTATTCCCCAGATATTCCCCATCCATCTTCTTGATGGCCTTGCAGACGCTGGCGATGTCGCAGTACTGCAGGAAGGCGTACTGGGGGACGCCGTTCACCTTCTTGATGTCGATGTCCTGGGGACAAGCACACCACACAACAACCCCCAGTCAGCAGGCAGGACTTGTTTTTTTTCAGGGACACGTGGCACAGCAAGCTCTTTAATTAATATTTTCTTCAGAGGGAGGATTTAAACAATAGTAGACAGTTAAAACTTTGCTGTTCTGCTGCATCTCAAAACCAAATCCTTGCTGAGCAGGGAAAGCTCTTTATCCCGTAGATTTAAAATCCAAGCCCGCAGAACTAAGCCTGACCAGATCAACAAACACCAGCTTTAGGCTGTTAATATTATATCAAGAAGAGACAATTCAGGATCAAAGAAATACAGATTAATTTTCGCTCACAAAGGCTCAAGAGAAAACAACCTGCTCTGATCCTCATCTGTGAGCCAAGCCAGGCTTCTTTTCCAAATAATCATGATCCATCCTGTTCCTAGAAACACAAAGTGGTGCTGGACTCATCTCTGGAACCAGTCTGGCTCATGGCAAAGGCAAAAAAGATCCTCAACTTTGGTTGCTATTGCTCTTTAAAACCAAGCCACCACGGGCCCATTCACAAGTACAACCAGAGGCTCACAAAGCCAAATAAAGGCTGATTTTAATCGATTTTAAAAAGCCCAGCAAGCCAGGAGCTGACATTTGGTTAACAAACAAGCTCAGCACTAGCACTGGAAATGTACCCAAAGCCTCTGAACAAACTCATGAGACTATGATTCATTCCAAGCTGAAAATAGGAGGTGGAGGGTTTGGTTTATTTGCTGTAATAGCAGGAGCTGCCTTTGTGAGCCACACATGGATCTGAGCACAAATGTTCCAACACCCAGGACAGGCTAATTTCATGGTTAATAAATTCAGGGACAAGGCAGCCGTTTGATACGGTCTCACCCAAGAGCTCTTTATCTGGGAAAACAGAGGTAAACAGGGAGATTTACACAACTATTAGACTCCTACATCCCTGGCCTAATGATTTAAGTGGAATATTAGCGGAAAACCACACTTCCAAGTGTCTGAAGTAGCACGACTGTAACCATGGCAAATTATATTCGACCACTCACCCTGGGCAAGCAATTCCTTGTGACAGGCAAATAAAGTATCATTATTGTGCTCATTACCCCTCAGAAAGGTTATAAAGCTGCTCCCTTCTGCACCTGAGCTTGCAAGTTTTCCTGGAAATGGCGAGGCAGCACTGCCTCCCTGTTCTGAGCCATTAATAATGCTGACAGGGAGCACCACGGCACACAAAAGCCAATTTACACTACCACTGATAAGCATCTTTATCAGGAGAGCTCTGCTGCCCTAACACTGGAAAAGGGTTCAAGGCACAGAGATGGCACAAATTCATCAATCAGTATTGGTGTCAAGGATACAGCAGAGTCTGGGTACACAAGGGCTGCCAGACATCGTCAGGTGAGGGTTTTATTTTTGTCCACATTGTACATGGAAGAAACCTCCCCTTCTTCTGGGGGGTAGCAGGGCTGGGGTTCCTGGTACGTGGGACTGATCCCTGAGCAGTGATACAAACATGTCAGAGCAGAGTGAAGGAGGCACAGCACGTCCACAAGCACCCACAGCTCACAGGGGCAACGTGAACCATCGGAAGCCCAGACTCATCAGGAACCACAGAATGAATCCCAGGATGGTTTGGGTTGGAAGGGTCCTTAAAGCCCACCCAGTGCCACCCCTGCCATGGCAGGGACACCTCCCACTGTCCCAGGGTGCTCCAAGTCCTGTCCAACCTGGCCTTGGGCACTGCCAGAGATCCAGGGGTAGCCACAGCTGCTCTGGGCACCCTGTGCCAGGGCCTGCCCACCCTCCCAGGGAAGAACTCCATCCCAAATCTCATCTAGCTCTGCCCTCCTTCAGCTTAAGGCTTGTGCTGTCACTCTGTGCCCTTGTGAAAATTAATTAAATTGGATAATTCCATGACTCTCGTGGAAAATTTCCCTTAAATATAACATTGATGTGAATAGATGGAAAGTCATGAGCAGAGGAGAGGGGGCTGCTCTCTCTCATCTCTCAGCTGAAACCCCAGACCCTCATGTGCCATCGCTGACCCATCTGCTCTAATCCCCTCTGCCTGGGCACGGGGCTGCTTCCACAGGCACCAACCAAGCCCTTCATTCCAGGAATCAACAGGAAACTCAGATTCACACGGTTGTAGGAGTCAACACGAGAACATCACCAGGCACATTCACATCCCAAACTTTGGAGAGAATTACCAGGAGAAAACAGCAGGAGAGACATTTGTTGTAAACACTCCTGGGACTGTTTTTCCTGCTAAGGTACCCCTCAACATTCAAATGCTGAACTCTGAACACAAATAAAAGCTTTCAGGTGTATTCCAGCAAGATGAGTGACTCAGATTATTACAGAAAGACTGAATTATCTGTCGCTGACCTGCTTAGCACCACTCACAGCATTTCCCAGGCCTGTACAGAAAGGGGGGCAGTGCACCCCACACAGGACACCATTCACATACCACTATGCCCCCAAAGCGCTGGAAGATGTTGCGAAGGTCGTGGTAGGTGGTTGTCTTCTCCAGGTTGCCAATGAACAGAGTTCTCGTGGCCTTTGGGTGGAACTCATCTATCCTTTCATCCAAAGGACGAAATTCATTCTCGCTTTCGGTTTCTAGGATAAAAGAGAGCAGGAAGTTTGTAATGACTGGAGATTTGGTTCATGCTGGTTTATTCAGGTCTCCTTGATCTGAACAAGAGTAACCACTGCCTTTCTGAAAAACACCCAGTGCTGCACCCCTGACTTGTTATTTATGTGGGATTGGAAATCTTTATATGCCATGGAGGAATCTGAGCATTCTCAGGTGAATGGGAGCTGCATCTTTCAACTGCTTCTCTGGAAATTTACTCTTACCAAGTATCAATGCTTGAGTGCATGAATTCCAGTAAGGCTTCCCTGCACTTGGGGAAGAGCACGTGGCAGGAGTTTGTTTTCAGGAATCAATTTTTAAAGAAGCCATTGAAGTGCAGTCTGAGAGCTTCACCACGTGCTCAGGGCTGCAGCTCTCACTGGTCGGTCACGTGGGCTGTGCTGCCACAGCCTCAAAAGGCAGCTCTCGTTGGCTGTTTTAATTAAAAGGAGACAAAACGAGGCTGGGAGGACTCAGTGCTGTGCTCACACCACCCACTGGCAGCTGCTCCACCGAGACGTGGCAGATGAGAGCGTTCCTTCCAGCAGATCCCACTGTTTGGGAGGATGGCAGCTTTCCTCCTCTGAGGCTTAAGACTGGAACTCTCTCGCTGTTTGATCCAAGAGCATCCACTCTTTTTGCTCTGGAGTTTATCGTGGCATTTTTCCCAGTCCCTTTAAAGTTTGTCTCCTACTTCTATCCCGCCTCTTTACAACAGCTCCTGAACGCACCCAGGGAGAAGGGCATGGACCTTACCTGGTCCTATCCAGGCTGTGACTTCAATCTGCATGCCAAAGAAGAGCTTTCCTTTGGAGGCATTCAGTGCTTTCTCCTGGTCCTCCTGCTGCCGGAAGAACACGAGGCCATACCGCTCCTCGGAGGCGCCGTGGATCTGCACCGACGTCACCTTCCCGTACTTCTTGAACTCGTGGAAAAGTCCATCTTTAAGGCTTGTGTCTAAACCAACAAAGAAACACCAAGGCTGCAGAAACGTGACTTCTGCCAACCCAGGAGCACCGTAAAAGACACCAAGAACTCTGGCTGGCTTTCTGAAATGTGACCTCAGCCATATCAGAATGCCCTTTTTAATTCAGGGGGTTAATTTTGCCAATGCCCAAAGTTTCTGGCTGATCATTTTCTCTTAAACCCAAGAAACTACACTTATGAGGTTTCACATGGCTAAAGCTGGTGGTGGACGGTTTTGCTTCTAAGAGACACCCACTCAGTTCCAGGTGAAGAAGAAATAACAGGGATACTTGATTAAAAATCCCACAGGAATACTGAGCACAGCTGGGATGAGGTGTCTGCAATGGAGGCTGGAGTCACACAGCGTTCACTTCAGTCAATTTAGAAATATAACCAGGCAGACTCATCAGATTTGGCAGAATCTGACTCAGGCCCACACAATCTGTCTGGGACTCGTGGGATATTGACCTCAGCATCGTGTCCTTTCAGGAATATGACAGGCATTAAATCTTTAGGAAGATACCAACACGTGAGGTGCTCTGCTCACAAGATTAATAGATAGTGTTTTAGCTCAGCCAGTGCTTCTGCATCCATGAATTCTGTTAAAGCTGTTTCACAACTGATCCCAGGCTGGTTTTTCCTGTGGGATCTCTCCTGTGCTCAGCACAGGAACAGGGAGCAACCATGGGTGCTCCTCAGCACGTGGTGTCCTGGGTTATTTTCCATGCAATATGCATTGCCTTTACATATATGCTCAGGGGTTAAAGCACTCAAACTGCAACAGAAAACCCCCAACTTTTTGGATTAAACAAGAAATTGAAGCAGGGTGAGATAAAACAATCAAAGTTTTTAGTTAAAAATGAAGATGTGTCAGGTTTTTTCCAACATTACTGTTGGAAGCACCAGTCCCAGGAGCTGGAAATGCCCAGTACTTGGAGCTGGGACCAGCAGGGTTTCTCACAGATGGCCACTAATTAACAATTTTCCCACTGTCACACAAGAACCGAGGCAGAAGCAGGGACAGAATCCCATCCTGGTGCCATCCTCGTGTGCCAAGGACTCAGTGCAGGTCATTCCACCAGCCCCATCCCTTTTTTCCCGTCCCCCTGCCCCGAGTGAGTTTACCTGTTGAGCGCACTGGAAGATTTTGCACCTTGATCCCAAAACTCTTCCGGGGCTCATCCTTCTCCAGCGCTGGGAGCAGCTGGGACGCGGGCGCGGGCACGGCCGTCGACTGCACCGAGCGCGCCGGGGACTCGTCGCTCGAGCTGCTGCTGGAGTCACTGCTGGGAACGGCACGGAGGGAAGGACAGGTGAGTGTGTGGAGCAGACTCACCTGGGGAATGGTTCTCTTATCAAAAAAGCAAAATTTCAGAGTTTCTGCTCGCCTACGGGCCTTCCTCCCTTTCGCCCGATTCCGTTTCTGCGCCGCCGCTCGCTACTGACACCAATTTAAGGTTCTTCCTACAAATATTCCCCTCCAAAGCCCCCAGAGGAGACAGGCAGGGAAGTGGAATATGGGCAAAATGTCGGTGAGACCCTGTTACCCACCCTGACAATGCTGGAGATTTAATTAAGTGTAATGCAATGCTGGACCAGCTGTGTAGGAAGAGTGGAGAAATACAGGGAGGATGCACGGGTCTGACAATGCCTCAAAATCTCTCCCAGCACTCTCATGTACAGGAAAGAAATATTATCAGGCTCACAGGCATCTTCCCTGAGAAGATCTGTACTCCAAAGAGACAGTAAGAAAATCATGGCAAGTGTTTTTGTCACCTGCTTGGGAATAACCTGGACTGGCGGGAATGCCCCTGTCCCTGTCCCAGCCCACGGCCCAGGGTGGAACAAAATCATCTTTAAGATCCCTTCCAGCTCAAACCATTCTCTGTGAACCAGCAAACACTATTTCCAGGCTCAGCCTCAACCTCCAACTTCAGGATACGAAGAATTCAGCCCAAGAACGCCTTTTATAAACAATAATTACAGCGGAAGAGGATTTGCATATTAGATCACAGGGGGAGTCAATCTAATCCACGGACTCGGGATCACTCGATGCTTCCAGGAGAGGCAGAAACACAGAGAATATAATGTTATTAAAGCTTGCCCAGTGGGGACACGTCATCCTGCTTCAGTGGCTCATTTCTTCCCCGAGGCACGAGGGCTCAGAACAGCGCTAAAAATAATTTTGTCTGACATAACCCCGGAGACTCTCATTCTCCATTACACGAGCAGCCTTCGAAAAAATTCTGCTGGAATTTTAACTCGGAGGCTGCAGGGGGGGAGATGTGCCACGTACTAAAATAACCCTGCCAGTCTGAAATTTGCTGCTTGATTGAATTTTTATATTCCTCTCCGCGTCGCATTAGAAAAACGACACGCAAGTTTATCTTTTTCTTATCTTAAATATTTCATACCCTTCTTACAAACCTTCTTGCCATTAAACCACTTAACTTTTCCATTTCTTTTCTCAGGGAAACCATCTCAGGCTTCTAATAATTTCCAAGATTTGATTTTGTGAGCTCTTCTACTGCTTTTTTGTGAGTGTTTTTCTTCCAAGCATTCAAAAAACCTGGTTTTCTTTCTGAACATCTTGGTGTAATGAGCAGCGTGGCACATTCCCAAAAGCCCTTGGGCTCTGTCCCCATTATATTTGGAGGCACAGAAGGGAAGACAATCTCTGTCCCGAAATACTTACAAACAATCCAGAAGGATATAAAAACAGGCCAGACCAAAATAAAACACAACAAAAAGGGTCAAAAATGCAGAAGTAATAATAAACACGAGAAACTCTGCTGCTGGTCTCACCCTCTCATTACAGCCCTCCCATCCATCCATCGAGCCACTTCACACGTTGGTGCCTTTCCCACACATTCTCCTCCTACTCCTCCACCCCGCAGGAGGAAGTTCAACATCACTTGGGGAGAGGAGTGAAAATAAAGCCATGCCAGGAACGGAGTGAAAAACTGAGCCCTTCCCAAGGGCAGCTGCCCTGCACCACCCAGCCTCTCACTTCATGGATAATAAATGACATTTCCCTTCCCAGCTACAGTCCCTTGTGCTTGCCAGAAACGAATCTCCCACCATCAAGATGTCCCTTCAGAACAGCATTTTTCTGCTGAATTGGTAAAGTGCCTTTAGTTCTGTCTCACCTGTGCACCCTCCTTTTGTGCCCTTTTCATTAATGAACTATTTAATCACTGAAAGTGAAGCATTTCCTCCTCATCTTTATCCCGTTCTCTCTGCCTTTCCACTAAATCACCCAACTGAAGTTCTTCCCTACAGCGTTTTGGGGAAAAAACAAAGCCAACCCCACATGAACAGGCCCTCAGTGCTCTCCAAGGGTAACATCAGCCATGGCCTGCTACTGGGAAACAAACTGGCAAAGAACAGAGAAACTTCTTCAAACACACAAATATCGGGCACAGAACGTGTGTGGGGAGAAACTGAAAATAATTCCCAAGCTGGCAGCAGCTCACGTGGTTCAGCAGCCCCTGGGGAAGGCTAAAATAGGACTTCAGGGCTGCAGAACCCTCTGCCCTGAGCACATTTCCACTCTCCCTCCTCACACCCTGATGCTCCCAGAGCCTTCAGAATTCCAGGGTGCTGAGATCGGATCTCTCGAGCTGGGCTGAACTGATTTGAGCAGTGCTATTTTTACAGTCTGGTTTTTTGGGGGGGAGGTTGTTTGGGTTTTTTTGGCTTTTTTTGAGGATGTTAAAAATATGGAACACTGTTAAAATCCCAGCACTCCACTAGAGGAGAAGTATTATCTCGGGATAACACTGTTAGATATCCAAGTGATGACACAGCAGTGCAAGAGGGTGATGGATTCTACAAAGGAATTCTGAATTCTGGGCACCTCTGGGAAACAAGGAGCATGCTGGTAACTTCCTCCTCCCCAGAGAGTTCTGGGGATATGTGTCCCTTAGCAAAGCAAGACTTTCTGAGGCATTCCAGAAAAAAAAAAAAAATTGTG
>VYXF01006686.1:20749-59688 GCA_013397295.1 Polioptila caerulea | reverse complement strand
GGCTGGGAACAGGGCTGGGAACAGGGCTGGGACATGGTTGGGAACACGGGCTGGGACAAAACTGGGAACAGGGTCAGGAACACAGCTGGGACACGACGGGAACAGGGTCAGGAACAGGGTCGGGAACAGGGCTGGAACATGGGCTGAGAACACGGGCTGGGAACAGGGTTGGGAACAGGGTTGGGAACATATCAGGAACACAGCTGGAACACGGCTGGGAACAGGGTTGGGAACATAGCGGGAACACAGCTGGAACACGGCGGCCATCGAGGAGGATGAAGCAGAGGGAAGCTTTAACGTCCTGCGGGCACTGCGCTGCCAGTGCAGGTTTCAAAACGCAAACCNAGGAACAGGGTCGGGAACAGGGCTGGAACATGGGCTGAGAACACGGGCTGGGAACAGGGTTGGGAACAGGGTCGGGAACATGGCTGGAACACAGCTGGAACACGGCTGGGAACAGGGTTGGGAACATAGCGGGAACACAGCTGGAACACGGCGGCCATCGANCACGGGCTGGGAACAGGGTTGGGAACAGGGTCGGGAACATGGCTGGAACACAGCTGGAACACGGCTGGGAACAGGACTGGGACATGGTCGGGAACATGGGCTGGGACAAAACTGGGAACAGGGTCAGGAACAGGGTCGGGAACAGGACTGGGCCACGGCTGGGAACAGGGTTGGGAACATAGCGGGAACACAGCTGGAACACGGCGGCCATCGAGGAGGATGAAGCAGAGGGAAGCTTTAACGTCCTGCGGGCACTGCGCTGCCAGTGCAGGTTTCAAAACGCAAACCAAAACCAACCTGGTCCTGCCCAGTCCCTGGAAGTGTCCAGGGACAGATGGAACAAGGCTTGGAGCAACCTGAGGTAGTGGAAAGTGTCCCTGCCCAGGGCAGGAGTGGAATGAGATGAGCTTTAAGGTCCCTTCCAACTGAAACCATTCCATGATTCTGTCATTCCATGATTCTAACCTCTGCTGCTGGAGAAAATTAAAAACAAAGCCACCTAAACCCAGTTTAAAATATTTGCATTTCTCATGCCAAATTTCAGCTGCGAAAAATGTAAAAATTATTACTTTAATTTTTTTTTTATAGCTGCCTTCAAAAACTGTTCCGCCAGACCTGGTGAAGAATCCAGGATTTTTATTTTTTCTTTTACAGGAAATATGCAGAATGATCACTTTTCCCCTGCCAAAATTAACTTGAAATCAGGAACTCTGCCTGGCTCAGCTCGACTCAACACCCTGTCAGAATAATCTCGCAGTGAAGATTATCTCCTAGAAGGATCTGCTGAGGACAGGCTCCATCCCCGCTGACGGCGGGTTATTCTCACGGCTGATGTCAGCAGCAGATTCCCAAGCCGGGTCAGGAAATCCAAAGTTAACGTTCAGTCATCTCTGAACGGAAGCAACAGGAACCCTCGGGTTTTCTCCCTGTCTCTCCCTTTCCAGATCCGAGTTCAGTCACCGCAGATGATCTCCATGCACAGAACACCAGCAGTGACAGTGCTGTATGATCAGCTCTATCCAGACACACATTTTGGGATGCTTTATAGGCTTTGGAAAAAAGCTGGTTAGATTTCCTCAACCTGGGAAAACAGCACCAGAAAATTGCTCCAAGTTTCCCGAATGTACAGATGTGTTATTTGGGAATAAAAAGAATTAAAAAGACCTGATTACTGCCAGCCAACACCCAGAAAAAACTGATGGCAACTGCTTAAAATAAAAGCTTAAAAAACGTACTGTATTCCATTCCAACAATGGACTAAAAGATCTTTGCCTGTGAAACACTTTGACTTCTGGATGGAAAATAATACACTGGAGCAATACATGCACAGGGCTACTCCAGACTGGTCCTTCTGACCTACAGATAAACATTACATGAACATAAGAAGATATTGAACCAGAATTTTCCCTGCTCTCTACACACACCTAAGTCAAAAATGCACATCAAATCACACCTTCCTTCCTAAGAACAGCAGTAGCCCATTCCCACAGAATTCCCAACACCACCCGGTTCATCCAACAACGCAGGCGGCTGTTCTGGAATCACAGAACCCCAGAAGGGGACTGCAAGAGACCCTGGAGATCACCTCATGGCAACACCCTGCCATGGATAGCCACGATGAACATTCCAGAGGCCTGGGCACACAGCGAGCAACTCCTTATCAGAGCTGATTCCAACGCTGACCTAAATACCCAAGCGAGCCGCGGGCAGCTCTTCTGTGCACGGCACGGCCCACACCAGGGGATTTGTATGGGAAAAAAAACATTTCCCACACCTGCGGAAATAAACACGAGGGGTTTTTCCCTGGTTCAAAGGACTTGCTGAACCTGAAGACGTCAGAAAACCCAGTCCGACCTCTGAGGTTGGTTTGTGTAAAAGATCAAGAGGTAACGAGCCGGCGCCGCGTTCTGCCAACTGCAGGCGAGCGCTGAAGGGGCTCAGCCCACACGGGGAAACCACAAAGAACCTGAACTCCGCTCCTCCACGTGCACACAAAGCTTTCCACTGGAAATACAGATGTGAGAGGGAGGGCAGAGAAAGGCAGCGAGCATTCCCTCAGTGTAATCGCCCCGTGTCCATCACCCCGGCCTCGGCCCCGCCAGAGCAAAGCTCGCCGGGATGCGATTCCCGGACATTCCTGGCACCCGTTCAAGCCACCCAAGGAACTTTGGCTTGTGCATGTCACACACTCTGCAGCATTTAACAGCACTCAGCTATGATAAAACAATCCACCGAGAGGGGGGAAAGGCCAGACCTGCTGCATGGAAACAAAAACAGCCACAAAAAGCACGCAGCAGGTAAAACCAGCATTTACAGCCCTGAACAGAGATCATTAAATACTGCAGACTAATGGAACGAGGACATCCTCCTCCCCTTAGCTTTTTCTGCTTTACCTCATCCAGAGAGACTTCAACGACCTCCTGCTGGGCTGGAATCCTAAATCCAAAGAAATGAAATTAAATGATGTTTAAAGGCCATGGCAGAACAACACAACCGTGACAACTCACTGTCCCTTAGGTGGCCAAGTAAGACACACTGTTGCAGGATTTATTTCAGTCTCTGACCAGCAAGTTTTGGAAGACACAGCCTCCAGGTACTATTTTCCATATATTTATCCCAAGTCAAGTGAGTGGCTTATCAACATTCTGTTTGCATTTCTGTGACAGGCCATGTATAAATATATATAAATATATATAAATATATATGTCAGTTATTTTATCCTGATGTCTGACACCTGATCTTTGATGAAAGCCTGAAATGAATCATGGAGAAGATGGAGATGTTGCTCAGAAGGACAGACTGCTCCCAACCCCAGAACCACCTTCCCCTGCAGCCCTCAGAGTTTCCAGACAGCCTTGGGCTCCTTTTAATTCTTCCCTGCAACTAAATAACCCATCATGATTGCTAAAAATATGTATGTTTATATTAATCCCTGTCTGGCTGAGGACACTGTGCCCAACCCACAGTCAGTGTTGCCACCTCACTCCTTGACCTACGTCCCCCTGTCCTTGGGCTTGAACTTTGTACAGCCAGGATTTAAAAACTTTAACCTGGGGGAAAAATCAGTGTTGGTTACAAACACACTGGCCTATCTCTGGGGCAAAGAGCTGCCTCAGCACTGACAACAGCTTCCCGCTGCTGGGAAGAAGCCGCTCGGTCCCGGCGCTCCCCACGCTGGCTCGGATGTGGGAGGCTTTGGTGCTGAACTCGGGAGCAGCTGGAGTTACCTGCCTGCCCAGCCAGTGCCTCTTTGAACCGTGGATGCTCCCTGGGAACAGCGGGATTGCTCGTGCTCCCAAAGAAACCCTGGGAAGCCAGAGGAAATGCTTTCTCAGCAAACGGCCACGGTGACGGAGCTCGGCGCTGGCAAAGATAAAAGTCACCGAGGCCTTGAGGGTGAAGCACAAAGCAAAGCAGCTCTTCAGCTCTGCTTTCCCACAATTAAACTGCCACCGATGCAAAGAGGGAAGGAGGAGGGTGGGTGTGAGAATGGGCGAGCAGGATGAGCCTCTGTTTAACATCACCTTCACAGAGGCTCTTTGCCTTCTCACCTGGGTCAAGATCCTTGGTGAGAAGTGCCACTGCAGCCACCCAGAACTCCCACCTCCTCCAGCCGTGCTCCAAATTATTCCAAGCACTGCCAGGACGTGCCTGAGGAAGAGCTACGGCTCCAGGCACGGAGCTGGCCAAAAGCAGCATAATTGTGTTAGAGGGAAGAGCTTTTGCCACCTATCTGCTGATGATCTAAATTAGTATTTTGTAACTGACGCCTCAGAGCCCACGAAATCTTTGGACAAAAGCCGTATTTCAGATTCATGGGAGGCTGTCTCAACACCCACTGCAGCAGGAAAAGGAAGGTATGAAGAGGCCAAGGGCTTTGCCCAAGGTCATTCTGTGAATCACGGAGGGAACAGGCTGAGGAATTTGATCTCCTGGCTTAGGGGTGGCCAAGTCTTTCCAAAATACCAAGAGAGCGACACAGAATCATTTAAGCTGTTAGAGAGCTCCGTGATCATCAAGCCCAATATTTAAAGGCAGTTTCCCCAACAACAGCACTGCCTTCATGAAGGGACCTACTCAGCATCCTAGGAAAAAACACCAAACTCTACTCCAAGTGCTGCCTATGAGCCAGGAGAGTGAAATGCCATGGAAAATGCAACCAGCACCGTGTCCAAGTAGGCTACTACACATTTACTCAAGGAGCAAAAAGTAACCTCTTTGGCCTTAAGAGCCCTGTCAAATGAATTCCTGGGAATAAACACTTCTACATACAATTTCAAAACCATTTGGCACTGACTAAGAGTTGAGCACTGGGCATCTTTCAGAAGAAAAGCCTTTTTCAGACACATGCTAGAACAAAAAAAAGCCCTAGCACTGATTCACCTCCAGGTTACTGCAGTTACTTTTCAACATAAAGCTGCCAGAAGATCACGGCAAACAGCCCCACAGAATTAATTGTGTCTCCATGTTTCAGAAAAGCATCACACCTTGCCTTGAAAAAACCAAGCCAGGAACTATTTGCATGCACTGCCTCCTCCCAACCCAAGGCACTGGGTTTTTTTAGCAATACACAAAACACCATTTGTTGAAATTCCTGATTTGGAGCAGTTTTGAAATGGTGCATCCTCTCCTATAAACAGAATTGTTCCTGGGATGGGAGCTGCAATGGAAGGCATGCCAAGATACACAGCTGAGCTACAATGCTGCTTAAGTCAATTTGGGAACATGCAAAGCTTAATATAGTAATTCCCTTTATGGCAGATAACACCGTGGAAGTTTAGTACTTCTAAAAATGGTCACTACTGTCCAAAGAGAGAAATCCAAATGAAAATGGACAGAGTGACCCTAGCTCTCCATCTGAAATAAATCCATTTATCAAGGGTGTTTTTCAAAGAGAATTTCTATTCCCTTACATCTTAGAATCATAAAACACTCCTTCTGATCTAAGATTCTAATAGAATCTTCTACAGCCTTTCAAAGGAACACCAAAGAGATGAAGGGAAGAATAATTTTGGAGGGATTTTTTTTTTTTTAATGCCCCCTTTTAGACCGACAACAGTGACTGCAGGAATCACAGGACAGCTCTGTAAAACCAGAATGGGAGCTGCTGTTCTGGAGTAAAGGACTACTTAAAATGGAAGGCCTGGGAAAAAAAAAAAAAAAAGCCATTTCTGTGATCTCAGGCAGCATAAATTATAGAGAGAAGACATTTGATGAGTTCTATGCTAAGGATTAATTTGCCATTTAAAAATGCAGGGAACAGATGGGTCTCTTGGCTAGGACTATATTTGGGAATTACTTCATTTTGCTGCCCACATGCAAATAAAAATACAACTAAAAGTAGAACTTTTTGTGAGCTTTCACATGGGTAGAAAACACTGAAGTAATGAAAATAAAACCAAAAAGAAAATGTCTGTATGAAATAGGTAAAGTGCCACAGCACCTATTGTGGATCTGCAGTAGGCTGCAGGAGAGAATGTGATTTTACTTTGTTGAGCAACTCTGGAGATCAATGCCAGGCTTAGAAAGTAAATTAAAAAAAACCCAACCCCCAACATCAGCCCAGCAAAACCCGTATCATATGACAGTGTTTGCCACTTAGGAGTAACTTCTGAGAAAGCACCTTGCTGTAACTTAATTCCATGGAATTTGGTGGGATTTAGCAATTACATCTCCACACATGGCCAGAAGTCCAGGGATCCTCTTTCCCAAAAGCCTGGGCCAGTTCCATCGCACTGACCAGGGATCACAATGCAGGGGTGAGAACCGAATTTGTGAGAAAAACACAAAAGTAGGGAGAAATGCAGAAGGAAGAGCCTTACAGCTGCCTGGACCGAGAGGCTGCACAGCCCTGGCCTCCACCCCGCGTGGCAGCGGCTGGGAAAGGAGGAGCAGCGCGGGGCGATTCCGCTGGCACAGCGCAGGCAACACAGGAAAGTCCTCTGAGGAATTCCCACGGAAAAGCCTGTGTGCTTCCCCACAGGAGCCAGTGCTTTCAAACCCCCAAACCATGGCAGCCACACGTACTGGATTAATTAAGCACCTTCCTTTTTTCCACGATTTCTCCGAGTTCGAGGGAAACTGCGTATTAAAAAAGCAAGCCCAACACCAACTCCCGAGACGGCTGCTAGATACCACCTCTGTTTCTCCTCTAGCAAACACAATGAGCCTTTCCTCCCTTCCTCCAGCTCAAAACCAACCAACCAAACTGAAAACTTCACCCAGCGAAGCCCCGAGCGGCGCAGGACGTCCTCGGCGTGTTCCGGAGCAGGGATAACGCAGCTCCGCGCGCGTTTACAAAACCAAGAGGAACAGAAAATCTCTACTAACCCCACAGCTTCCCTTCTGTGACTATTCATCCTTCACAATCCAACAGGACACACCAGCCAGTAAACAAACATGGAAGGGAGGGACCAACTTCAAAGCAAGTGTGTAAATCTTACATAATTTGAGGGTTTGAGATCTTGCAGCAACCTCTTACCCAACGAGGTGTCAGATGATCCAAGGAGGTCAGACCTGTAGCAGCCACAGTAAGTAGGACACTCTGCACCTCGCTCAGCCCAGCCCGGCACCGCTCGTCCGCAGGGACCTGGGGCCGGGCATTCTTGGGAATTCACTTTCAGGAGGAGAACAGTGCCTTTCTTTCACACGTTATCACGCCAGAAAGGCTCCCTGCTCTCAAACGGATGACAGATAATAAATACGTGAATGCCCTTAGAGCCAGGATCTGCTGGAGATGGGTTTTAATTAGTCTTGATTTTTAAAAACCGTTTGATGAGGTTCTCATATTTTTGCCCAGGTGTAAAACCAATGATTTCCGGACACCTGCAGAGGACATCCCGCAGCCATGGAAGAAATGAGGATACAGCCCTGAAAACCACTTCCCTCGAATAGAAAGGATTCTCCAAGAGGTACTTTTCCTGCCACCCTGGATTTCCAAGTGTCTTCTAGCCAAAACCATCGCTTTGAGCTAAATAAAGCAACTGAGCACTGAAGCCCAGACATTTCTCAAAGAGAAGGAATTAAAAGGCTCCACGTCTCGCTTCTCCAGACAGCAGACTGCACTCACGGCTGGAAGGACCAGGAAACAAAGGAGCAGGTCCCCTACCTTTGTTACAGGCCTCTTGGGAGGAGGGATCACAGAGAAGCCCTGTTTCTTAATGCCAGAGCTATTTTCGTTCTTATATTAAGCACTTAATAAATAATTATGCAAAGACTTTATTCACATGGCATCTACACAGCGCACGTCTCCCTGCTCCTCTTTGTGGAAACTCAGCTTCCTTTCAAGATTTTAAAAAATTTGGACCACATCCCAACACATATGAATTTTTTCCTCCTCCACAGAACACATCGAAGCCCTCACCTCTCTCCCGAGGCTGTGATTTTCCACTCAAGAGCCACGCTGCCTTCTCCTCTCCGAGCAGCATTACGAGCTGACCACAAGGATCTGCAGTGGGATCCCTAATCTCCTGCTAAGAAGCTTTTGCACTTAAACCCTTGATGCCATCATTAGCGTTTCGGCACCCACGACATCGCAGCCAGACCGCGCTCCACGCGGGGACCATAAGGGCCAAGCTAAGCGCATCAGGTACACGGTTAATTCAACAGGCAAAGCTTAGGGCATGATACTATTTTTTATTTTTTCCCCAACAAGGCTTATTTACTGTAATTCCCATCCCTGTGAACCTATTTAAGTACAACGTGTTCCACCTGAGATTGTCACATTGATGCGCCTCGAGCAGACCTGCTCTCCCGGCCCTTAGGTTTTACAGGGAAGGTTCTCCTTCTGCATCAACGCCTCTGGCAGAGCCAGAAACATCCTCTTTGGGGGAAAAAAAAAAAACCCCAACAAAAAACCCCCAACAAATCACTGTATTTGCAAGTCCAAAGGGACGTGGTGTCTGGGCTTTAATTGGAACACGTATGGCTGAGCGCAGGCAGTGGCTGGATTCTCCCTTTGATCACTGTAATGACTGGTATTTTTGCAAGAAGTGTTCAATACAGCCTTCCTCTTCTGCTAGTCATCCCTCCCCGTGAATATTCATTAGAAACTGTTAAACTGCCCTTTCTTCCAAAGGTCTGTACCACAGGGATCCTCTCCCCCACCTCTGGTGCCTGTGTCTCCCTGGGAGCTGTCTGACCCCACCACCGCTGCACATCAGCTTCACTTCCGAATTACGACGCCTCTGATCTATTTTAGCCGTGATTCACATCCGAGCCGTGTGTCTCCCAAAGAAAGGGGAACCTGGACCACTCGTGAGCAGGGAGGCAGCCACGGCAGCACACGTTTCCCTGTTTTCCTTGGCTTTCTCGGGCTTGGTTTCCCCCTTGCTCTCTCCCAGCGTGTGGCAGGAAGAGAACACCAGGCACATTTCTCTTCCTGCCTCCAGGATCCCTCAGACTAAGCCTGGCTTCTGAGCAGTAACACAGGCAGCTTCAACTTCCCTGACCTCAGCTAATTCTTTCCTTCCCTCAGCCTACTCAAGATGATTAAGCAAAATACTTGGAAGGAAATCAAAGCCTTAAAAACGCAATTAGAAGTGACCATTTTGTTAATACGCGCACGCACAACCCCAAAGTCAAACCCAATCCAACAGCACCTGACCTTTGGGAAAACAGCGATTTTTAGCAGCTCCCACGGACTTAAGGAACAGCCCAAAGTCTCCCACAACGGTGGTGGGAGCAGGGCTGTCCACATAGCTCGGGGTTTTCCCCACTATTCCCAAAAAAAGAGGTTAAGAAGACATGAAATTGCGAATTCTCACACCACACACTGGCTCGCACAGACCCACAGCTGCCCAGGGGTGACTTGAAAATATCATTTTTAATACACTTCCTTCCACACCCACAGATTTTTCTCTCCCAGCTGAGGAAAAGGCAAGTCCATTGGAGGGTCTGGAATCAGCTGCCACAAATCCTCGTATTATCTAGCACAGATTCTGATTTTATTGCAAGAAACCTTTACAGCACTGAAATAATAATAAATAATCTCTTTAAAAACAATAAAGTCATTTGAAATGATCAAAATAGTTAGCATAGTAATAAAACAGTAGTATTTTTCTAGGGCAATTTCCACTTCACCCATCCACAACATGATATATTTTTAAGACTCCTTTCCCGTAATTAATTTGAAAAAATATTTCTTTTTCTCTGCCTGTAAAGAATCAAAGGCACTTTGAGAAAGCAGCAGTTGAGCTTCTGGGCCCTGACACAGAGACAAAGCCTGACAGCCCAGATTTAGATAAACACCTACTTCTGCACATTTAGGAAGAGGCTTAATTGCTTTGTCATTTAGAGCCAGCAATTACCAGCTATTACTGGGAGTGCGACAGTGGCGGGGGGTATTAATTGCAGCCAAATGTCCACTCTTCTTTTGGGCACCTCATGCCAAGAAAATTAAGTACTAAATAAAAAAGAAATTAAAACCCCTCTTGGTTATAACGTTTTCAAGTATTTTATTGTCTATTTAGATGTAAGGAGGAGGGGGGGATGTTTCTCCCGGAGGAGCAAACAAAGAGTTTCTATTTTATTTTGAAATTGTGTCCAATCGCGGCAGAGGTGGTATTGGGGAAGGCTCCAAGATCGCCCTTTTGGGGGATTTTTGGGGCTGATTCCTCCAGCATGCAAACCAGTGCTTAACTTCTAGAGCGAGCAGAGCGTTTAAGGTTTAAAAAAATAATAAATAAACTAGCTAAAATTGGTTGAGAGGGAGGGAGGGTGGTTTTCCCCCCTCAGAGCCGGCCCTGACACAGGCGCTGCTACTTCATTTCCCTGCGCTGTGTGTGAGGGGAAAACCTTCACGCAGCAGCGAGAGCTGCTCCGGCGCTAAGGTGGGGGAGGCATTCTATTTATTTTTTAATTTCTTTTTTAATTTATAAGGAGGTTTTTTTGCGGCAATGGCGGTGTTTTTCCGCGGGGCTCGGGCGGCCCCGCCCCGGGGGCGGCGCGGCGGCCTCGGCCGGCTCCCGCCGGCTCAGACCGGTTCTCCGCGCAAACAACCGCCCCCCGCCCGCCGGGGCCCGGCGGAACGGCCGCTGCTGCTCCGCGAACGTCCCCTCTGCCCCACGGAACGCCGCTGGTGCTCCTCGAACGTCCCCTCTGCCCCACGGAACGGCCGCTCTGCCCCACGGAACGCCCGCCCTGCCCGCAGAAACAGCCGGGGCAAGGCGGCTCCGCGGCCGCGCCGCCATGGCAGCGGCGGGCGCGCTCCGCCGGCTGTGAGGCGAGAGAAAGCGGCGGGGTTTCGGAGCGAGATAAAAATCTTATTATGCAACGCACATTTTTAATATATTGTTGCCGAGTCCAGGGCTGAGGTAATGCGGGCTGTCAGCAGCTGGGGCGGGAGGCTGAGGGACGAGCGGGTTGCGGCCGCTCCCTCCCAAGGGTGCCGAGGCACCATTTCTTCACCATCCGTGAGGAGAACTTTGATATATCACGTTATTTTTTTTCCACAGAAGGATCTATTTGTGTGGTTACACACGCACAGGTACGTCTTTTTGGCCATATCTCGAGTATAAAGTTTGCTTTCTGTATTATAATCTCTCCAAAGCCGTCTGAAAAGGTTGTGCCTGTGCTCAATCTCAAGAAACCCGATACAGTCCCAAGGGTAAAAAAAGCCACGTTTAAAGGATGGTCTCGGTTATATTTAGCTGAGCAGCAGCACAGGCTGACACGAGCAGAAACACAAGGAAGAACAAAGTGAAAACGCTCGACAGTTGGTAACAAAAACCTGCGAGTATCTGAGGTGGATTTTTTTTTTTTTTCTTTTTAATTTTCCTTTCCCTAATTCACATTTTGCCGCAGAGAGAGAACATTAAAGCAGCACATGGGTTTATGTGAACAAAGGTAAGGATGAGGTGTTTCACCTCACTCTGACAGGATTTACTGTTGCCTTTGTGTATGGAAAAGGCTTCCTACTCTAAGAAATTATTTAATTTTCTTTAATAAATCTTAACCTAATTCTTTTCCCATACAAACACGAGACTGCTCAACCCTGTGGTTCTACCAGAAGGGATTAAAAACTTTCAGCTCATCTCTGCAGTAACAAAATGTATGTGGAATTATTTTAACCTTGACAAAAGCCATCTCACAGATGCTTCAATAAAGACTAAACAGCTACATTTAACCTCATTTTTCCTGATTTTTCATCTGTCCTCAGCACAGGCCTCTCCAAACCCACTCAAAATCCCAAATCCCAGCTAAATCAGTGATTCATCACTTCTGGCAGCAAGCGACACGGGAAGGAGGAGATGAAGACAATGGTAGAGAAAGGTTTGCATTATGTAATGAAACTAAAACTCACTTTTTCTACTTTCACTTCAGTTGTTGAAACAGAGTAGGAAAGTCCCTGACTAAATAAAATACACAGGAGGCTTCAGGGAGCCTGTTTTTCCCATGATTAAAATTCTCTTGGCAGTATTTTTCATCAGTTTATTTCAATATTAAGACACACATATATTCCATTCCAACGGTAATTCCTTGCTCCAGAAAGAATTTCATCACAGAGAATTCTAAAATTAAAACCAATCTCTAATTACCTTATGCCTTGCCCACTTGTCATGAGAATTTTAAATACAGCTATCAGAATTACAAAAATATTTCCCTTTCCAAATATCTGTAAGTGCAACTTCTTCCCATTTCCTGATTTTGGGAAGAATGGAATAATTATGCTCACGTGGATCTTGGTGAATTTAAAACCAGTGTTGTATCTAAGCTAAAAATGCCCTTTTAATTTCACAATATCTATTTTGTATTACAAGCTATAGAGAAATAGTCATCTGACTAATTATTCATCCAGTCCAGCATCCTGGAGATGAGACAACCAAATAAACACTCTTAAAAATAAAGGTGACTGCGTTACACACTATAGGAGATTATTCATTTAACTGGTAAATCCCCCAGCATCCTCCACATCAGACAACTGAACAAACACTCTTAAAAAATAAATTAAAGGCCAGTGGGAATCTCGAGTCTCTGATCTGTGGATTGAGCACATGGGGTGTTCACGCCTTCACAGCCTGGACATCACCTACAGGAAATCAAACATTTCTGCCTGGGTTTCTGTAAATGCATTCCAACCCCATCCCAAGGAGGATTTTAGGAGTGAAATGCTGCACTCTCAGCACCGGGTGGTTCAGCACACTGCTGCAGCAGAGCTTTAAAAATAATCACTAACACATGGAGCAGCCAGAGACGTGTCAGGCCATTTGACGTGACAAAACTGAATCAAAAAGCCCAGAAATTATTTTTAGCGCATTAGAGCACCTCGACAAGCAGCCTGGAAAAGAGCTTTTTCTACAAAAGAAACAAAGAAAACAAAACCCAAAAAAACCAAAAGCAGAGGGGATGTTTCCAGGAGGCTGGGCAGGGCACAAACAAAATCTGGTTTGCTTCCTCTGGGATCACCCAGCTTCTTCCGTGACACAGTACAGAAAATATGTTTGCTAATGTATCATTTGTGGTGTGTGAATCACCAAAATGGAGAAACTGAAGCTTCTAGTGGTGGCAAATTATCTTTTCAAGGGCTTTTTTTTATTCTTTCAAGGTGATAAAAGAATTCCATCAACCCTTTTCCACAATATGGGTGGGGAATGAGCAATCTCACACTAAGAAGACCTCAAAACACAAATTCCTCCTCAAATCCACGCAGGAACCATCCACATCCACCAGCTGCCTCAGCTCAGGAGGCAACTCCTGAGAGGCCACAAAACACCCCAAATAAAGCCTGGCTTCAGAGAACACTGGTTATTTTTAATGTGTTCTTTCTGGTTTCAGTTTCTAAATGACTCCCTTGCAGCTCCCTTACCTGCAAAGGGCACCAAACAATTCAAAGCAAAGTTTAGTTGAGCTCCAAGGCAACTAACTCTGAACCTTCACGAGATAAAGGCTTTTCTTGGGTTGTTTTTTTGATTTTTAAGCAAGCAGATCGCGTTTTTTCAGCGTTGTCCAGGAAGATCAGCTCCATTTAACCCATTTATTATTATTTAATCCATTTATTTATTTCACACAGCTCTTGAAAACCACAAGCAAGGGAACCCTGAGCTCTCCCTCTCCACCTTCCTGCTGCTTTTTCTGAGTGGCCAGCACAGGTTCCCAGGGGAACACAGCTCTGCCAGCTCACACCAACAGCACCACACTCCAGTGACCAAGTCCTGAAATTCCAGAGGAATGCACTGTCACAAAGACCTTAATAACAGCATGGCCTCACAAAATTGGCCGTTTTCCACTCATTAAAAGTTCCACGAGAGAATCTGCAGCTTGCTAAAATCCTCGAGACCACCACGGAAATTGCAGGCAATAATTATTCTCCAGATAAATGAAACTGGATATATTACACAGCAAGTGGGGGCACTGAACCAGGGAAAAGGGGGTGAGGCAGCTTTTGCTCACCAACAGGGTGAGTGGCTTAATATTTACATGGCTACATTCCAAGTGTGTTGAAAATTAAACACTTGTGCTTTGAAAGACTTCAAGGCCAGGTGGGGTTTTGCTTCCCAAAGTAAAGAGAGGGTTAAATGTTTATTATTATCTAACAGATTGCTGAGAAACATGTAAAACTCTTTTCTGATCCTTCAAAATTAAATATACAATCCACCAGATTCCATTACTTGCTCGACTGAGTTTGATTTTATTGCATTAATAAGAAAAAAATGTTTTATTTCCTCCCAGAGTATCGTCTACTTTTCCATTACTACAACTAGAAATTGCCAAGAAAATGAAATGCTCAAGCACAGCAGACGCTGCTTTTCTTCTCATTAAATCTTAAAACTTGGTTCCAGTGGGATCATATTTAGTCCTCTCAAATTCAGAACAGGATTTCATCCCGCCTCAGCATCCCAACAATGACATTTTATAAATATTACGAGTTTCTTGGACGCCCTTCTCATTCCACAAGGAGCAGAGAAGCACCAGTAGAGATTTTTTCTTCTTCCCCTGCTTGAGATTTTTTTATTAAACGTAACCAGCCCTCCTTTCAATCCATTTTCTCTAGGATTTTTTTGAGACCTCTGGAAGTCTCACAGATATTTCTGAGCTGTAATAAGTGTGAAAAATCTTTGACAAAGGATTGTCTTTATTCAAGCATTAAGCTTTCATTGAGAGAGGTGCTGAAAATAAACAAACAAGTGCTTAAAGCAGCCCAAAAGCTGTCTTGAATCTTCACCTGCTCTCCAGATGAGACAGGACCTGGATTTCTAAATCCAGGAGGAGAAAACAATAATTAGAAGAAGTAAATTAATCCTTGCATGATTCTTCAGACATGAGGGGGTGAGGCAATCAGAAGAGGAGACACTGATTTCCTCATCTTCTCTTCTGTACGCTCTCCATGGGTGTCAGCCCATCTCACCCTTCCAGAAGGTCCAACATTCAAGGTTCAGATTTTGTGAGAGTAACTCCCTTGCTCAGAGAGTTCTGCCAGTGGTAAAATTCAATTCCCAGTGGTAATCACAGACTCCTAGAATGGGCTGGGAGGGACCTTAAATTTCACCTCATTCCACCCCCTGCCATGGCAGGGACACCTCCCACTGTCCCAGGTGCTCCCAGTCCTGTCCTGGGGCACTGCCAGGGATCCAGGGGCAGCCCCAGCCGCTCTGGGCACCCTGTGCCAGGGCCTGCCCACCCTCACAGGGAGCAATTCCTGCCCAAAATCCCACCTGCCCCTGCCCTCTGGCAGTGGGACGCCATTCCCCCTTGGCCTGTCACTCCAGGCCTTTGTCAAATTGAACACTCTACTGACACACTTATTTACTTAATGAATATTTTCAGTTTTAGAAAAGACCTGGTATGCAAAGGAAACGCTGCCAACTCTGCAAACCCTCCTGAAGAGCAGAGCTCTTTGCCAAAGAGCATAAAACATTTATGGGTGCAGCCGTAGCTTTGTGGTTTCCACTCTTTGGGTGAATTTACTCTTGAAAGGCCAAATATCAGAGAGGCTCTTCAACATGAATTTAAAAATTATTAGAAGAAATCACTGATTTTCTAACACCTTTTCTCCTCCATAGGTATTCTGTAAAGCCACACAAATACAGAGCTATTGCAGAACCAAGGACACGGGAAACACATCCCCAGGAATTGCAAACTTGGATTATTTTCTTTTAATTCTTCCAAGTCTACAGTTTTTGCTGTGAGGCAGCAGAGAGGAAAATGGGAAGGCGACAAATCAACCTTGTGAATGTCAGGGGTGTCAGGGAACAAGAAGCAGCAGAACAATACCACTCATCATTTCCCAAAGTATGCTGAGTGTGGTCTGTAAAAGGTAGCTGACCTTAAAATTTGCTTTTTCTCTCACTGAAGCCAATAGAACCGACCCCACTCTCCAGGCACACAGGCAGGAAGGCCTTGTGTCTGCACATCCCTGCTCTGCCCAGCCACCATCTTACGGATGCTGCACGGATCCACCACGGGAAATAACCAACAACAGCACCAGCGTTCCCCGGGAACCCGTGGTGCCAACTGAGCCTTTTCACATTTCACTCCAGTTCACTTGTATGCCAGCGACCAAAGCTCTGCCACGGAGCAACTCCCTGGGCTCACAGCGCAGCAAACGACCCACACGGCCCAGGGCATGGCCCAGGACATGGCCCAAGGCATGGCCCAGGGCACGGCCCAGGGCACCCACACGGCCCAGGGCATGGCCCAGGGCACGGCGCAGGGCATGGCCTAGGGCACCCACACAGCCCAGGGGACCCACACGGCCCAGGGCATGGCCCAGGGCACGGCGCAGGGCATGGCCTAGGGCACCCACACAGCCCAGGGGACCCACACGGCCCAGGGCATGGCCCAGGGCACGGCGCAGGGCATGGCCTAGGGCACCCACACAGCCCAGGGGACCCACACGGCCCAGGGCATGGCCCAGGGCACGGCGCAGGGCATGGCCTAGGGCACCCACACGGCCCAGGGCACGGCCCAGGGCACCCACACGGCTTAGGGCACGGCCCAGGGTATGGTCCAGGGCATCCACATGGCCCAGGGTACCCACACAGCCCAGGGCACCCACACGGCCCAGGGCACGGCCCAGGGTATGGTCCAGGGCACCCACATGGCCCAGGGCATGGCCCAGGGCATGGCCCAGGACACCCACACAGCCCCAAGGCACCCACACTGGCAAGGCCCAGGGCACCCACAGGGCACAGGGCACCGGCACTCACACGGCCCAGGGCACAGGGACCTACCTGTCGCTGCTGGTACTGCTGCTGCTGCTGAGGGAGTCGCTGCTGGAGGACCTGCTCCGGGAGCCGCTGCCGCTGGGCGAGCGGGCGGGCCGGGCGGCCTGGCTGGCCAGGCGCTGCGGGGACTGCGTCCTGGACTGCGACGAGTNACCAGCACGGCCCAAGGCACCAGCACGGCCCAAGGCACCCACACTGGCACAGCCCAGGGCACGGCCCAGGGCACCCACAGGGCACCCACAAGGCACAGAGCACCGGCACTCACACGGCCCATGGCACAGGGACCTACCTGTCACTGCTGGTACTGCTGCTGCTGCTGAGGGAGTCGCTGCTGGAGGACCTGCTCCGGGAGCCGCTGCCGCTGGGCGAGCGGGCGGGCCGGGCGGCCTGGCTGGCCAGGCGCTGCGGGGACTGCGTCCTGGACTGCGACGAGTGCGGGGAGCGGCTCCGGCTGTGCTGGTAGTTCCGCTCCGGCCTTCTGCCTCGTACCTCCCGTGTAATGTCATCCCTGTAGATATCCCTGTGTACCACACTGGGCAATGTAAACTGCTCCCGGGCCCTAGGTTCGTATCGGGGGTCGTGAGCGTCAAAGCGGTTTGGGCTTCGGCTCCGAGAAGTGTAATAGAGCCCGTGTTGTAAGGTCCGCTCGCGAGGGTCTCTATAGTAATCCTGATCGTAATGTCTCGTCCGATCAAATCCGCCCGTCCCCCGCTCATGGTGTCCATAGGCACTATGTTCATAAGCACGCTCCCTGTTATCTGAAGCCCTGCATTTGGGAAGGGGGAAAAATATCGCATCAGAAAGGGGCAGGCACGACTAAAAGCAAATCATGCAAACATTCACGGCAGCACTCGACTTATTGCGACTGCTTCTCCACTAACCAGCAATAACCTATCAAGCAAACAATGACAAACTTCAAAACGTTTTACTTGACTCCAAAGTTATATTTGTATACGATCAAGCTGAGCAATCATTTTGGTTTAATCACAATATGGGGCTTTCATGACCAGCAACTTGCCTGCAGAGGAAAAAATTTCTGCTTTCCCATGCAGAATCCTCTTTTCAGTTGTTCTTTTTCTTTTAAATTCCATAACCAAGAAAAACATCGTGTTTGTGGACATCATCATTAACTTCTTTTTCTCTCCACTTTTGTTTAAGAGCTTCAAATTTATTTTTTTTTTTCAAAATTTTGTAATTACTGGAGCTCTTTAATTATCCTCCTGCAAAATCGGCATCACAAATTGGGCTGTAGCCATGAAAGCCTCCATGCAAAGCATGACCCAGAGGTAAGAAGCTGCTTTCAAAAGGGGTGGCATAACCCATAGAGAATTCCTAGAAAATTAGGGGGTTTCTTGTTGCTGTTGCAAAATATTTCACCCTCTTAAGAGGGAATTTTTGCTTTGACCAGACTGCTACACTCATTTCCTGTAAAAGCTGTGGATGCTAAAGAAGCCTCTCCACTGCTAATGCTGGAACTGCAAGGATGCAGGTCCCCAGAACACACTAAAGCCCTGCACAATGGGAATCCCATTTTTAGGCTATGTTTTTGTTGCGACTGCTGCTGCTGCAATCGCAGAATTTCTGTCTGCACAAGCTGCTGCTTTCCAGCAGCTACAGTCCAGTTCATTTCAAACTGAGAAAGGCTCAGTGATGTTCTGAGTTAGTGTGACCTCTCAAATAAAGAGACAGCAGAACTGACAGGTAAAGGAACATCACAAATAGTTGAGTATTCCAATGTGGACAAGTACCAGGATGGTACCTCTTAGTTACAGCCACAAAATGGAAGGTCCACAATGGTCACGTTGAACGTTTAGAAAATACTTCTAAAATTCTAAATATGTCAGGGTAGCCAAAATTAATTTAAAAATTAATTATCCATCTTATGAAGGACATTTCAACCTTTTTTTTCAGCCTTCTCTCTCAGATTCTTCCTTCAGAATCTGTTATGAGTCACTTCAGTCCCTGAATCCTGATAACCCAATTCTGCCTTGTGCCTCCTCCTCCTCCTCTGCTGCATCACAGCTCTAGTTCAAATGGCAGAAATATTTCAGGGATCTTCTATAAACTGAAAATGGGATTTGAATCTTTTTTCGATTAGCATCTCAGGAAGTTCCTTCCATTCCTTCTCCAATGAATCATTAGATCCTTAATCCTCTCAATATATTCACTCTCTGTTGTTAAACTGTAACTCATATCAAGCTTTCTAAAGGGCTCTCTCACGTCTTGCCTGCATTTTTTCTCTCAAGTTATATATAAAAAATTACTTAACCAGTGCGAGAGAATGTCATTAACTTCTACATCTGCTTGAAATTCATTGTTGCGTTTCTATTTCCATTACCTCTTGCTCGCAACAATGGAATTTTGAGAGCTATTTCAGAATCTGGCACAGAAACGTGTCTCTGTTTCGATTCTTTTTTTCCCCCTTTTGAAGGACCAAGATCAACAATTTTACAAACGATTGCTGCATTTAGCATCCTACAAAGTGTTAATCAGTGAGAGCTGATTTAATGAGGTCAGAGAAAAAGCAGTATTTTCTAGTGGGTTACTGCAACAGAGCTGACAGAAAGAACAAATCCTTATCCATGAGAAGGACACGGAAGACAGACACAGGAAGCAGAGCTGAACAGCTACTGGCTACAGTGCTTTCTTCATTTATCTATTAGTACTAAGTGCTACTGGAGTTAGTGGAAAGAGAGGGTTTGACTTGGGTTAGGAGAGGGGCTAATATACACAGGGCAGGACATACCAACCTTTTCCAAGTG
This sequence comes from Polioptila caerulea, assembly GCA_013397295.1. Lineage (NCBI taxonomy): Eukaryota > Metazoa > Chordata > Aves > Passeriformes > Certhiidae > Polioptila > Polioptila caerulea. Next base: position 40,256 of record VYXF01006686.1, on the reverse strand, counting down.
TGGAAACACGACCTATATTCCCAATTAAATCTAGGGAGAGAATTCTCAACATAACTTCCCCAATTTTGGCCCCTCTTACAGGGGTAATCCACCTTCTTAATGGGCAAGGGTGTCAAATGATATTTTAGATGAACCAACAAGAAAAAAAAAAAAAAAAATCTTAGTGACAAGACACAAAAAAAAAAAATTCCACTGGACGGAAGTAGTCCCAGACTGAAACCGTAACTCTGAAACCCCCAGACTTCTTTCTTGAGACAGAAGGCACTTAAATAGATCCATAATTTTAATTTCCAGCCCTAAGTCTGAATCGAGCAGCTGGTAGAAGATCCCCCGAGGCCCGAGGGCCCTGACGCTGCATCATGCCCAGCAGGCATCCTCTGGCCGCCTTGGTAACCATCCAGCCCAGTCACTTCTCACTGGAGTATCCACAAACGGGTATTAGCACCACGTCCTTAAAGCTAAAGTATGTTTAATGTGGAGCAGCAGAGAGCTTTTTAAGAGACTAGATAGTAATCCACTCCCCATGGCTACTGGCGTCTTGACTGTATACCATCCAATAAATTCAAGGCAGTAGTTCTTATCCCAGCTTTAAAAAAAAAAATAAAATAAACTATAATTTCCAAAATTTAGCAATGTCCGTCATCTCTTTTTGCCAATACCATCAGAAAGAATAATCCCAATAACTTGGAAAGGATGTAGATCCAAAATGGAACCATCACAAGCTGCCTTCGGTCTTCTCCATCCAAGCGTTATTTCCATGGCTAAGAGGTGTCGGTAGAATCCAAGGGGCTGCATCATTAAAGTCTACTCTGAATTTTGTGGTGACAATCCAATTAACATACCCGCTGCGTATAGTGAGAACTGAGAGCTAGGCATCAAGCTTTCACCGAATTCTAGATTCTAGTATTCCGAAGATACTCCACAGAGAACTTCACCACAGGTTGTAGATTAGATAGCTCCATCTGGCAGCAGGGATACATCCAGCAAGGCCTTAATATTATCCAAGAAATGGGATCGCTACTTCTAGAAAAGAGTAACTCCAATATCGATGCTGGCCAAAGGAAATCTTCCATCTTAAAACCACCTTATTGCAAGTGTAGGTAGATATCCAACCAGCTGCAGGACACATCCTCTATGGATCCACAAGGTACCAGCCACTGGGATAGAAATCACTTCCGTTTCCAACCCAAAATAGGAAACATAGATAATTCCCAAAATTTTAAATCCATCTGGGGGCCCTAGATACGAGTTTGTGTTTCTCACCATATCAAATACAAAATACCTGCCTAGAGAAACCTTGGAACTTACCCATCAAGTCTCCGCTCATAACGTCCTTCCCGTGCATGAAGTGATGGTGGGGGGCCGTAAGTGGGCCCCCCACCACCTCCTCTGAACCCAGAAACCTCTCTACTACGAGATGCTATGGAAACTGTATCATCCAATCCCCGCGCAGCACTGGGAATGGTTCCTGGCTCATTATAATCCGTCCGGAGGTCTCTATCTCCCATTTTGTTGACAGAGTTGTGTGCCTTCTGGGCACTTTTGATGTCCACAAAATCCACAAACGCTGCCACTCCGCCTTCCGACCCCCTCTTAGGGAGGATTTTGACGCTTTCGACACGTCCATATCTGGAAGAGAAGCAAAGCAGAGCACACACGTTAGTGCTGGTGGGAAAAAACCACATTTAATAACGCTGCAAAATCAACATCCAACCCTTCACCCTGCCCCTGTGCCAGGAAAATCAATCACTGGGAGACACCAAGAGGGGAAAAGCCATTTGGAGAGGGAAAAAAGCCGTATCAACTTTCCATGGTTACATTTAAACTCCTCTCTCAAGTGTGGGGAGCCTACCACAGGATCACCCTTTTTATAGCAACAGAGCAGCAGCAGCTGAAGGAATAGAAAGGTGTTCACAACCAGAGCACCCTGCACATCATTAGTCTGACACAATTAAAGAGGCACAATTAAAACAAAACCGTGTCACGAGGAAAAATACAGCCAGCCAACAATTTTCTTAGGAGACAAACGACCTTGACACAGCAATTCCAGTACTTCGATTTGTATTTAACCCAGAGTCTCGGCTGTGATCCGGGTCTCCAACCCCTTCACTTCCACCCCTGGAAGGACAGGTGGGTGGCAGGGAACCCCCAGACTCAGGTGCTGCTGGGGTCCAGCCTCCTACCCCCACGCCAGACCCACTGCCCGGCAGGAGCTGAGGAATGCCGGAGGGAACGTGACACCTCCCCACGAAATGTGTGTTAAGCAACTGCAACACTGGCGCTTACGGATGAGTAAATGTCTGTGCAAAATAAAAATAAACCCAAACATGTTTGTGTACACGAGGAAACAAGATGTAAAAACGTATTTAAATAACTTGCATCCACTCACAGCAGAAAGGACGAGCTGGGCGGGATGAGCGCAGTGACAACAACTGCAGGGTTTGGGTGCTCAGTTCTCTCAGCCAAAGGATTCTGAGCTAACCAGGGAAAAGCTCTGGACTGCAGTCGGCAACCCAGGACAAGAAAAGGCAAGGAGTGCATTCTTGAATGTGCCGACATAGAGGAAAGGGACGCGCAAACAAAAAACCCAATCAGGAAGTATTTGTAAACTCCGCGAAGAATTACTGTGAAAAAATTTCTACGCACAAAAGCAGCACACGGCCGGGCAGATGTAAACAGACCTTGCACAGGCAAAACTGCTCTCAGGCACGCAGGCAGGGAGGAGGGAACTGCAGCGCCGGGCTGAGGCGGCCGCGCTGTCAGATCCCGGAGCTGCCGCGGTTTCCTGCCTGCCTTCCCCTACACCTTACAATTTCATCATTGTTGGTGGATGACTAATCCTTAAATACGATCTGAAAACCTGCCTCGCTGACTGCTGCCTTCTCGTTCCAGCCTGACCTACTACACTTATACATAACCTGGTTTGGATTTAGAGCCCTTTTTTTTTTTTTGCCTGGTTTATACTCCACTGAACACGGCTGTGGGCACAAGCAAGAGCAGCTTCCAAGAAAAAAAATAAATGTTTTGTCGGGCATAGAAAGACACGGTCACACACAAGACACGCTCCTGCCTCTCTCTCAGCTGTCCAGGGCTGAGCTTGTCACCTTTGTGCCCCTGGGTACAGCACAGGGATGTTAATTCATGGGAGTTTCCTAATCTGTAATGCTCTGGTTATCTTCTTGTTGTTTCTTTGTATTTTATTTAATTAAAAGCTTCAAGTAATGGCAAATGGAACTGCAGGAAAGCTGCTTCTCAAAGCATGCTCTCTTTAGAAGCTGGGTTTGGTTATCTTGCCTTGAAAGCAAGATTTAGAAAGCCCAGAGGAGTAGAGGAGATGGTTAATAAAATCTGTGTGAGGGAAAAAGATGGCCTAATTGGATGTGGCAGATGTAGAGAGAGCAGGAGAGGGAACAGGAAAGGAAGGAGAGGGAAGGAAAACAGGAAAGAGTCTATCTGAGAAAACGTTCACGCCATGAATGAACATGACAAAAAATACGGAAAGGAATTAGGAATCCCAGTTAGGCTCACCCTTAAACACGTTTCAGTGCCAGTTCTCTGCAAACAAAGATGAACTCCAACCCTCGTATCTAAACCATGCAGTTCCCAAACTGACTGGTTAGAAGAACACACGTTTTCCTTTTGCTCACTGTGTTTACACGTTCTGTTTCTGGCAACATGAGCCCATATTTGCCTTCAACCTTCAGGGGGGAATAGGATTAAGGTACTATTGATAATGGTATCAATTTCCCTAAAATCCTAGCTGTCCTTGGACTGCAGCCACCGTGGCCCACCTCACATGAAGCACTGCCTGCCAGTGACATCAGAGCTGGGCTCTGAACGACTGCCTGCTCCCCACCTTGACAATTACTGCCCAATTCTGAAACCCGAGCACGTACGTGTTATTATACATACACAGTCAGAACTCAGTCATTCTTTTGCTGCAGAAGATTGCAGAATGTGTTTAAAATGTTCAGTGTCTGAGCTCACGCTGCCCAGAAAGCAGAGAGGACACAAAACACCAATGTAGTAAGATCCCCATCTACCACAAAAACCACCTAGCAAAGGTGTGACTCTCCCCAGTATGAATTTTTATATTGGATAAAGTGTAATTTGGTTATTAATTTTTTTTTTTTCCTAAACAAGAAATGGATGGGGGAGGCTACTGCTGTATTGCAGTGCAGCCACGGTGCTAAATCACTGCACTCCAAGCCGGTGCCTGTTAATCCCCCCGTTATCCAGATACATAAATATACGCTGTGCTCCGGTGTCCTGCCCCGCACCCCTGGCAGGCCCCGAGGATAATCTGTGGCAATCGCCTTTGCTGAAAGCGAGGGAGGCAGGCGGGAGGAGGAGAAAGGGAGCAGAGGGGGGGGATGAAAGACAGCCCTGAGTATTCCAGGGCAGCTGCTGGAGGAGGAAGGTTTGCCTCAGCCCTGTGACTGCAGCCATCCTTCGGTCCCCACCGATGATCAATGTGCGAGGGATCCGGCCTGGCCGCACCCATTGGCGTCTCTCCGACCTGCTCCTGTCTTGGCAGATGCTGCCTGGAGGAGACCGGGGGGAGAGGAGGGAGATCTGCAGTGCTGCATCACCACACGGCTTCACTGCAGCGCAGAAACGTTACAAGGAAAAAACCACGACGCTTTCTGAAGGGCCGGGGGAGGAGAGGCGGCGAGCGCGCCGCGCTTCCCCACGCCAAAGCAAGGCAAGATGGAGGTGAACGTGCTCCAAGGAGCAACCTTTGTCCCGGCACAGGGCTGGGAAGGGGGGACAAAAGGCCAAGGGAGGCACAGCCGCGACCTTTGGCAGCGCTGGCAGAACAGCTCCCCTCAACCTTCGCCTGGTATCGCTACACCTGTGCGTCAGCCCTTCCCAAGGCTGCGTTCCGCAGTGGCTGCCAGACCGACAGAAACAAAGAGCTGCCTTCGCCCGGCTCCCGCTCGGCAGACTCAGACGAAAACAAGGCCTTTCAGTGCCTCTTCCCGGCCACAGCTCCTGCCGATTAATCATTAGCTCCACGCCGTACCGAAGGCGGCCGGGGCCGTGTTTTCGGCGGGGTTTACAGTTCACTCTGAAGCAGAGGAGACGAGGACGTGCGGGAGCTGTTATGTCACCAAGCCCCTCCACCAGCACAGCACGACCGAAGCACCCGGCTGTAAACACACATCGAGCAGCCCTTGCAGAAAAAAGTTGCCCAATAATCACTGCTCCAACAAAGCCACACTAATCCAGCTTTTCAGACAAAGAAAAGGAATTCATAATTTAAGCATTATCGGTTTGTTCACAGCAGATCAAAGCACCTCTATATTCAAGCAGCTGAAATGTCTCTGGGCTCTTGGCATGGCTGCTCAGCATGTTTCCCTCGATCTCCAGCCCTTCCTCCTCCCCAGCTCTTCCTCCCAAACCAGCAGACAGCACAGCCGGGCTGGGAAGCGCAGCCTCCGCCAATGCAGGGCCGGGCTGGTTCCTCCTCCCCAGGAGCGACGTGTCACCCAGGCAGAGCCAAAGTCATCCCGCACCCTGCAGCCTCCCCTGCCCCGGCCATTCCAGCTCTAACAAACCATTCCAGCTTGGCTCTCACTCTGAACACCCTTCCTGCACGGTCCCTGCTGCTCCAAGCAAAAGCATTCTGAACAAAGCATGAGCTACGAGAACGCCGGCCAGTAACTGTGTAGTAAGCAAACCTTACTGTTTAGTTGCAATATTCTATAAACTGATTAGGATCTTTATAGGACAGTCTGTACATGATAAGAAAAGGTGGGTTGAAGTGATGGAGATTTGTTTTCAATATAAACCAACTCCCACTTTAAATCACGGTATCTTCCTATTTCTCTTGCTGCGCTCCCCACAAGCTTGTTAAACCCTTCACGCCCAACCATCCTCAGCACTGCAGAGTTCTGCAGGTCAGCTACATCCCGGCCGAAGAAACTTCGCCACATTTTTATTTAGAAGCTGGCGCCACGCTCCATTCCACATACTACTAAATGTAACAGACACTGCAGGACCCAAAATAACGCAGGAGCTTTTTCTGTGTGATTCTGCACCGCCCATTACAAGCATGGTTTGACAAGCTGCTCCGATACAGCAGGACATCCGAGTATTTTGTATTCACCCGGGTTCCCTTTGACTGCAGTCAGGTATCTTTAGCCATCTGAAGAGCTCGACTGATTCTGCTGTGCCACACTCCAACTCCTTCCTCCTCCTCTGTGATTATATAACCCCAGCAAGCCCCAGCCTGCATTATTCAGTAAAACGCTCGCACAGCTTGAAGCTTTCCTTGGCCAATCACATTCCTCTGCCTTTGTTGTTATTTCATAACAAAATAATGTGTCCTGAAATAATACTTCACCAGATGTTTGTGCCTCTTCTCCTTATTCCTGACACCAAATCAGTCCAAATACCCCAGGCTAGGGGTACTCCAGCCCTGCATTCCCCCTGCACAAAGCAGGTCTGCTCCAGGTACAGGGAAATGCAGCATGTGCAGATACTAAACCTCCATAAAGCAGGATGCCATCAGCCTCCACAGGGGTTTTTAGCCAGGCCAATGGATGTCTGTTGAGTCCATGAACATCAGTTCTAGGGTCTTCTGCCACCATGGACGCTCATTTCACAGCCTGAGAAACTTGGCCCACCACAACAGCACATGCTCCCAGCCATAGAATACACAAAATAACACACCAAAGAGCAGCACCCACCACACTGGGATCTTACCAGCACCAGGACACCGAGCCACAGGGACAGCTATCCTGCAGAAATCCTGTTTGGAGTTAAGCACCAGCCTCCAGTACCACCAGCTCCCAGCAGGAACCGCACAGTGAGCGTCTCCCGCCTGCACCGCTCACAAAAGGTGTTTAATATTCACCACTGTGAGAGTTCCTGAGCCAGCTACACAAAGGGAACTTGTGTCTCTACACGGGCGTTTGCAAAGATTACGGCACTACAGCTGATCACAACAAGGGCAGTGAGACAATAAATGAAACACGCAGCAGTTCAAACACGCTTATCCCAAGGAAATGACATCCCGCCATGTTCCAAGCTTCACATTCGTTACAGCCACGTGCTTTACTGCCATAAAATTTATATATGCGCTTATAATTTTTTTTTAGAAAGGGAATTTCATATGTAGAGCAATATAAGATGGTATTTCACCACCTTCAGACCTGAGCAGCACGAGTCTTTGGAATTAAACTGTGCCTCAAGTAATGCAGAGCATTACTCAAAATCTGACAGTATCATCACGTGCCTGGCATGGAAGGAGACTTGAGGACTGAGAGACACAGAAAAATCAAGGCATCTAAACAAAAACCACTCAAAATTGCACTGACTGTTTCGTAAATACAGTAACTAATGTGCAGCAGACAGCAAAATCAGGGACAGACCATTGAGAAGAGCGTGCACAGGGCTGGGATGAAAATCATTCCAGTTCATTGAGATGGATCTTGACAGAAACAAGCAGAATTCCACCATCCTGGAAAACTACGCTTAAAACTGAAGTCTAACAAATGTGGGGAACTGTCATCTGTTGAGCCACAATCATTTCTCTTGGTAGGACTGCCTGGGTCAGCAGCTGCTCTCAGGGCAGACCAGGAGCAGTATTTACCATGGACAACTCGATACCAAGTGCTGGTTGGCCCCCTCACCAAATGTGTCCTTCACACACTCCACAAACCTCCCCGACTGCTTCCTCTCTGCTGTATTTCCAGCAGACATGTGGTAGGTTTAAGTCCCCCACAAGAACAAGGGTGATCATGAGATTTCTCCCAGCTGCTCAGAGAATATTTCATCTGTCTCTTCAGATTAAATTGGTCTCCTGGTTGGGTGATCTAGAAAAGACTCCCATGGAGATACTTTTGTGAGCCTTCCCACCATTCTTTCCCATAAACACTGAACCCCGTCACCACCATCATTAAGCTCTAGACAATCCAAACACTTCCTAACACACAGGGCTACTCCACCACCTCTCCCTCCTTGCCAATTCCTTATGAAGAAATCACAGGCATTCCCTGCAGAACTCCAGCTGTGCCAGTCATCCCCACCAGGATTCCACAGTGGCAAGTCATACCATCATCTCCTGCTGTGCAATGGTTTCCAGCTCCTCCTGTTTCCCACCCGTGCTGGGGGCACTGGTGCAGATAAATGGCTGTGTCTATAAAGATAAGACACAGCGAGTGGCTGGGGCAGCACTCCGGACAATCACAAGTAGGAAAGCTCATCCATGAGTGATAAATCCAGGAGATGTGCAGCTCTGAAATCCTTCACCTTCCCAGTGCCAAGCAAAATAAAAGCTCCTTGTATCACAAGGAGCTCTGGTTTTCGAGCCACACCAAGCACAGCCCTTGTGACAACAATGATTCAGAAACATGCCCTAATTACCAAGCTCCCATCATTTTCTAGATTACAATCTGAGATGCTTTAAAACCTGTTTAGAGTGATCTTTATTGGCTCTGTGACCTTTGGGGGGGGGAAACAACGTTCTTCAGGGCATTCTCTGCAGCTCTTCTTCTAGTAATAAAGATCTTCAGGGAAACGTCAAAATCCAGGAGCAGAAACAACCAACCAGGTAACAGAGCTGAGGCAGACAATCCTGGGGTGAATCCTGAGCACAACACTCACACTTCTGCCCTCCTGCCCCAACACCCAAACCACCCGAACCCGGACCCCTCTGGACTTTGCAGCTCCCTCTGGCCCCCAGCAGCACTCCAGGGGAAATCTCCCGACTACAAACGGGGGTTTTGTTAATGAGATACAGCACGTGTTCCTGCCACGCACGGAAAACAGCCAGGGCTTTGTCTGCACTCGTAATCCCTCCCTAAGAGATGACAAAGTAGGAAATTAAAAAGCTAGCATAGGCACATTCACCGATACTCCTGATACCTCTGGTATTTAGGAGCAACACGCTCAACAGATCAGATAGTCAGGAGATAACTCCCTGCTGGAACAAGTGCTCGCCTCCTGCTTTACAGCTCAGCCAAATGCTCCATTTTAAGACCCCAAGTAAGACTGATTCCTAATAAAGACATTTTTATTTATGTCTTCGCTGCAAAGTGACCTTTTGGATACTGCTGAAGTATTAATATACAAATGGAATGAATATGTACCATGGAGGGAAGAAACAGAATATTTAAACCTGGATTTTCATAGTTGCCACTTTTGGTAGCAACAATTTCATCCAAGAGTCAACACACCAAGAAATTTTTCTGCAACCCCCACGACAGCCACTTCTGTCACAGATCAGCTGTTGCAGCCAACACACATGGGGTCACACGTGAATTTAGGTGCATCCACTCCTTAAAACATTGAGCAGTTCCACTGCAAGACCCCCAGGACACAGAGCAGCCCCCGGGAGGAGTCCTGGCCACCTTTCAAAGCAGGGCGAAGAGGAGGGCGGGGGAGCTGAACCCATGCTTTGGACATGGGGATTACACGAAGCTGGATGAATAAAAACGCCTCTCAGCACTCCACGCAACATCTCGCCGGGCTGCATTTGATATCCTGCTCACCCCAGTCAGCAGTTCCGCTGCCGGCAGCGCCAGGAGAAGCCGGCATTGCATCAGCCCGGCCACAGCTCACACAACATCAGCCACTCACAGCTGCCAGGGCAACCGGACGAGGCACGGCCACCTCAGCCAGCCAGGGCAGAGGAAGGCTCTCACCAAGGCACCTTCCCGAGCTGCTTCTTTGGAACAATCGAGGAAAAGCATGGAAGCACCCATAGCTTATTGGTATATATATTATTAAAAAAAAAATTAAAAATCAAAGTGGCTTTGTGAGCAGAACTAATGAAGACTCGTTTCTTACGGATGCATGTCTTGAGGTCGAATTCTCTGGCGTCCAATAACTGCCAGTTCCCACTGCAGCTTTTCCCACGGTCAGGAACACCTCTCTCCCATGTGGATTCTTTAATGTCTAACAAGGGCTGTGCTCTCACTGCAGCTTTTCTCTCCATGGGGCCGCTAATCAGGTCTCTCTCCTCTATTAAAACTGCTTGTTTTCACAAAACTCAAAGGAACGTCGTGTCTCTGGGACTGAATATCCCCTTCGCCCTCAGGTTTAGCTGAAACTGGCAAATGGGTTCAAAATTGATTAGGGAAGATATATATACACATGGCAGGAATACCTCAATCTCGCTCTCCAAGCAGCTCAGAATAAATATCACTATTTGTAGAAGCACGGAAAGGTTACAGAAATATGTAGGAACTCTGCATGTTCAGCTGTGTTGTCTCAGGCACAAGGAGCTGTGATTCTTTATCCCCAACCTACACAGATGCGCACCGTCACGTTCCTACACGCTAGACACGGAGCCGCCGAATTCCATCTCCAGGGCATTTTTTTTCCTTTCAGCTTAAAGCATAATCTGCAGATTTGCTTCAAAAACACCAGTGGTGATAGGCTACGTTCAACGCTTTCTGCAGGGGAATTGCTCAAGCCTGTTCTTTTGCGTGACTGATTTTAGGATTTGTTTGGATTTGATGTTAAGAACGCGCCGCATCGCAACTGTAGGGGAATCTCTTGATTAATCAAGTTTTTTTTCATTCTTACATGAAAGGGTAATTCCCCATCTCACTTTTGCTTCTCCAAGCTCTGCTTTGCATGTATTTGGCAGCAGATGGAGGAAAATGCAGAGTCACAACATTATGGTCTCCCTGCCATGCTGCAGAGCACTTGAGATGTGGATCATCTTGAAGCTTTGGAAGTCTTGGTCCCACTGGTACAGACTTCTCCAGCAACAGACATTTACAACCTCTTCTCCAAGCTTGTGTATGCTTTCCAGAAAACGGTACTTCAGGAAAAAAACCAAATGTTTATCTGTCTGTGGTCTCTGAGACCACCTCAAGTGATGGAACTGCTCTTCCCCCTCAAACACCAACTGGGTTGGAACAAGTGGCCAGCTTCAGTTCAGCACACAGGTTCGACGATTTGCAATTAATTTCTGACAGAAATCAGCCACGGATCCAAGACTCTCAGTCAAATCCCCAACCACAAAAGCTCACCAATGCTAAGAGGTTATGATCCTGACACCAGGGAGGAAACCCAGCCAGTTCCCAGCCAGTCCGGCCACTCCCGCTCTGCCACACCAGCCAGTCACCAAACACAGATGTGCAAATGTTATTTCTTTGCTTCCTGACTCACCGCTTCCATCGCCCTGGAGAAAGTGCTTGTCCCTGTGATTAAACCAACTGGCAGCACAGTCCTTGGCGTGAGCCAGGTGTCAGCCCAAGGAAAATAATATTCCCCACTGACAAGCGCCTGGCAAGAGCCTGGCACACACTCAGGTGTGTTTTGTCTGCAGTGACTACCTGCGCTCCAGGCACTTTCTCCACAGGCGAGAGAGAGCCTGGGACTTTCCGGAGCCGAGCTCCTGAACCAGTCAGACTTTAATGGCTTTCCTTTTAGTGCAACTCAAAGTCGAGGTTTTGCAAAGCTGAGCTGGAAACTTGAGTTTCAGCACAACACCAGGTGAGGTTTCACACCTCGGCTTTAGGAGCTGACTGAAAGGAGGCCTCACCACACCAAAGACTGGAGCAGAGCTGTATCTGGAGCTGAACACGCACCACCAGACCAAGAGGGCTCCTCCTGGGCTTCAAGGATACACCACACACCCAGATACACCAACACAACTGCTGGGAAAGCCGCTCCCTCCATTTATGCCGTTCCAGTGATCAGCTTCACCTTTAAGTTGAAAAATCAGACTGACACAAGTTAGGCAAGAGCATTAACTGCAGCCAACCCAGGGGCTGTAAACTCTGAAAGGATGTCGAGGAAGAGATGCTTCCTGAGCTCAACTGCTGCCAAAAGCTGGTGTATCTCACCATACCCACAACCAGCGTTATCGTCTGCAACATCAATCTTGAAGCCACTTTTATTTTTTAAATGTGGCAAAGCTTCTCTGCTACTAATTCTTCCAGTAAGTTGTTTCAGAGTTGAGAAAAAGACCAAAGAGACTTCCATTACAAGGCAGTGACTGTGCTGGCCATTGGCTGTCTGGATGCATATCCAGCTGCCTTCCTAAGAGCAGCATCTCACAGATCCCATGAAATTAAATCAGATGTTGATTACACATACAAGGGAGATACTCATCCACCCCGAGCTTTTATTCCTCTCACAGTTAGGATGCTAATGAGGCCGGAAGATTTCTTTCCCCTCCGAAGATGACTTCTTTAAACACACAACTTGGCAATTTATTTTCCTTATTTTGCCCTATTAACTATTACAGGTCACCCGCAGCTGCCACAGAGAGCTTAAAGAGGGCCGTTCAAACGAGGCTCTGTGATGTCTCTGGCAGCCAGCACTGCTAATGAGGACGGGAGGTGTTCACCCGGCAGCGGAGCGGCCGGCCGGCGGCGCGGAGCTTTGTGCCGCGCGGAAGCGCAGAACGCCTCACCCCAGACACAGGGAGAGCTGTGACAGGGACACCGGGTCACTCTCAACGGATCCCACGGACAGCAAACGCAACCAGGGCGCTTTTCTTCCTGGAGAAAAGCTGTAGGTGATTCCCCACTCGTTTAAATAAAATCATTGCCAATGTGGCCGTTCCATTTGTTGAGCTGGAAGATGGTTTCAAACACAGAGCTGGGTACCTGACCACCGTCGTGACAGGAACTTGGTGTGAACACAGCTCTCGTTTCCTACCACACTGGGGGTAATAAAAGACACGGAAGCTCCTCCATTTGGACAGAGAGGCACCCAAGAGGAACACACACAGGTCAGAACTATCTCACCAGCAGCATCCAACAGACAGCCCTGCACATCATCCGTTCACCCTCCTTCTGCAGAGGTCTGGGCCTCTCTGGTTTTCAGTGGAGAGATGAGAGCACGCTCAGGACATTCTGATCAGATGCGGAAGCTCACGCTCCAGATCTAAGTGTGCTTATACAAAAAAAGTGCTTTCAGTTTTAAGTTGTGGAGCCTGGTTAAAAAGGGGAAGAGAAAGGAAGCCAAAAAAAAAAAAGCAGCTCCCTTTTGTTCTTACAAACGTCCGAGCCTCTAACCAGAACGTGGTTGTTGCGACAGACTGCCGCTCTCCTCCCACGAGCAGTTTGTGTGAGCGGAAAGCTGACGTTCCCTTCACATCCCAACTCTGCTCCTCCTCACCCAAACCACCACGAACGTCTGGCCCTCGCACAAGGCACTGACACAAACTCCAGTCCAGAGCCAGCCACACGCAACGGCTACAGAAGGCATTTCCAAAAAAATCCATGCCAGGAAGGATGCTGGTTCCACCGAATTCAGAGGTGCTGCCTTCAATCTTTCCAGCTGACAGACCAGGCTGCAGCAGGCCCTGGGATACATCTGGTGTATTTATGAAAAGCCTGGAACAACGCTTGTTCTTTTACTGAAGGATGTTATCTTCACACTGCAGGATTTTACAGATTGCAGGAGACGATTACAGAGCGTCAGCAGGTTAAACAATAACTATGGAAATGCACAAACCAAAGCAGTTGCTGTGTTTTATTCATGGTCCAGGAGCCTTCATCACCTCTGAATGTGCTGCTGCAGAACAGCGATGGAGATGGGTTTCAGGAGATCTGAGCTGCCATTACTCCCCAGGCAGAAAGGTGAAACCTCCAAATAAGTGTGTGTGTACAATCACCAGGTGAGAAACACTGCTGACTTGTAGCCTGGGTGATGAAAAAAGCAACTTCTGTCTGATTTTCATTAACTGTCCAAGGAGTCTTCAGAACACCACAAAAACTTGAGCAAAGAAAAGCAGCAAGGCTGGTTGTACACTGTGAATTTCCATCCTCAGACTCCTGTTCCTCCCAGAAGATTCCTAAATCAGCGTGCCAAAGATGCAGCTACACTCAGAATCTTATTATGGAGAGCAATCATTTTTCTAGTTTATTCCTCAATTCATTGTTTAGAAATGTTTGTCCTTGCAGTCTTTGGTTTCAGGGCATTCTCAGACCTCAGCAAGTTCAATGAACTTAATAAAAAACACAAGTGAAATATCTCACTGGTTCTTATTTTTGGTAGCTACAAATCCAAAGCGTATCCAACCCAGTGGCAGCTCCACAACTCTCACTCACAGGAACTCTCCTGAAACCTTCAGCAGCCTAAGAGCAGCCAGGAGGGGTGACCCTCAGTTCTACCCCTTTGCAAACATCCTCAGAACACAGTTCTGGTGTTTGTTATTGCTCAGGTGCCTCTTCACACACAAAAGGACATCTCCTCCTCTTCCTCACAGCCCAACAGCAGCGTGAAACCATCACAGCAGCAGGACAAGCTGCAGTTGTGACACATCAGCTCACAAAAACAAAGCTCCTGTGGAGCCCCAGGTCCACCCTGACTCATCGCCTCATCCAACATCTGCCTTCTGCTCATTTGGGTATTTACTTCCTTTCTTATGGAAAGCCAGCGAGCGCCTCTTCGCCCTCAGCGAAGACAAGGACCTAATTTTGGACACACCTTAAGACGTCAATAAGGTCATTTGCCAGGGAACTTGGCATGACTTTCTGGCCTATGAAAAGCAAGGAGGAATAAAAAACCAGTCAACAAGGCTATCACAAAGTGAATTTAAGCTTTTATTCATCTCCTGTTCTGACCTGATGAATGGATTTAATACCTTTGTACGCCTCACTGGACTGGTAAGTTCTCAACATATGAATCTGTTCTCTTGTACTCTGCAGAGATTATTTTACTGTTGTACCAAAGGAATTCACAGTAAGGGCAAGAAATACCAAAAGCCAACATCGCTCTTGAGCGGCTCAGCAACAACAGAAGCTGCTCACATCAAATCACAAATAATCACAACTAAACACAGTCTGGACCTTTGAAGAAACTTCAGAGAAGAAACAATGCCAGCCAGGCTCAGCGGATGACAGAATTTTGTGACCAAGTGACATCAACTTATCTTCCTACCACAGCTCAGCGTATAAAACCACTTAATAGAAGCTTAGTCCAAATCTACACTCTTCGTGGCTTTTCATTAAGTTCCTTTGAAATAATTACCCAGCCATTTCCTCGGCCAGTGTGTCATCAACCAGCTGCCACCTCCAGTGCAGGCAAGCCAAGAGCAGGACTGGGAGCAGCCGTGGGTCTCAGCCTGCTCGGAGCCAGGGGGCAGCTGCAGGCAGGCACTGCTGGGAAACTGCTGAGCCTCTGCTGCTTCAGGGCTCTTGGGGAACAGATTTATTAAAGATCTGATGGCAAACCACCACCAGAACCGGCACCACCGTCACCCCAGTGAGCCACCTGAGCGACCAACCCACGCTCCATGTGAGGCTGACTTTCACTGGAACCCACTGGAAGAATTTCCCTCATGTACTCATTGCCCTTCTGATTCTGGGCAAGTACTTCAATCCCCCTGCCCCAGCCTCCCAACCAAACATCCTCCATCGGTCTCTGGATCACACTACTGGAAGTGTTTGCAAAACCAGCACAAGCAAGTTCTGATGCTGCCCATTATTCCAGACACCACTGCAGTAAATCACAGGCGTCAACTGCAGCCTCCCCTCCTTCACAGCTCTGAGCTGGAAAAGGCACCACCTCATCCGTGACCTAAAGTGACACGAATCCAGAGACAAAACAGGAACAGCTCCTTCTGTATCTCCCTACAATAAAAATACACCTGGATAGAGATCTGCATAGGCTGAGCTGAGTTAGGATAACCATCCACGTGTTTGCATCCCAAGTGATATCCAAGGATTTCTTCATGAGAGACCACTGAAAAAAGCCAGGGAACACGTTTAAGAGCTTTAGTAGAAAACCAGGAGCACCATTCCTTCTGACTCAAGCCAGTTCTTGTGGAAAGGCACTGCAAGACCTGTGAGAAGATTCTCCTCCAGGTAGGAAACACCAGTGGTTTCCAGTGGTTTTCCACACCAGCAGTGGCTGTCACCGTTCTCACCAGGTCACAACCTGCACCAGAGCTACCAAAATTCTACAAAACACCCCCTCAGCCCACAGCAGTGACACGGAGCCAAAGGCACAGATTCCACCCTCCCAGGCTGAATTCAAACTCCAAGCCATCAAGACAAAACATTTACTCACAAACTGATCAAATATTCTCTAGGAATTACTGAAAACAAACAGACACTCACTGTCACGGCAGGTTTTCTGCAGTTATGTTTAAAATGCCAACCACTTCTCCAGGAGGTATCCAAAGCATCTCCTGAGAGACAGACATGGTGAAGGCACACAAAGCCCATTTCCCACCCCAAAAAAAACCCTTAAAAGTTATTTATCCCCTCCAAGACTGCCCTGATCTGCAGTGTATTCCACTGATTTTCAAGGAGCACATTTGTTTCCTGAAATCCAGGGTTCTTCCTGGAGCTGGTTGCCACTGTGAATGTCTTAATTCTCCCCCAGCACAGGAGATTGCACACAACAGTCACATGGTCCATCATTAAGAGGCTTTTACTCCTCTTTGCCCTTCAAAACACCAGCAAAGGGACAAAGCCATGTTCTTTCAGATAACTGGAAGAAAACACAGGGAGGAAAAAAAAATATGGAAGGGCAGCACTTGTGTTGGGGACAACTGTTACTATATTTAGTTGCCTTGTTCTGCAAGCTGCCGAGCATCTGCTTCAGTGATGGTGAACGACGGGTTTTCTTCCAGCATTAATTAGGTGAACCCAAACCACTGCTCCCAGCACTTCCCCGAGCTCACATCTCCCAGACCATAACTCGGATTCCCTACTTATTCCACCTGAACAGTGGGGCTCCAATCCTGGCACTGGCTGCAATCCTATTTAGGGGTGCTTTAATAGCTCAGCTGAAAGGAAACAGAGCATTGGTTTTTGAAAAGGGAGTGTTTGGGGAAGAAACTGAAAGACAATTGCAATGCATTTAAATGCGCATTAAATCTCCCCTTTGCAATCCCCTTTAATATCAAGGAAACAGATTTCAAAAAGGGCATAGAAGGAAAACAACAGCACTGCTCATATAAGCCAGTGCTTCTTGAGGCCAGCTTCAGTATTCTCTAATTTGAGAGAAGAATTCACAGCAGGGAGTGTTATTTCCATGCACCTCACTAAACTAAACTAAACTAAACGAACCAATCAGGAGCATTTGGGGGAAAAAGAATAAAAACATATTTCTTCGAAATTCTTAATCCATCCCTTTACAGAATTCCTTGTCAGCCTGCAAATCCAAGCCAGGTTCCCACAGTTAAGTGAAGGGGGGAGGAGAGGCAGCAAACCCTCCATACTCCTGCCGAGTCGCAAGTTTTCGGAGTTTTCCCTGAATTTTTCGCTCCTTTGGGAACAAGACGGCTGTTTCCAAACTCGCCCCCAGCAGGGACAGCCCTGGGCAGGGCAGAGTTTCCCAAGCACAGCGGGGAAGGAACGCTCGGGGGTGAGGCGAGCGCGGGTCCAGCCCAGCGGAGGTTTTGGGTGGTTTTGGGTGGTTTTGCCCCAAACCTCGCCCCGCGGCTCCCCCGGCTCAGCCTCCCCGCCCGCCGTTCCCAGGCTGGGGGATGGGTGGGAACCGGGCTCCGCCAAGCCCCGCTCCATCCCGAAAGGCTTTTCCCTCCCCGAGGAGGGAGCCTGCCCCTTCCCCCGGGACAAACCCAGCTCGCCTGGCGCAGCGCGGGTCCCTTCCCCCAGGCGAGCACGGGCATACAAAGGAAGCCTGGCTCCATTGTCCACCTACGGCACCTACACGCCGAGCCTCGCAGCCGGCTCCACACTCAGCGCCCTCACCCCTTTTCCAGCCGCAAATATTCCAGCGGTTACACCCCACCAGCGTTCGGCGTGCCATTCCCTCCCCCTGCTCCAGTACCTGCAGCCAAAGGGCTGAAGCGCCTTTTAACTGTTTGCTGGCGTGACATCAGCCTCATCCAAACACACAAATCCGGGGTAAAAATCGCTTTGGACTAACAGGGAGGAATGCCTGGCTACAAAGCTCCTTCCCAAACCTCCGATCGCGATTTGCCGGGATAAAAGCAACCAAAATAAACGGAATTAATTCAGCGCCTGCCATTTTTCCCATCCATCTCCAAGCAACAGTGCCATAGCAACTTTTTCCCTCCTTTAATACATCTTATAAAGGGAGGAGGACTGGACAAAATAAAACCGGGGGATGTCAGATTTCCACTGCGGAGCGCCTATCCCCTCAGTTAGCTACGGCTGGAATTAACCCTAGAGCGAGCTTTTCCCCAAAAAACCCGGCTTTGTACAGCACCGGGTCACGTAACCTGGACTGGAGGGACACGACAAACCACCCTGGATACACATCCACCATCCCGCGCCTTGACCAAGCGGCGAATTCTGGGCTCAGGGGGACAATAAAGGTGAAAGAAGGTGCAGCTTGTTTAAAACAGGGCAATTTCAGAGCGATGAGGGTGCAGAGATGGGGTCTGGCTGCTGCAGCAGCTGAGGCCAGGAGGATGGAGGGGGATGCGAGACCCCCAGTCCTTCCACAACAGAAGACCAGAAACCAGGGAAGAGGCGCTGGGACCTTCCTTTTTCCCCCTCGGTGTCACCGCATCTATTTTTCCCATGGTGACTCATTATTAAGGACGCTCCGTCATTTTTCCAGCACAGGAAGATTAAAGGAAGCCTCAAAATCCATTTTTTTCTGCTGCTGGTGGGATTAAAGCAAAGCGCCTGGAGGGGCCTTGAGCTGAGCAGGGCTCGTTACTCTCTTTTTCTTCCTAAAAACCAGCTTCCAGCGTGGGGTGCATCAACTTGAGAGCATTTCCACAGGAAAAAGATGTTGCTGAGGCGGCGGGGGAGAAGCCTCTTCCTCCTCCTCGCAGGGAAAGACGGAGGGAGGAGGAAAAAAAACCAACCATGCAAACAGCTACTACTTCCTTATGAGCGGGATTAACCTATGCAACAAAAAAACAAAAACAAAAAAANNNCCAACCATGCAAACAGCTACTACTTCCTTATGAGCGGGATTAACCTATGCAACAAAAAAAAAAAAACAAAAAAAAAAAAAGGAAAAAACAACCCAGCACGATGTAAGGAGTCCAGAGCGCTTCCCGCATGCAGGATCCCGTGTCTTCTCCGTGGGTTTGTGTGATTTTTTTATTTTTTTTCCCCCCCAGAGTCACGTTTTCGTAGCTGCAGGCACTTCGGTTCCCACAGCTCGCTGCACCTCGGGGGGACAGGCAGCATCCTCCACGGCTCCAGGTGGGAGAGAAACGCAGTGAAATGAGCGAAAATAGATAGAAAAAAATCCGAGGGGTGAATAATTAAAAAAAAAAAAAAAAAAAAAAAGCAATGGAAAACAAGTCGGCCGGGCTCAGCGCTGCCTGCCGACATCCTCGCCATGGGATCCGCTCCGTGCCGACCGCCGAGCCCCGCTCGCTGCTGCTCCGTCGTTTCGGGTGCATTTTTAGCCATTTTTGTATTTCCCCGCTCCGGCCGCGCTGCCGATCCCGCCATGGCGCGGGTTATTTACAGCGCTGTTTTCCTCCTCCTCTCCACGGGAACCGCCGTCCCCGCGCACTCCTCCCCCCCTTTCCCACGTTTTCCCCCTCGGTTTTCCCCACACCGCGGGTCGGGCGGGACGGGCCCCCCTCGCCGCCCCGCACTCACCGCTTGAAGTGCTCGATGAT
>VYXF01006683.1:0-61073 GCA_013397295.1 Polioptila caerulea | reverse complement strand
TGGGCAAAAAGCGGAACTGCAGCCGCCCCCGTGGCATTTACGCTGCAGAGGTACTGTTGGGAACAAAGGCTGGAGTGAATCCGCTCCGGGAATGGGCAGTCAAGCACTGGGTTGCAGGCAAAGGGTGCATTTAAAAACTGTCTCCATATTTTGACCTGTAACTAATTCTAGCTTTCTGGACTCAGGCTGGGCTTTTCAGCATAGGTCATAAACAAGGAAACCCAGCGCCTGAACTCCCAATGAATGTTCAAAACACTTCCCCACTAGGACAATCCCAAGCTGCCAGCACCAAGAACCATGGCTGCCTTGAAAGTGTAAAATGCCTTCTACAATCTGACATCAGGAACCTGGGGTGGTGAGTTTTGTTTCCCAGAGAAAAGGGCCTTAATGTGTGTCCAGCTCCCTGTAGCCGGGAATGGGCTTGTGCCTGCTAAAATCCCATATAGATTGAGATGGTTTCAAATCCCAAGCTGCCAGCACAAAAACCATGGCTGCCTTGAAAGTGTAAAATGTCACTTTGAGGTCAACATGGAGGATTTGTTTTGAACTGTTCTCATTTTAGATATTCAGGCATCTGATACACATGTGGTTGTGAATAAATAAATCCTCAAAGAGCAGTGCTGCTGCCTGAATTAGGAACAAATGGGGTGAGGACTGAGCGACCTAATCATAGGTTACCATCCCAACAGCCCTTTGATGGTAGGTTTGGGGCAGGACATGATTCAGGCAGGTTCTGCACAGAAAGGGTTATGTGTCAGTCAGAGAGGAGAGGGACCAGTAGCTGCAGGGTCCAGGGACTGCTCATGTGTCCTCAGGTCTGGCCAGACACTGAACACAGACTTGCTCAACTTCAGTGGGTACCTTCAGGAACTTTATCTTGTCCATCATGGAGTTTTGAACTCTTCATGCCCTTACAGCATGAAAATATGGACAGGTCATTAGAAACAGAGTACTGGAATAAAATTACCAAATTTTTACCTCTGAGATACTCCCTAGACTTCTAAAACAGTTGCTTTTCTGCTTTCCAGATTTGTTGTCAAATTTCTTCCCCTAAATCCCCATGTTATCTGAGGATCAGATACTCCAATTAGAGCCATCATTTTTCCTGTATGGAGCATTTTGCAGTATTGGGTTGATAAACTTTATCCACTTGTAAGGTAAAAAACTGGCAACTGTTTGGGCTCATTCTAATTATTGCAGAACATTAACAGAAGAATGAACACTGTGTGGTACCCACTGCTGTAGTCTAGAGCAAGTAAAATCTATTAAATCTTTGAAGTGAAAGACCTTGCATTTTAATTGAGATATTAATCTAAATTCATGTGGCCTGTGGAAATACAGGACTGCTTGTACTTAAATAATTATGCAAGAGTATGTTGTGGTACCAACAGGATGTGTCCTAATGGTAATATCTTACCAAGGCTTTACCAACTGCTATTTTGTATACATTTCAACATTATATTAACTTGTGTGGAAATGTGCATCTTCTCCAGAGATTTGTGTTTGTTATAATTCATGACTGTAAAATTCATGCTAATAAAAAGAACAGATGTTAGATTGTTATTATGCCATTAATAGAAAGGGGATAGTTTGAGCTACATTCTTTCTGGATTTACAGAAGTTTTTGAGAGTATCAGCTGTGAATTTTAAGCGTGTAATCATATATAGGGAGTAGACTAAAGGGTGATTGATGTATAGGTTTGAACAAGAACTGGATTTGTAGCAGTGCACCTCCCATTTATAATGTACCCTGAACTTACAGGAAGAAAGTTACTCAAAATACACTAGAATTTTTACGTTTTTGTTATGTTGGCTTAGGGAAGCTTACATGGCATATGGTACGAGGCTGCATACATTTTAATATAACATTTGCAACACTGAAGTTATTTATCTCTGAGAAAAGACTTCAAGGGTGATGGGATCAATATGTTTGAACTGCATCAAAGGTGTTAGGGAATCACTGCTGATCATTTGATCAAGGCTGTTGGGCAGAACAGAAGTGAAGTTTCAGATGACTGAACAGACAGCAGGAACATTTCAGATGGTGTGATTGTACACAGAGTGGTGATTATAATCTCTGAGCAATTCTTGTAAAAAGCACTAAAAAGTATAGGACAATGTAAAGCAAGAGAAATAATTAGCTTGATTACTTTATGCTTCAGTATATGTGATAATAGGAGGGTACAAAGCCCATTACAGAGGTGTATGATAGCATTTAACTCTAAACACATTCTTTCTGCTTGAATGCTGTTGCAAGTCCTTTTTATTCCTGAAGATATTCCTCAGTCTGTTGAGGATAGATGAGAGTCTAGACTTAATGTTCTGTGTCTGGCTCAGCTTGGTCTGCAATGAATCCAGCTACTGGATGTGTCCAAAAATAATGCCCATCCTTGGATATTTAAATGCGTTCTCTGTCACTGAATGCAACTGCAGGGTGCCAAAGAAAAGACAGGGTCTCTTATTTCCTCCAGAAAATACTCTATCTTGAGCCATAAAGTAATATATACCTGCTTTTAAGTTAGTATTATGGCTGATATATATCTAGAAGCTATATGTGCTGAGATATATTATGTGTAAATATTTGTCCTGCCTGGAATGGGAGTTACTGAGGATGCCCTATTAATGATCCAGGGCAAGCTTGAACCAAATGTGATATGTTATGTGCACTGAAGCAAATCCAGAAGAGTCATGACTCTCTTCTTTCTGCTTTGCCTTTACTGGTTTTCATTTTTCTACAGCAGCCAAAAGTCAGGATTTTCATTGCAGGAAATCTCCTTTTTCTTCTGGCTTCTACTATACCATGTATCCATCACTCCAAGGCACCTTTTTAATTGGGGAGCTCATTATTTCAGAAATGCTGATTTGGAGCCACCTGACCTGGAGGGAGCTATGCTCTCTGGCTTACAGGGGCAGCAGAGCTGGGAAGACTGAAGAATCCAAGTTTATTCAGAGTTTTTTTGGTGGCTAGACAGGGGAAGATGCTGAATGAACACAAGAGATATTATGAAGCGCAGTATGTCAGATGGCAAAATGGCAATGCAAATCTTCAAGGTCTAGCAGTATTAAATGAAATACTGAGGATTGCCACTGTGCTAAAACAATGCATCATGAAGTTATAAACAAAAGTATTTTAATGATTCTTCAGTGCTATTATTAATAGTAACCTGCTTCTCTAGATGAGAAGGAAACAAGCAGAGAAACAATGAGCCTCTGACCTGGTGGGAGCATTCTTAGTCATAGTGCCAATATAATGGAATTATAGAATCAGTAAGGTTGGAAAACACCTTTAAGGTCATTGACTCCAACCACTAATCACCACTAAATTATGGTCTCCTGTGCTGCATTCATATCCTTTTTGAAGACTTCTAGCAATGGTTTCTCCACCACTATCACTCTGGTATTCTATTCCAATGCTTGACAGCCCTTTCTTACAAAAATCTCTGAAGACATTTTTCCTAATATCTAACCCAGATCTCCCCTGGAGGGAGTTATCATTGGAAGGCTGCAAACACAACTCATTTCTTCACATGGAAAGTGACTCCTTGAGTTATCATTTCCAGGCAGATGCCTGATTGACTTGGAAGACAAGACTGCAATACTCCTCAAAATTTCTGCAATTACTTGTAATGCAAAGCAAGATTTTTCCAGGTATTCTCCATTCATCCTGTAGGCCTAGTCTCTGTTATTCTCTTAAGTCTTGACCCTTCTTTCTTATGATATACACTCTACTTGAAGATGTGTGAATGGCTTGTTAAGGGAAGATAAAAACAGGCTGAGTGCTTTGCTATTTGTGCCTTTTCAAGGACCTTTACTTTAGATTTGAAGATTACTCTGCTGTTTGGCTCACCTTATTCTTTTCCCCAGCTGCCTTTGTATTTCTTCAGCCAAACAGGATGTTGACACCTGTCACTGAGAATCCTCTTTTGTTCTGGCCATGAAGTGCTCTATTAAAGACTTGGTCTCTTTTCAGTAATTATTCCAGTCCTGTAAGCTGCTGTGTATAAACATATCTCAGCGTCAATTCTTACCTTTATTTTTAGAGTTGAGTACAAAGCAGTAGAGGCTGATTACATTTTAAGTGGTTTAAATTCTTAGTGGGAGGAGTCCTGACTGTGTAAATATTTTATAGGCACTAAATACTGAACAGGACTGGGCAGCTACAGCTCAGTACTGAAATGAAGTGGTAGTTTAATTCTCTTAAAAAAAGAAGTATTAAAGTGGTTTTGATGCCTTAAGTTTTAGCTTTTATATTTTTTAGATTCTGTTCTCTTTTGGTGTGTAGTTCTGAGTTTCATATTAAGTGCTACTAAGCTGTCTTCACAAAGTAGGTAAACAAAACAATTCCTTTTCCAGCTTGGTACCAAGGACAGGCAAGACANTTCTTACCTTTATTTTTAGAGTTGAGTACAAAGCAGTAGAGGCTGATTACATTTTAAGTGGTTTAAATTCTTAGTGGGAGGAGTCCTGACTGTGTAAATATTTTATAGGCACTAAATACTGAACAGGACTGGGCAGCTACAGCTCAGTACTGAAATGAAGTGGTAGTTTAATTCTCTTAAAAAAAGAAGTATTAAAGTGGTTTTGATGCCTTAAGTTTTAGCTTTTATATTTTTTAGATTCTGTTCTCTTTTGGTGTGTAGTTCTGAGTTTCATATTAAGTGCTACTAAGCTGTCTTCACAAAGTAGGTAAACAAAACAATTCCTTTTCCAGCTTGGTACCAAGGACAGCCAAGACAAATTTCAAGCCCAAGAACATAAAAAAGGGTGAAGTGAAGAGGGAAAAACAAGGAGGATGGAGCTTCATAACCTGAAGCTAAAACTGGACAATTAACTCTAATATGCTAATGGACCAAAACTTATCAAAGTGTGGGACATCGTGATCAGGCTTCCATTGTGTGACCACTTTGGGGTTCATCTTGAGTGTAGTCTAGCCTGGGCTCTTGTGCTGCCCAAGTGTGTCCATTGAGGCCTTTTAATAAATCCCTATTTTATCCTTTTGCTCTGTCTAGTGTCTGTTCCAGGTCAGCCTCTAGAAGGCATCAATTCCACTGAAAATACTTCACACCTTAGACGTGAAATATTTGTATCTGGAGAAAACTGATAGTACGTGGCAGCCCTCATTCAAAGCTTCAGTTATTCTCTCTTCCTGGCATGTTGTATTTTATGTAGTGCTCTCACTGAACATGGTTGATCATCACAGGGAGTAGGAGAAAGTTTTCATTCAACAAACCTGTCTATTAAAAGGACCTCAAGAGAAAAATCTATCAAAACAGGCTTTGATATAATACAGCAGCAAAATGTGTTCATGCTGTTGCACAAAAATTTGGATTACTGGTTGGGCATGCTCCAAAATCGATCCTATCATGCTGGTCCATGCTTCAGCCCTGTCAGCTGCCATAGCAATATGGACTTCAGGGCCATAAGGGAAGTTCTCAGCCCTGTGTGTCTCTGGACAGTGTGCCTCTGGTGCTGACACTGCAGGACCTGGGCATGCTGCTCTACTCCTGTAATTATGCAATGCTCAGCACCAGCGTGAACCTTCTGCTGCACTTTCAGGGCCCATGCACATGGAATTGACTTGTGCAACGGGAGGGGAAATGGCATGAGATATTGAGCTATCCTCCTCCTAAATGCTGAAGCTTTTTCATTTTCTTCTGGTTTTAGCTGGACTGAAATATAACAAACAGTGAAATTCAGATAAAATATATTAACTGAAGTTCACAAGTACAACTCGGCTTTAGCAGTTGCTGTTTGATTCTTACTGAAGAAGCAGGTTCCCCCAAGAGAACTCTGCTCAGACTTGTAATATAATTGTAATAATTTTAAGATCTGCCAGTTAGTACTTCACTGAGCAGTCACAGCCATGGATTTGTTATCAGTTCAAAAACATTATTTGTGATAAACTGGAAGATTTCTAGATGAAGCTAAACCAATTTTTTTTTTTTTTGTATGATGAGTAAAATGTTGTTCAGAGAATGTAAAGGTGTTTTACCAAAGGTGGCCTGAGAGAAAAGTGATGGCAGGACTATAACATCCACTGCAAGCAGATCATCTCTGGTGCACATACTGCTTTAATGGGAAGCACGAGGCCAGGCTTACTGGTAGGCTTCAGATGCTTTTCAGTGCTTTGGAGATTCAGAGATGCAGTAAATCCAATTTTGCTGTGCAGCTGAACAAGGTTTGCAATGGCTTTGTGTCACTAGAGAGGAGCAAACCCACCAGACCTTAGGCCTGACTGTGGCCTGTACATGCCAAAGAGAGTACGGGCATGGATCAATAGCAATCCCCAAATCCTCTGCTCAGTTCAGACGTATCCAAGGCTGCAAACGTGCGTGTGGTTGCAAACTCCCGTGGATGGATCAATCTGTGACAGCACGTGTTAAATGCATGGTTCCATGTTTGTCCCAGCATGCCTATTTTATGGATGTTTTCTACTTTGGGTTATTTCACCAGGCTACTGAGGCAGCTGCAGCTGTTTTTTAAAACTATGAAAAACTGCAGGTTTTTTATTACAGTCCTCTAAGGCACCGTATGTGTAAGATAATCTCATCACTCCTTTTGTCTCTCTTAGTCACAACAAAGTGATTTTCTGGCTTTCTCTCCTGTTTCCTCTATATGCACTTTTGCTTTATTTTCAAAATTGTGACTCTCCATGTGTGGAGTGTAATTTTTTTCCTGTAATGTAACTCAGATTTTATGGATATTAGTTACCCTCTCAAACTGGCTAAGGACTATTAGGCAATATCAGAGACTATAATAGCAGTAAATCTTTAACTCTACTTCTAATATGCAGAAAACTAAACCACGTGAACTTTTTAAATGCTTGAGGTAAAAGAAGAGGTGATGTTACTGACAATTTTATAATAAATATAAATTTATAAATGTTTATTATATAAATGTTTCTATACTCATGGCAGAATAAAACCAATGAGTTAGAGACTTAAATGGAACATATTAAGACAGCTTATTAAATGAAATGTCCTGAAACTGTTTTGGCTGAGGACAAGAAATGTAGGTTGATGGGTGCCCAATGAATACTTTGTTGTGTCTTTTCAACAGGTCCCTTGTGGCCAAACCTGTGAGGCAAACGTACTTACACATTACTCCCAGGTATCAGAGAAGACTTGAAAGTCTCTTGAACTCAAAAAAGAAGTATATTAAATTACCCACTAGTGTACTAGGGTTTTTTTAACATGAGATTAGAGAAAAGAATAAAATGAAGGTTTAATACCCAGCTGTCCCCTGATCCACGTGTGGTTGCAGGTCAGTCACTACTTCCAGGTGTGAGTTCAGTCACTTTTGTGGCTTTTGGAATAACAGCAAATTCTGCTCCCTGGCCAGGTTTTCTTCCTGCACCCACACAGTCCTACCTCACATGGCTCCATGCTCCTCCTTAGAATTTCTCTCGATCCTTGCTGAGAATTTCTGTGCAAAAAAAGAGTCACTTAATTAGAAAGGCATTCCCCTACTCTGCTTGAAGGTAAAGATCAGGTCAAAAAGCTCTTTTCAGTTGACTTGAGATGTTGACCCTGGCCAAGCAGCCAGTCTTACAGCCTTCAAATACATGCATTGGACATTAACATCTAGAATACAAGGGAATTAGCAAAAACACCCCTAAATGTGCTTGTTTTTACCTTTGGTAGTCTGCATCAGAGGAGATACTTTGCATTTCCCAGTTCAGTTCAGTATTATTCCCTGGACACAGCCGATAAAGATGTTGGCCTTAATGATCACCTCTTTTCCTCTTGAAGGATTGTCCTCACTTTATAACCACTCTCAACTTTTTGAGCCTTGAAGAGTCTTGACAGGGTTAATTTCTTATCTGTGTCCCTTTAAGTAGAGGAAGGCTGCATTTTGTCAGAGTAGAAGTAGTTTCTGGTACATATAGATTTAAACATGCTTTCCCTAGAACGAGTGGTTGCAAACCAAGTTTCTCCAGTGACATTTAAAGGTCTCTCTTCCCTTTTTGCTGGCTTCAAGCTCTGAGGTCTGCACTGAACTTTACATTTGGTTTTAATGTGTATGTTAAAACTTCACATGAAGCCATCTAGCACATCTAATTGGACATCAATACTGTTGTTGCTTGAATTAAATTAGCCATGGTCTTGCCCACAATGGCTGGTTTGGGATGCTGGATTCTCAGTCTTTTCTTCCATACCATAGCCTTGGAAAGTTGCTCAGGTGCATCGTCAATGTAGCACTAATAACACGAACTGTAGCAATTCACCTCTGCTTACAGATGCTGTTTCCTCAATTCCTTCAGAACTTGGTGTCCTGTCTGGAAATAGGTTAGGAAAAAACCCCACCTATCAGTCATTTGCCAGGGAACATATGGCCATGCCAAGGTTTGGTGCTCTTTTTGTTCAGTGTCCTGTAATGCAGCATGGAAGCTGCAGGCCAAGTTTATTAATAATGTACTGATATGTAAACAAGAGCATGTGTAAACTGCTCAGTTACAAGAGCTGCAAATCAGGTAGTGCTTTGGTGTCCTGGTTACTAGTCAGGCTATCTGTATTTAATTGGGTACGTTGCAAACTATCCAGTTTCATTTTCCAGCAAGTGCACAGAGGTAATGTTATGATGCAAAATGTTTCTAATTTTGTACTTAACTCAGCTGAAATAGATGAGTTAATTTATTTTAAAATCTTAGCAACCATGCTGAACTCACACATGGAACTTCTTGGTATGAAAAATAAATTGTATATAAATATACAAACAATATAAATTGGGCTGTGAAAGGTGTGCAAAAAGTGCCTGATGGTTGTCAGAGTCCAGATCTAAAATTGGTTTTTTAAATTGCTTCCACTCAGAGAATGATTTATTATTTAATTTTCACAAAGGCAGCTGCGATGGTAGAAAAGTTTGTTTTGAATGACTTTTCTCATCTGACATAACCTCATTACAGCTTCAAGCTTTGCCAGATCCAGGACCAGTATTCACACCTTTTTCCTGCCCTGGAGATTTCTAACTTGTGCCATTGCAACCTCCTGCTTTCAGTGATTTTATACAATTTTGAAAGTCTAAAAACCTCTTCTAGGAGGAAGGTGTCAGCTTAAACTACAGTTAACTCGGCTTGCAAGAGAGAGTAATGGGAACAAAATATCCTATAATGCGTCTGCCTTTCATCCTGGGTAGCCCAAAACTAAAACCAGAACCTACTGAAGCACATGGCAGGAAGGTAGTCACTAGATACTGGCAAACATCTGCAGTTCTATTAGTCTGATCCTACCAAATTTTGGCTGAAGGTTTCAATGCTGTTTGGTTTGTGGTGTGATGTGTATATGTTCCTCCCGACAGGAGTGAGTCATGTCCTATCTCCTTGTAGGCTCCCATGCCATGAAGGATTTCAGCTCACCACAGTGATGAGCCAGTGCTCAGTGCAAGTGTGCTGTGGTGTGTCCTTGCATCCCAGAAAAGCCAAGATGGAAATCTGTCCAGGTGGATTTCTCCATGGTATGTTTATTTGTTGGGGTCAGTTCAGTGAAGGAGGAGAGGGGTCTTGGTTCTGAACCCCGGGAAAATAATTTCTGGTCCTAGGAGAACAAAGACCCACTCGTGGTTTCCTCCTGTTTCAATTTCGGCTTGTTATTGAAAAGTTCTCTGTTACAATTGGTTGATTTTTGTCTCAAAAATTGTAATATTCCAAATAATTCTTTCTCACTGGATACTTCCCTCAGTCCCCACCCCAGTTCCCTGGGTGCCTGAAAGCATAAAAGACTCTGTGGGACTGAGAGCCCATGCTTTTTTCTGATTGCTCTGTGTGCACGGCGTCCTGTTTGTAACTTTATTCAAGTTCTGTTTCTGAGCCATGGGTTGAAGCCATGTCTCTTAATGAGACACCAGCAGTTTCCTGTGGAAGCTGACCTCACCAAGCGTTCTGGCTGAGAATCAGGGAGGAAGCTTCATTTGTTCTTCCATGTTTTATTTCACCAGGTCTTTTTAGCTGAATGTGCACCTTCAACATTATGGGTAAAAGTCACCTTACTTTCTTAAGGGAAAAACTCTTTAGAATTCTGACTTAGTGTGGAAGGCTTTGCAGTATTCTGACTGAGACTGACCCACTGTTTCCCACCTTCCTTTGCTTGATTTGAACTGCTTTTTGGTTGGCTTGTAAGTTTTTGGGGAAGAAAGTTCTCTTTTTGCTCAGTTTTTGTATGAGAGTATCACAGTGAGATTGCTCAGTGGTAAGAAAATGCAAATGTAATAATAATGCTAATTAGCTGCATGCTAAGGAAAGTTCATTGTATGTACCCTAGGGATGAAAAAAAAGCTTTCCTTTCTGCAACTGGGAGTTTCTAACATGAGTTAAGTATCACTCTCCCTCTGCCCCAGTCTTAGACTCATCAAACCAATAAGACTGGAAAAGACCTCCAAGGCCACCAAGTCTAACCATCAACCCACCCCGGCACTGCCAAGGCCGCCACTAAACCATTTCCTGAAGTGCCACATCCACATGTCCAGATGACTCCACCACTGCCCTGGGCAGTGTTCCAGTGCTTTACAAGACTTGAAAAGATTTTCTTTAATATGCAACCTAAATATCCCCTGGCACAAATTGAAGCTGTTTCCTCTACCTTTTGTTTTTTTGTTTTTTTTTTTTTTTTTTGGCCTGGGACAGCCTCCTGTCAGGCAGTTGTACAAAGCAAAATGGTCCTCCTTGAGCCTCCTTTTCTTAGCTCAGCATAGAGAAATATTGTCAAAAATCAAAGGAATCCCAGAACTATGTGAAAAAAATATGGTCTATTGTAGCGCTTTTTCCAGACATTTGTAGCATGAAAGAAAAGAATGGTGATGGGGTGTGATTAAAACTTTTTGCTAAGTATCAAGGGTTGAAGGGAAAGCAGCTCATGAAAACAATGACATTAAGTTCCAGACTGTGTTAAATACTTTTCAAGAATACCCACTGGATCTGAAAGATTTAAATGTGCAATCAGGAAAATGAGGCTCTAGATTCATATACTTCAAAGCTGCAAAATTAACAGGTTTTTGAGGGTGTTCAAAGAGATTAATTGTGGGTGAATTGAAAAGAATATATGAACTTAGGAACATTTTAATAAAAAGCTTTAGCCTATTAGACATTATGCATAACTCAGCTTGGATCTTACTCTTTGTCCTGTAACTTTCATATTCTTGGAAATTCTTGTCCTTTTGGTCTAAATTTTTGGTTTGATAGTTCTAACACCAAAGGCCTATGGCTGTTCAGCAAGAATCATTTTGGGTACAAGAGAGTCAAGGTAAGTGAAGCAAAGCAAACATCCAGCCTCAAAAAGAACTTACTTTAAGTGGCAAAGCAAACAATGTTTTATTAAAAAAAAACAAACCAAGCAAATAGTTGTGTTATTGCAATTTACTTAGTTGCCTGCACAAGATATTTGGAACAAAAAAACCTCTTCCAGACTTGTGATTCTTTTATAATTGGGTCAAGGAATGATATTTAAAGGGGACAATTCAGGGAGGAAAAAACCCTTTAAATCTATCCACTGGCACATTTCACTGAATGGTGCAACGTGCAAACCAGAGGGGAATAATGTGAGAAAAACTTTCTACTTTATTTAAAAGAATAAAACTTGGAGATAACATGGCCTTAAATTACTTGCAAAATTAAAAGTTCTGCATTAAAATTTTTAATGCTCACTAAATAATTAAATGCCTTCTAAACACAATTCCTTAATCTTTCAAGGATCTTACAGAGCTAAGCATCAATTAAGAGAAAAAATGCCTTGTAAAAGGTGTAAATTAATGGATAATATTTGAATTTTAAAAAATACCCATATATAAAGAAGAAATTAAAATCAATGTTAAAATGACTACTAGATGGCTCATGTTCACTAGAGGAATGAGTGAACATTTTAAACAAATCTCAGTGTTAGAGAAACATAACTCTTTAATAAAACTTTATATTAAAGCAAGTGTGTGATGTTAGGAACAGCAGCCTGTGATCTCCAGTGAACAACTGAACAAAATGGAATACTATTGCCTTTGGTGGCTACGAATTTTCAGAAGTTTTGGAAATCCATCTGCAACCACTGCATGTCTGTAGAGAGTGACACAAGCCTGATTGGTAAGACCTATGAGTGTATGATCCCAATCAGCAGTGTATTGGTTTACCCTTCATTTCAGTCATGGTGGAATGGGTTTGTAAAGACCCCGAGCTTCAGGCTGGATGACCTTTGTGCATTGCTGAATCACAGCATAACCCCCTGTTATTATTTTATTTATAATGGTGAGCTTTCATTGCTAGATTCAAAAGTGGATTTAATAGTTACTTGATAATTTTTATTTCTAAGAATATGACATTTATCTCCTTTTCATGAAGGTGTCTCATTACTAATGCTTAAAACTCTTGGAAACTAAAAAAGACAACCATTATGCTTGTTGTTTCCTGGAGGTTATTCTCACTTGCTTAGTACAAAATTATGAAAAGAAAATTAATTTCAATCTCTTTTTTTAAATGAAATCGGTCAAACCCTGTAGCAGTAGTGCATAAGAACATAAGGGGAGCTGCTCTGTCTTTAGAGCATTAATCTACTTTTAATGTACAGCTCAAATACGGCTGTCACAGAAAATTCCTGAGGAATTATGTGAACGGAATCAAGAAAAGCTAAATTGAAAATTGTGCATGTGACATGTTAATTTAGGAAGATAGTCTGCAGCAACGTGACTGAGAAAGGATTGCAGTGTATTTAAGGGTAGGACTGGAGGAGAATTGAGTAAGACAGTGGAGTCTGGCCTTAGTGACAATACTATGAGAGTGTTGGGACCTAGCAGACGCTACTCTGAGGAACAAATCTCTTGTGAATTTGGAACCATCTTTCTAGATGGTGGGAGAGGAGAGGCTGTGAATGCTGCTGGAAAATGGGAATGTTCATGGAAAATGAGATATTTGCTGTGCTGGTGCTCCTCCAGCAGCCAGCTGGGGTGCTGGAGGAATTGGTTTACCATCAGCTCAACTGGATCTCACCCCAACATGTCCCAGCTCCCCATGTTCAGGGCCTATGCTGAGCTGCAGCTCTGGCTTCCAGGGCTTTTTGGCAATGGCAAGCTGCTGCTGAGATGGTGATTTCCTTTGTGAGGGAACCAGCAAATATGTGGCTTTTGTTCCAAATCAGAGGCAAGCCAAGTCTCCAATTGCTTTGTGAAATACAAAGCTCTGGCCTGGAAATCGCAGATTAGTGGAACTCCCATTTTTGACCTGTGCTGTCGGGATTCAGGGTTGTGGCAGCCCTGCAGAGAACTCAAGTGTTTTGCCCTCCTCCAGAACTGGCCTGGTTTCAAGTTGGCACGGGGCTGTTTAAGGCAATTACAGCAGCCAGTCTCTCTGCCTGCCCTTTTTGTAGAGGCAATGGGAAGCCAAAAGCATCTGCTGTTTTGGGACCCTCAAGAAGCAGGTCTGGAGTGAATCCAGAGAAGTCCAGGGCTGGGGTCACAAAACAGAAAAGCAATAATTCCAGGGATTAGCATTCTGCTAGTGGAGGATCTGGACTTTGCTGCTGTTGGCCAGAAGGCCCATATGGTAACAAAGTCTTGTTCATGAGCTGCCCAGGCTGTGCAGAGCAGGACAGTGCAGTGCAGATTGTTCAGAAACAGTCATCAGAAGAGAATGATCAAAAACATTTATTCCATGTCCTTTTTAGCCTTCAGTGACCTTAATGGTATACATCAATCATAATCCTGCATAAACTAACCCCAGAGTACTTGATAGAAAAAGTTACTTTGAGAAATTCAAACTATGCAGAGTATCAAAGAGCTGCTTTGATAAGATGTTTTGGAAAATCTTTTTGTAGAGACCTAAACTCTTTCCAACACAAATGACTGTGGAAAGGAAACTAGGGCAAAAACTTTTCTCTTTACCCCAAGAATTGGCAAGATGAAAGAAACAGATGTTGAGATGAAAACAGCAGCTGCAATATTATTGCTTTGCTGAGTAGCAAGGAGTTATTGAGGAGTGATAAGCATTTACCAACTAGGGAAGTGACAATGCCCAGTTGCAGTCATCTGAATAGCCAAAGAAGCAAGATTTAGCACCCTGCTAATACCAAAGCCAGAGTGCTAGAAAGGGGAAAAGAACTGGGTAATGAAGTTAAAGGAGCTGGTATGCAGTCTCAGAAAAAGAGCCTGCCGCTTGGAATAATATAACCAATGCAGCTTCACCAGCTGCAAAAGGGACTGCAAATTAACCTGAAGTAGTGAAGAGCAAAAATAGTCTGGGAAGTTAATGTGTCACTGCTCAATTAGAGGAAACAACTGTGAACCATTAAAACTGCAAGTCAAGGGGGGACTGTGGGCAACTGAACAAAATGTGGGAATAGATAAAGAGTATTTGAGAGCAAATAATGAGGAAATGCCAGTGGTTCTCAGTTTGAATAAAAATAATGATTTTAACCAACGCAAAGTGCTCAGATGTCTAGATGAAGCTGTTGACAAAAGGCTTCTGCAGCAGGAGTTGAATTTCTGGCAGATGGCCCTCTGCACCTCTAATAAAAGACATAAAATCACAGCCAATAAAAAATAATTGGAAGAGAAAATCCTGAGAATCAAATGTCAAATAGCAGTGGAAATGTTAACATGGGAGGGAAAATTATAAGTAAATATATAAGTGAGACAAAAACCTCTCCCTTTATGAGTGGAAAAGGGAAATTATAAGTGAAGGGCAAATACTCTCCTATTAGGTATCTAATTGGGATTATTTATCACTGCTCATTAGAAAAAGGGTTGTGCATATCAATCTTATATTAAAATTATATGCCCTGTGAACAGGGATTCTGTGAGGAGATGCAATGTATACAGTACCCACATGGTGGTGCAAAATTTGGAGCTTTAAAAAGTAATAGGACATAAAAGGCAGCAGTTCTTGCTTTCTGTTAGGAAATCCCCGAAAAAGAGCAGCACTGAGGCAGGCCATACCACACTGCTGTGTTCCTGTCATGGGTTGCAGTGTAAAATGTAACCAAAGTGTGTGTTCTGTCCCCATCTGTTGGAACTGGGGTGGGGGGATGTAATCTATCAATAGCCCAGCTGATAAGAAACCAGCTGGGGCAGTTTCTTTATCTCTTCCACCACCCATCCTCCCTCCAGGGACAGATCTTCTGCTCATGGGCCATTGAGTGTCACTGATAAAGTTCCATCATCCCACTGGGAAATGCTCCATCCAGGGGGAGGAGCCAAGCATTCTTACCTGGATAAAAACCTGAGATTTGGGACACCAAGGCAGTCTTTCCACTGGATTCTCAGAGGAAGACCAGGCCCATCTCTCTCCACTGGACCTTCAGAGGAAAACTCCACCTTTCTGCAGGATCCCTGCTCCACCAGAGCCACATCTGCCACTGCAGGAGGGCTGCAGCCACCATGGAATGGCCCTGCCACCAACACCCTGACCCACAGGGGGTCAGGTTGGATTCTGACTCTGGCAGTGGGTTTGGTTTATTTAATACTGCATGTTTGTATGTTTGTCTTTTTAAAATTTTATTTTTCCTGATGAAGAACTGTTATTCCTTTTCTCATCTTTGCCTGAGAGCCCCTTAATTTCAAAATTATAATAATTTTGAAGGAGGGGCTTTACATTCTCCATTCCAAGGGAGGCTCCTGCCTTCCTTAGCAGACACCTGGCAGTCAAACCAAGACAGTTCCAAAACACCAAGTGCCAGCAAGGTCTACCCACAAATGTTACTCATTGTAGGAGAATAGTTGTAAGGGATGATGGTTCCAGGTGAGTGGGACACTGCAGAGCCAGTGTGGAGAGGCTGTGTGGTGTGCCTGTGTCTGGCTGCAGTGATGCAATCTGTGCAGGTTGTGTTCTTTGGCTGCTGGATGCCATCCACCCCTTATTCCATACCATCCCACTCATGCCCAGGGGAAGCAGCAGTGTGGTTCAGAGAGTCTCAGTGAGAGCACTAAACTAGGGAGTGCCCTTCCTAAACCACATCAGTGGCTTACAGAGGGGTTGTCCTCCATGAATTTGGTATGTCTGGCAACTCAGCACTGTCTGCTTGGAGCCAAACTGAACTTCCTACTGCAGGTTGTGAAGACTTGATGTGTCCTTCCATGCGCTGTGTGTTCCTACCAGGGCAGAAAAAATGTATCCCCACCCCTCCCGACTAGCTGTTCCCACTTTTAACATTACAGTTTTTTTATGGGTTATTAATGCTCAGTGTCGCGGTGGAAACTCATTTCTGCTTTACCCACCACAAACCATCAAACAGTGAATTTGCCTCTTGGAGACCAGGAGGTTCAGTTACCTGCTTACAACCTGCAAAATGGGCCAGGCTGGAGACAGGATGGTGTTTGTACAGATGGGACAGGTGCTGTGATGCCAGGGAGGATGCATGGCTATGCAACTTCCTACAGTGCTAATGGGGAATATTTCTGCAAGGAAGTATTTTCCATGATAGTCCAGTTCCTTCACTGTACTGCTGTGTTCAAAGTCCATACAAATTGCTTGAAAGTAGGATCGATATAATTGGACTGGCTCAAGGGAGAAAAGGTAATAACCTAATTTGTGTTATGCAATCATAGAATGGTTTGGGTTGGAAGGAGCCTTAAAGATCATTGTGTTCCACCCCTTGTCACGAACAGGGACACCTTCCTCTATCCCAGGTTGCTCCAAGCCCCATCCAGCCTGTCCTTGAACACTTCCAGGGATCCAGGGGCAGCCACAGTTTCTCTGGGCAACCTGCACCAGGGCCTCATCACCCTCACAGGGAAGAACTCCTTCCCAATATCCCATCTAACTCTGCCCTCTGGCTATGAGAAGCCATTACTCGTTGTCATGTCCCTTCATGCCTTGTCCCTGGTCCCTCTCCAGCTCTTTTGGAGCCCCTTGAGGCACCCCACAGAGCCTTGTCTTCTCTAGGCTCAACTCCCCCATCTCTCTTAGCCTGTTTTCATAGGAGTTCCCCTACCTGATAGCATTGCCTACAGCTTCAAGGGCAAAGATTGGAAATGTAATGCTAAAATACAGGCTCACAAAGCAGGAATGTTACATCTACTGCTTCTTTTTTTTGTCTCCTTCCTTGCTGTAGTGGTGCACTACAATGACAATTTGCCAGTTCTCTCTTTGAGAGAGGTGGTTTGTGCTTGTGGCACCTTGATCCCATGAATTATAAATGCTGGTAGCTCAGACTCATGAATGTTCTTTATTTTGGCAGGCATATTCATACAACCAGAATGATATATTAACAAAACTGAAGGGATGAACATGGCCTATTTGCAAACCTGTAGCTCAAGAATAGATAAATTGAGTATAATTGGCTGTGCACATTTAAGTGTGTAAAATGATATAAAAACCAAAACATTGCAAAACAGAGAAAATAGTCGCAGTCAGAGATGATCCTGATCATTGTTCTTCTTTCCTCAGGAAAGAGTTTATCCTTTCCATTATATGTGCTGTCCTGGGTACATGTGATTAGACCCTTTCAAGGGCACTGGCTTAAATAAAAGGCAACAGCAGAAAAGTGCCCCTTTTGACAGGCTTAATTTGCAATAAATTTGTAATTTGTCACTTGCATATAAAAGACTCAGATACAAAAACCTGCGTGAAACTACTGCTTTTTTTTTGGTGCAGAATTTAAAGACGTGTCTGTTGCTCAAATTGTAAACTACAAGGTCTTAGCTTGAGCCATGGAGTTCTAGGCAACAGTTCCTGATGAAAAATCTTGCAAAAATCTTACTTACTATGTTTCTAAGAAAGCAATTGACAAAAATTAAGTAAAAGGAAGAAGAAAGGATTAGATAAATATAATTCTCCATAGGGTTTGGGAGGAGAGTCTTTTACACGTGGTACTCAGATTAAAGAGATGGGGAGTCAATCCTTCACAGTGTAGTTATTATGGTGATATTGACCTTTGCTGTGTATACAACAGTAATTTTCAGTATTGATAAAGCAGTGCAAATAAATGAAACTGTCAAATAATTTGGATTCACTTTTACTATTAGAGGAAATTTGGTTAAATTTATCTACTAAAATCTACCTGAGTAAAAATTTAATAATACGTAATTTCCATGGCATAGAACAAACATTACTTTTCTCCCTTTGGATGATGTGAAGAACATGGTTCAGTTGTCTAAAAGAGGCACCCTGGCCTCTGGGACTGGTCCTGCCTGTCCTATGGAGAGCACAGAGCTCTGGGGAGGTTCCCGTAGGTCCCACCATCAGCTCTCCCATCCTCTTTGCCCTTTGCTCTACTAGCAGAACATGCAGGAAATGGGTAAATGATGGCTACATGAGGAGGATTTTAAATGATGAGGAGAAAAATCACGATCGGTGATGTTTTGAAATGAACAGCCTGCAAATTCTTTTAAAAATTATAAATGTGGGGCCTTGGGATGGAGGCAGAAGTTTCAGCTGATACTATTTTGAAGTATTTCAGCATATAAATACAATGGGTATGAACCACGGTACAAGATTTGAAATAATATTTTGCATTTGATTATTCACTGTATTATATATAGTTCATCCTAATGTTCTGGGGTCAGCTGGTTTTTATTTGGCATTCAGGGTGCAAAATGTGGGTGCGTTTTGCAATCATACTTGTATTTCAGCCTTGTAATGGGGATCTTTTCTTTGCCCAGAAATATACCCATTCTAAATTGTTTCCATCTATATGACTGCAAAATATTAAATATTAAAAAGATAAATATTCTTTCTTTTCTCTGGGTATATTTAGAAACATTCATTATACAGATGAAAAACACACATCCATTAAAGTGGACCTGTTTGGAATTTGAAATATCTAAACCCATGTAGTATTTTAATGTTCACTGTTCCTTTATTTGCTTTACAGAGTAAATTAAAAAAGAAATTTCTTTGCTCTTATATAAACATTAATAAAATAAAAAATCTTCATTTCAACATGAGGTTTGCTTGAACAAAAAGGCAATATTAGGTCTTGGAATAATATTTTTGCAACAGTTAGGTGAAAAATTAACTTTGTGTATGGTATTGCACAAAGCCCCGAAGGAGAGACAAGGTCAGTAAAAAGCATCACTCAGTTTGGTTTACATCAGGTGAATTGTTTTTTGTATATATGCATGGGCAGAGAATCACTTCCTTCAGGCATGAAGTCCAGAGTTATTTGTAGCCCCGTGAGACTGGCCAGGTTCAGTGGGAGCAAATATAGGTGAGAGTTTCCCACTCAGGATGAACTCATGGGACCGAGCCAAAGCTTGGTACCTGTCTGGCTGGATGAATGGTTTGGTCTTACATTTGGGGATTGTTTTTTTTCTTCCTTCCTTCTTCTCAGTAACAGAATGTTTGTCTAGAGGGGAAAAATGAATACTTAATTTGTGCATAAAGAAAGAGTGTCATCTTTGGAGACAATGGTTGTTTCTTTTTCTGAGAACGTAGATGCTGTTCAAGAGTACTGGATGGATGCTGTGAAACAATCAGTCCTTTTCCACTTTACAAGACACAAAATTTAGACAGATCTTTGTGCTACTCTGTTTGAAGATATAATCCCTTTTTCTAATTACATCACACTCCATGTTCTCCCACCTTAGTTGCCCTGCTATTTTTATGTACAACTAAAACATAAATAATGTTTAAAGCTCAATGTAGCCATGAGAAAATCATCAATGGTATTTTGGCTAAGCGCTACTTCAGCTTTGACAGCCAGATGGAAACATTTCATTTGTTTCAGGACAGTTGCTATGGCTGAATGGTTCTCGGCTGGAGATGAAGGCTGAATGTTCTCTGCTCTCTCAGGAGAGGAAGCAACTCTTACTAGCAGATTGGTGCCCAACAAGAAGATGGAAATGTACCACCACCTTCTAATATTGCAGTCTCTTGATTTGTCTCTGACACCTCCAGAGTTACTTGATTTGGTATAGCAATTTCCAAATCTGTGTAAAAGGAGATAATTGAGGGATTAAATCATTGGAGCACAGGGTTGCAATATGACTAGGGTCTAAGTCCGTGAAGCTTGTGCGGTGTATCCTGTGAACTGTGATAATCTCTGCCCTGTACCTCTGGAGAACAAGGGGAAGCAAACTTTACACAAGCAAAAAATCTAACTTTGTCACCAGGCTCTTCCCCCTCTGTATGTGCCACTCTCTCTCTAGCAGATTATGCTGAGAGATAAAAGCATAACCAGCTCCAAGTATCCTCATCTTGTGCTGCTGGAGGTGGGGCTGAGGTTTTGCACGCTGCTGTCAGTCCTGTTCCTCTCACACACAAGTGGCAAGTGCAGATGTTCTGTGAGTGCATTAGTGAGCCAAAGAATTTGTTCTCCACTGTGTGATGGATTTAAACCAAAAAGTGAATCATCTGCTTTAATTGTGTGTATCTCTTTCTTGCACTGCTGAAAGAACTGGGTGGGTGGCTCAGGCTAGGACCATAAGTTAGAGATGGCTGTGCTGGGAGGGAGTGAAGTCTATATGGGCAAAAAAGGCTGTTGGCTGTGCTGCACCCAAAATGGTTCTTCACTAACAAGGAGAACCCAAACATGGTCACTTGACCAATGTGGGCAGAAAAGGGTCATGGAAAATGCATGTTGCAGGGAGAGAAATTCTACCAGTAATTGTCACTGGCCAGACATTCCTGTTTTGCCTCTGCCACATTACCCAATCCAGCATTTTTGGGGAGAGTGTGATGTGGCTGTCATACTGTGAATACCAACTGGGTTTCCAGCATGGTGGTGAAAAGCTGCTTGACAGAAGAAAATGATATTTGGTATGAATGAATTCAGAATCAGATTGTATCTCTCTGAGTTTTCTGCTGCTTTTTCTTGCAGCTCTGGTCAGGCTTTTTTGGAATTTGCAGACTATCTTCTTTCTGTGTGATGCTTTTAAGGAAATCTGAAGTGTGCTGTTGCTGAGGGGGCAGTTCTCTGCAGACCCATTTGTTGTGGTTCCAGCCAGAACAGGGTTAGTTTTTTTTGCCAGGACCTGAAGGTTATTCTCTATCACCCCATGTCATTGCCAAGGCCAGGGGAAGGGGAGTCTGTTCTGAGAAGAAGGCATTCCTCCTTGTCTAGGAAATGTGGTGTAGGGAGTGGCCAGGTGTCTGCTGTCAGAGTCCATGTGAATAGTTTCTTTCTTGTACCCTCTGTCACTAGTATTGTTGCTGTTCCTGTTTGTTTTTGTATCACATTGCTGTTTCCAGTAAATTGGTCTGTGATCTTTACCTTTTGTGCAGCCAGATACCCTCTCCAGCCACCACAAGGGATGGGAAGGGGAAAGTGGGGGAGTGAGAGAGTGGCAGGAGGTTTGAAGTGTCTCGGTGGGAGATTGAAATGAGGAGCACCATTCCTAAAACACAACACTCATTTAACCAGTCAAGGCTCCCTGATATTTAAAAAGATGATGAATGCAGGAATCTGCAGCCTGTGTCTGGTGGAGCTATTGACCAAGAGATGTGGTTCCTCATATTGGGATAATACCAGGATAATTTGGTTTGGGGCCTCTTCCTCCAGTGTCAAGCCATAAAAAATTGTTACTGAAATACATGTGTAAATTATTCTTTTTTCTCTCTCTTTGGGTTATTAAATTAGGCACAATAGATTGGGAAAACTCACTTGATTTGCAAAGGATGAAAAGAAATTACCTGAATGACATGCTTTACCTTTTTGAGTTACATCAGCTATTGAAAGCCCCCTAAGGGACTTTCTCACCTCGAAGCTCTTCCCAGCCAGAGCACTGACTGGCAAGGTACAGCACCTTTTAAGGGGGGTGGGAACAGGGGATGGGACCAGGGGTCCACCAACCAGGGCAGCTCAGGGGGTGACCTGACCACTGAATGATTCTTTCCACAGCCAACCTCCCCGGGATGAAGGGGGATTCCCTGGGTCAGGACCTGTCACCTGGGGCCATTTCAGAGAACATTCCAGGACATGGGAAGGGCTCCAAAGTGACAGTCCTGCCCTCGGAGGAGGGCAGAATGGGGTACAACCAAATACAAATCTTGTGGGGTACATGGGATATACCATTAATACAAAGTTGATTATAAGGCACACCACTACAATCAACCAGTAGTGAATGTCTAAATTCATATGCCACAATTAGCAATTATACAAGAGGAAAGACAGCTTTGTAGGCCTCTCCTTTATGTGTTAAATTTGTAAAATTAATTTGTTGTCATTTCCCCTGTATAATCCTTTTTCAACCCACAAGAATGTAAGAAGCTTAAGGAGCAACATCAAGAAGAGAAAAATCAGGACACCTCTGTACAAATTGAAGTAAAATAGATATATATGTATCAAGGAGACAAATATTTAAAAGATTCATTTTATCATTAGCTGAATCTTTTAGGGTAATTTTGCCATCATCAAATCAACATTAATAAGCAACTGTAAAGTAAGATGCAGCAGAGCTGTGATTAAAGAGGAGGATGTTTAACTAATAGACTTTGGAATGTGCTTCTCACCTGCATGGTTCTGGCTTCTTCAGAGAACACCCAGCTGAGGGCTGTGCATGTAAGGGGCAAGAAGAGAGGTTTCTGAAAGCACAAAACTTAGTTAGAACTGGCACATAATAACAAGATGAAATTACTAACTATTCTGGCAGGAGTCCTCCCTCAGAAGCCAGCACTATAATTCAAGGTGAATCAAAGAAAAGTGTACAACTTCCCACTTCCCCCCTTTGATTTTTTTTTTACACATATTATGAGGGGAAAGCTGTTTTTAAGACATTTGCTCACCTGCTCAGAGTTTCAAGGAGGTAATCTGAACTGCATCACTGCACTGGCTGGTTTTTTCTGCCTCATGTACCTTTTCTCATTTGTTTTTCAGTCAATGCAGACAGTAATTATTCCCTGTAGAAATGCCTTTTAAATACAATTGTGAGACTGTATCCCAT
The DNA here is from genome assembly GCA_013397295.1 of Polioptila caerulea. NCBI lineage: Eukaryota > Metazoa > Chordata > Aves > Passeriformes > Certhiidae > Polioptila > Polioptila caerulea. The sequence continues at coordinate 38,285 of VYXF01006683.1, read as the reverse complement.
TTTGGAGGCTGTGGGCACTGCCCTAACTTGAGCAAAGCCAAAAACCCCAGTCCTACTGGAACTGGAAATGGACCCCTGTATCAACTGGCCTCACAGGACATTTTGATGAAAGTAAACTGTGGCTATAAAGCAATGAAATAATTGGCAAGTTGATGTCTGAGATGGGACTGGAGCTCCTTACACCATTCAGAGCCCTTGGAGATGCCCTGACTTTGCATTCCCTGAGGTATTTGTGCATGAGAAGAACTCAAATTGTAATGTGGCTTTACACTGCTGTGTTCCTACTCCTGCATAATATCCTGTAATTTCATAAATGATGTTAACTTTGATGATTTAACAAGAAATATAATTATGGTTTCTACAGCAACCATGACTTGAAATATCCTGAATTTTGTATAATCTCAAATATAATGGAAGACTAGCGCAGCTCATTGCATGTAAATTATATTCAAAGTTAAAACTTTTAGGAGATAACTGATTTTGAATGATCAGGATGGAAAAACATGCATGAGAAACTCCTCCTTAGCATCAGAATTTATGTTGGTTCATACTCAGATTGTTAAAAATAAAATAAAGTATACTTTGGACTTTCCAAGCCAATTTCTTTCTTGACTGAAAATAAACAGGTGAGTATAGTTTGTCAGTGTTGTTTTCACTGTATGGAAGTTTATGAACACACCTTCTGAGGCAGAATTATTGTGTTACTCCCAGGAAATGTTGACACCACTTGTGATTTGGGAAAGTAACACCGCCAGCAAATTCCTGAAGGCTCTGCTTTGTCCCCCTGAGGCCTTGCTTGATGTCTGAGGGTGTCGTGTTCTGATCAGCAAGAAATCGCCCCAGAGACATTTGCCCTTGAGAACAGGTACGTTTGTGTGAGGCCCCTTTTAGCTCTCACTGTGCTCTAGTCTAAGCAAGGGAAAGAAAGGAGTTTGGAAAAGGAGCCAGCACTGCTGTGAGCAGGGAGGCAGATCAGAGTGAGGGGTCAGTGCTTGGGCTGAGAAAAGAGATGCCCCTAAAGCAGATGGGAAAGTTGTCAGAGGGCTGGGAACCCCAAAGGGGTGGAAGCACAGGGCCTCCCTCCCCACCCAAACCAGAGAGGAGCAATTCTCCTTCCAGACAGCAGAAATGTGAATTTTCATTATTTCCTTTGCTCTAAAACTCTTCAAATCCATTATTATAGACTGGGCCTGGGAGGATTCTTTTCTTCTCTCACAGTCACAGAGTCCTGATGTCTTAGGTACAGAAGATTAGGCCAAATAATTATTTTCTCCTAAATTTGAAGGGACTTTTTCTTTTCCTGGAGTGGATTTGTTCTCTTGGATTTTTGTCAGAGAGCAGCATTTGATTAGATGTCTCCAAACTAGTAGTTCTGTGTTTGTAACCCAGTAGATATGTGGAAATATAGAGGAGGTCCAAATACAGCACCAAATACTTAAACTTTTAATAAGGACTTGAATGATAAGCTCTTATAAATCACGCTTCTGATAATAATGTATATTATTAATGAATAGAAAATAAGTATGGCTGTTTTATTTAGGGTACCTGTCCTTGTGGTTTGAACCTAAGAAGTTAAGAATGTGATTTAATTTCTGAGTTTGTATTTCTAGCTTTTAGCTTTAGGCAAGCAATTAAGTGAAAAGTATTCTGGAGAGTCAGTTCATTTGAAGCTTCAAACAAAAATAAAATAAAAGCACATCAGGAGCTAGAACAAAAGCCAAACTAAGAAGATGCTGGCAGAGATAATGATTTTTGTCGTGTAGGAGAGTTTAAAATATTCAGTATCCAATCCCCTGCCCCTGTTATTCTCTGACTAAACTGTGATAAGTTTTAATGTTACTGAAAGAAACATACATTAGTTCACCTTGAAAAATCTTTTCCCTCTTTTGTTCTAATGTGACCAAAGCTGCCAAGTTGCCACAAACAAGGCTGGGTCTTGTGTCAAATTATCTACCTCGGTTTGCAGAGACAGTGAATGAGCTAATCTCTTTTTCTCTTTACAGGATACTTGTGTTAAAAAAAGTATGTTTAATACTTTCACTGTTGATTTATCTCTTTAGGATTATATAACCACCAGATGTCTCTAAAACCATACTGTCTCATAAACATTTTATAGTCTTTGAAGATGTTGAAAATCTGGGATTTATAGGACTATTGCATCCATCTACCCAGGGATCAAAAGCTCTATTACAATTACCCCAAGTGCAAAGTCAGAAAATTTATTTAGCTGAGCAGATACGTTTGAGAATTTTCAAAAGTCCTCATTTAATCTGTATACAGTAAAATCTAATATACTAACTTCTTTTCGAGGTATAAAATTAAAATCTCTGTAGGATACAATATTTTTATCAAAAATGTGAGTAAGGGAAGATTTATTAAGCAGGATAGCAATCCCATGAATCTGAATATGCCATATGGTATTTTATTTCCTTTTTCTTATTTGAAGTTCATTCACTTTCATACAAATAGTTTTGGGTTTTTTTTTTTTTTTAATTCATATAAAGAAGTCCCCAGTGCAGCAGAATTTTTGATGAATGGGAGGAAAATATCAGCCTCATGTTCTGAAGGATCCCTATTGCAAATATGCAATCCTTGATCTTGCCCTATTAAATCTTGAGGCCGGTAATTCGGTTAGATGAGATGACAGCCAATATATGATCTTGTAAATATTCAGAGCAGGAATACACAAGCTGAGGATACTGATTGGTACAAATCAGGACTAGCTGATAGGAAAAGGCACATCCACATGGAAAAGGTGAACTTGACCCTTGCAAATCCTGGCTGGCATCAAAAAATGGTGTCACCAGCAGGTTGAGGGAAGTGGCTCTCCTCTACTCTGGAGGCCCCACTGGAGTTCTGCATCCAGCTCTGGGGTCCTGGCACAGGAGGGATGTGGAGCTGTTGGAGCAAGTCCAGAGAAGGCCATGGAGATGCTCCAGGGCTGGAGCCCCTCTGCTCTGGAGCCAGGCTGGGAGAGCTGGGGGTGTTCACCTACAGAAGAGAAGGCTCTGGAGAGAGCTCAGAGCCACTTCCAGGGCCTAAAGGGGCTCCAGGATAGCTGGAGAGGGACTTGGGACAAGTGATGGAGGGACACAATAAGGGCTTCCCATTGCCAGAGGGTAGGGATAGATGGGATATTGGGAATTCATTCTTCCTTGTGAGGGTAGTGAGGCCCTGGCAGAGGTTGCCCAGAAAAGCTGTGGCTTCCAGGAAATGGATCCCAGGAACTGTCCAAGGCCAGGTTGGATGAGACTTGGAGCAACCTGAGATAGTGGAATATGTCCCTGCCCATAGCAGGCAGTGGAATGGGACAAGATTTAAGGTCTGCTCTCACCCAGAGTGTTCTGTGTTTATTAAATTAAAACTGTTGAGGAAGAAGGTGAAGCTCAAGGGTGTCCAGCATGGGAGCTGGGAACTGGAGGAGGTCTTTCCCAGAGACAAGGAATGCCTATACCTGGTGCTTCCTAAGGGAAAAGACTTGGCATTATTTTGCACTTGCACTTTTGTTTTCCCCATGCCTGGGAACATTGAGTGCTGTGACCTAAGGTTAATTTCCATGTAGACTCTGAGTGTCTGACACAGCTGTTGGGTAGGAAGTTCCCTAAGGAGCTATCAGGTGGGGCAGAGCCATCTGATCACTGTGACAGTGTCTTGGCTGTGTCATTGAGGCACCAGCAAAAGGCACTCAGTGCCTCTGGGATGTGGCAGCACCACTGGTGCCTATTGCATTTCCTGGTGGCTGCACTGGTTCAGCTCTAGCTGACCTCAAAACCAAACAGTCGAGCTCATCCAGATTTAGCCATCCTCAGGAAAGAAAATTTATCTTTAAAGTGAATTTCAAGCATGACCCCCTCCCCTGAACTGGCAGACTTGCTGTAGTGGTTTGGTATTTCAAGGCTTTGGGAGTTTTTCTTCCTGTCCTCGTGGAGCTGTAACTACAACTTCATTTAATGCAGGCTACTAAACAGCTGTTAGGTGATAACAACTTCCATTGCCAGCTTAAGCCAAAGTGGTTTCTGCTGTTGTATAATGTTTTACCTGCCTTTTATCTGTACAAATGATAGGTAACAGCTTTGCACCTGGAAGGTAGTTCCTGAAGAAGAGCTTCAGCCCTGGTAACTACAAGCAAGTGGTTTGCCAAGCTCAAACGTCAAGGTTTGATTGTGGGGGTTTTTTTGAGATCTAGTCTGACTGTTTATGTTTATCATGTGAATGATGCTATGAACATTTGCTTAGGCTAACATAAAAAATGTGCATGCCTTTTGGGAGTCCCAGTTCTCCAGTGCAAAAGAGATAAGACCTTAAGTTCATGAGAGTTTGCTGCTCTTGCCTCCTATAATTCTCTAGGGTTCCCATTCTGTCCTGAGTTGCCTCCCATGTGTCCAGCTGACACCTGCAGAAGAGGAGTGAAGTGTTGGTGGTGGGTTTGAGGGATGGCTGTGCTGGGTAGATGGCAGCACATGTGCACACTTAGTAGAGGCATGTAATAGCTGAACTTAATGTGCAGTCCTGGCATATGTGGAGACTTCCTTTGCTCACTGAAAGGTTGCAGGCTGAGGGACATCTCTTTATCCCACAGCTATCGTTCAGACACTTGTAGGAACTTAAACTCTTCTGACACCTCTGTATCTTATAAAATTTGTTTGTAATTGCCAATATGCTCAGGGATTCTTGGAGGAAAAACAATTTTAGGATGTGTGGTCTGTCACATTCTGTGCTTCACTCCACTCCTTGCTTCAGGAGTGCTCTCTATGAAGCTGGAAAAGCTGTTTCCTGTTGTATTTGATCCCAAGCTTCCTGGTGACCATGTTTCTTTGCTCCACTGACTGTGAAACAGGGCCTGTTACAAAAGGCCAGCTCAGTAAAATGTGTAGGCCTGGATTCCTCTGTGTGTCAAACATGTGTTTGTACCCTCAGGCTGGCTTAGAGTTTATGAAGACACTGAAGCATTTGCAAGAGCCGAGGGTATTCTGGTTAAATGTAGAAAAGGAATATGGATTTTTTTCCAATCAAACTTTTTTTTTTTTTGAAAATAACAGTCATAGCCTTATATTATTTTAATAACTGATGTTTTTATACTTGGAGCTGATTTTCAAAAAAGTGCTTTTTACTGTCAGAGTAACTTTTCAGCAACATTGGTCATATAGCAACAGGCCCAGCTCATGCAATCAAGTTATCAATGGGGAATGAGGTTTGTGTCAACCAAATTCAGCGTTCTAGAAATTATGAAGGTGGTGCAATCCAGAGGTCCAGTCTCTCCCATCATCACATCCCGTTAAAAAAAATGCAATAGGTAGAGAGAAATGTTTCCTTGAGACATTTAGATGCTCTACATATATGAATGTATGTAGAACTCACAGAGATTATATTATTCATTTTCCTTGCCTGCTTGGAGGCATAACCAGTGTAACTGGCTGTTATTGGATGTTCACTATGTCAAAATGGGAACAGGAACCTTTTGCCTGATTAGGCTTTTATTGTCTAGTTCTGTAGTGAACACAGCAGATGAATTAGCACAGTGACCTGTGTTTGTGTGGTACCTACCCCTGCATCACATCAGGCAGAACAAGGTTAAGAGCTGCATGTGCAAATTTTGCAGCAGTTGAAATGATTTATCATATTATGCATCCTTTGCAGGAATCATTAATGAGTTAATGTAGTGTGTGAGTCTGAGGCAAGGGGTGTAAAGAATGTGCATGATTTGTATGAGCTTGAAAAACATGTTGTTGAAATCAGTCATAATTAGCTGTGGATAAAATCCTAATAAATCACTAGTAGTGGAGTAGTTCAAATTAAAAAAAAAAAAAATAAAAATGGAATGACTAAGGGAGGGTCAGAGCAGTGAGCGATGAAATTATTCAGGAAAGGAAATGATGACAAGAACAACTGTTACTCATACAAAGACAACATGTATGGGAACATTTTAGTGAAGAAAATCTCCATTTTCCTGAGGAATGAGGAGAAATTAAAGGGAATAAATGATTGTTTATTTCCAGGAAGCACCAGCCTCTCTGTGTAACTGAGTTTCTGTGCTACCATCCTCTGAAATGTAGGCTGCCATTTCGCCATCCTGCATTCTGAATGTTTTTAATGTGAATAGTTAATTTCAATCAAAATACTTCATCTTTCAGATAAGATGAAATGCCATGATCCTGCTGGCCTCACGATGGATTTTAAAGCAGAGCCCTTAATGATTTTAGAAGTAAATTCATTTTCTGTCCTATGCAGAGGATTGCAGAGGAGCTTGCTGTTCCATTACTGTATAATGTTTGAGGGAGAGGGGAAAAAGTCTGTAATCATAACTTACTGTGTGGAAAGAAACAGAATGGAAGTTCAACCCTGGCACTGCAGTTATTGATGTCAATAACATAGCGAGCTTTCTGCATGGAAGCCTACATACTGCAAAAAAACTAGAACTTAAAACACTCACAGCCATTCACAGAAATCCCCTGCTTTCAGAGTGAATGTTCTGAATGAGCATAAGTATAAAGTTAATATTTGAAGACATGGAGATTATCTCAAAATCATGAAAGTCAAATCCTGTCATTGTCAAAGCACTCAAACTAGGTAACATGCAACTCCTCAGTCTGCTGCATAAGCAGCAGCAAATGTGTTTAAAGACACTGGTTTGGGTCAAGCAGGGAAAACTGCCCTCTCCAAGGAATTGTGTTAATACTATATGAAGTGCTTTTCGGATTTGTTTGGAGCACAGAGTCAAAGCTTGGTTACTTAACTAAAATTTAAAAAAAAAAAAAAAGCTGGTAGAAAAAGTTATGAGGTGAATAGCCAGGATAACAGATGGAATTTCTATCCAGGGAAAGACTGAAAAATGGACTTTTAAATTTTTTTTGCCTGGAGCACAATTAAATGAAATTGTTGAAGGATTTAAACTAGTTAAGGACAATTATAACACTAAGTCTGAAGGTATACTTGAGGGTATTAGAGCACACAGGGCAGAGAACATAGGGAACATCTGCCTGGCAGGCATGAAGGGTCCTTTATGGCCATCACAGAACTTCTGGGAGGGTGACTTGTTTGCATTCAGCTGGTTGGATTCCTTCCACATCTCTTTTGTCCTTATATATACGGACTTCTCTGTGCAGGTGAATTTATCTTCGCACACATGCAGATGTTTTCAAGCCAAAAGGAATGTCAGGGTTACAGCACAGCAGCCCCTGTGGGTGCAGGAAGACACCTGGGGACCAGGGACCAGCTGCACAGCCAAGCTTTTTCCAGCACACAGGTGTTTCTGCAGCTTCCCATCCAACAGAGCCATGCATGGCACCAGCAAAATATGGCTTGGCTGTGTTTGGGAGCCTCATCTCCCACAGAAGCAGCGTCTTTGACCTATCTGGAGTTTTCTAGTGGAGCATTTTATTTGTCAGTGCCCTGCCTGAAGCCCAAGCAGACGAGTTTTAACGGTTTTTAAAATTTTCTGTCCCCAAAACCTACTTGAATATTGTGACAAGCCTGTCTCAGGAGCTGTGACTCCCTTGTGCTGCCAGTTTAATTTACAGTATCTTTATCCATCACCTCAAGGGCAAGGTTTCCTCCTCCAGCTGTGTGCTGAAATGTCTGTGGCCAACTCACTTTTGGGTTGATACTGGAACAAGGACCTAATTGCAGATATTTAACTGAGATCAGCTCTGTAGCATCTCACACTTCAGTGGAAGCTGTACACCACCAAGGAGGGTAGAAATAAGGCCTGAGCTTAGTGGCTGCATAGGTATGAAAATTCCTTGGCCACGCAAGATCACTTTGCGAAGCTAGTTTTCCAATGTGATTATCCTGTAATAAGACTCTCTCCACAAATAGTTTTCCCATCAGCATGCAAAATACACTTAATGACATTGCTGTGACATTTTCATGCACTTCCCAAACTATTTGTCCTTGTATTCTTGCAGTATGATGAAAACACTGTGGGCTCTCTGCAGATCAGCACTGTGCTAATATTGCTCTTGTACTCACACCCATGGACAATGTAATGATGCAAAACTGAAATGTTTTATTGCTACCTGTAAGAAGACTGCAAGAAGGGTTTTTTCTGCTCTGTGAAATAGAGGCTAATCAAAAAATTTTAGCCTGTCACAGATGAAAAACCTTGAACAGGATGTCAGATGCCCTTTGTTTCCATGGAAAGGCCTCAACCATGAAAACATGCCTCTTTTAAATAGACTACATTTAACATGTCTTTAGAGCTGTTTTACTTGGGCCTCTTGAGACAGAGACAGGCAGTAAGAAAATATTTATTTTCTTTTTCAGTAGTTTCTACTTGCCTAAACCTAACATGAATCATTAGAAAAAGCATCTTTCTATTTTGGTTAGGTTTAAGGACACACACTTTTCAATCAAATAACATTTTTATTTGTTACACTGATAATTGAAACGAAATATTATACCTCTGTTCATATGAGGTTCAGCTCTAGTATAGCCCAATGCTTTGGTGAAACTTGCTTTAAAATCGTTCCCTGGAGAGTTGTTTTGCAAGGCTTGTAGCTGACAGAGCTGTTGCAGTTTAAGTGCATCATGGAGTTCCTCCTTTCACTTCATCAGGCTTTGGATAACAATGCTCTATGTTGCCAAACTGTTTCTCCCTTATCTGCCACTTCTACGAAGCCATTTTTAGCAGTGCATCATTGGAATATATCAGGCTAACATGAGAGATTAGGAGTTCAAATAGAGAAATGTGTCAACATTTTGCCTGGAAGAATGAGGGTGATACACAAGCCTTGTCAGCTGGATGATTTGCAGAGTAGAAAGTAGTGTAATTCCAGAAATCTTTTTTTGGTTATGTTTATTCTAAAATGAAGGCGTTTCAAATTTGCTGCTCTGGAGATCCAGATTTTTCTTGTAATTTTTTTTTTTTCTCTTCCATGTCATGATTCCTGTTCACTGAATCAAATCTCTATGGCTTTTCAAAGTGAAACTTTTACAGCACAAATAATAATATCGTTGCCATTATCATTTTACATAGGTTTAAAGGCCAATTTATGACTGAAAGGGAATATCTGCAACCAGTAGGGTCCTGATTCTAATTTGCATGTAAATTAAACATTGCAGAATATGACTGTGATTTCTGAATACACACAAAGTATGCTGTTTTGATTCCTGGAAAATAAAAATGCATAACATTAATAAGAAGAATATGATTTATATACTGACTTTTTTATCTTACCAATTTCTGTTCGAGTCTTTTTTTTTTTTTTGAATGCTTCTGTGGAAATAGCTGATTATTCCTGCTGTAATGTGGAACAGGATGTGACAAAACCTTACTTAATTCCATCCACATTAATAGAGAACACTCAGGTTGAATTCTGACTGAAGCCCAGCACTGTAGGTTATTAGTATCTAGAGTTATGCTATTATAGGTGGGTGGTGAAGGTGTGAGAGCAAATGGAGGGGAGAGAATGTTGATATATGGATTTTATTTTTTTTAATATAATTTCTGGTATATCAGATTGTATTTAACACTATCCCCTTATTCTCTGCTTAAGATAAACAATACAGAAGATGAAGAAACGATAACTCAGAGAAGCTAAAAAACAGTCAATCAACTAAATGAAGATATGGGAATAAATAGAACAAGGAGGGGAAAAAAAGGACAAGATATCTTTTAGCTCCTTCTTGTAATTTAAAATGTGTTTAAAATGCGTTTATGGATCCTGTAAGATTCATTAAAACTGCTGAAATATGGGCTGGTTCATTTAAGCAGAGTGGCTCATGTTTACTACCAAATTGTAGATTTGTTTAGAGTTACTCAACTGCTTGGTTCTTGGAAATATTCAGGCTCACCAGCACAGCTGAAAGGGAATAAAGCACCAGAAAAAGTTGGGGAATATGGATTTATTTTATTTTTAAATGAGAATGTCTTCTTTCATGATGACAGACATTCCCACTGCTGGAGCTGCTCTTGCTGTGTGCTAATGAAGATGTGGTGCAGGGAGGGAACCACAGGATATTTGTGTCTGGAAGGCAAACATCACCCTGGCTGATATGCAAGCTAGCAAACACCAAAACAAATTTGGAAAAAAGAGGTTTTGGGGTGTGTATATGGGAAGAACTTTCCAAGGAGCATGTTTACAGCAGCAAGGGCTCAAGCCTTTTGCTTTTGGGCTGAGCACTGATCCCCGTGGTTGCCCTGGAAATTACACATGCTTGGATAGAGGCTGGCTTGGTTTTCCTGATCAGTCAGTGAATTCTGAGCTCCTTGTGTGGGAAAGAAAAACCCCACACTCTTCTTCTCTTAACCCTCCTACCCTGTATTAATTGGCCCCAGAGTAGGGAGGCATGTCAGAGGCATAACCTCGTCCTGAGCCTCCCACTGCAGCCAAGCTTTGACTGCTTTGCTTGTGGTTTTACTTGGCCAGAGAAGCAGGCTGGCTCTTCAGGAGCAAAGCTGCTGTGCATGTGCTGAGTGGCCAATTTGTGTAACAAAGAAAAATAACCAAGTGCCTTTGGTGGAGGTGATGAAAAAAATCTAGATGTGAATTGCTATCTTTTATTTTAAGCCCATTCTGGACACTAGTCTGGGAGAAGAGGCACACCCACCCAGGCTTGCTCACCTGCATGAATAAAGAAGGATTTTATAGAAAAAACAAAGCAGCAGATGTGGTATGTGCTTTAATCCTAGACGACTTCCTGCTGCCCTCCCCACAGTCCTCTCTTTGTCTTCCAGGTTTGCCAGCTAACTTCCCATTTGCCTTTGGAGTGCATGTGCAGCCTGTCTGTGTGGGTGTGGAATGATCCAGCTGTGTCATGCAATAAACTGGCCAGTGCAGTGCCAGTGCTGGCTTGCAGGTGGGATTTTCCCTGATAGGTGAGGAGTATTTCCAGGAACACAGTTTCATGGGGATGCTAGATGCACCTGGGCAATGGACTGGTGGTAATGCAGTGCTGGGATCCCACAGGGGTGATCAAGCACTTGTATAAACTGGCCATGGGTGCAGGTGCTGGATGTGAGCCCTAACCATGCTGCTTCTCTGTAGGCATGGAACTGCTCTCATCCCAGGTAAACTCCCTCAGCTTCTCCTGGGGTTGTGTTCAGGCCTTGAATGACAGGCAGCACACTAAATGCTATGAGAGATGAGTCCCACAGGTATGGAAACTCTGACATTGACTTCCTGTATGTGTTACTTTTTCTCACCTCCGTGTTTAAATTGCTTCTGCTGGCAAGGTTTGCCATTCCTCAGCCTGAATACATATCCATTGTTGGGTTTTGTGTCACAGTGGTGATATTTACCAAGGTTGCTACTGTTATTACAACAGTTAGTTAAAACAGCTCCAAGAAAAGTGCTCCTAGTACCAAACTGATCTGTAACAGCCTGGCACAGTTTGGGGACTGGTAATTTTGACTTCATTTCATTGGGAACAGTGTCCATTAAATGGCTGCCCTGGCCTGGCCTCCTTTGATAGGTGTTTGCTCCACTGCTTCACGCAGAAAAGTGCCCAGATCTCTGTACAGTGCTGCAGCAAGGAAGATAACAAAACTGGTACTTTGGCTCAGCTGGGCTCGAGGGTTAAAAAGCCCTTTGTACAGGAAGCCAATAGGAAGCACCTTGTTTATTTAGGATGTTTATTCATCCTCCTATGGAAACTCCTAGTTCCAAAATGTTGTTTTATGGAAGAGTTCTTGTTGATGCTCTCATTGGCAACTGCAGGGATGCCTTCTGAGGGAATTGCAAGAGATGCCTGGCAAATCTGGCATCATCATCAGCATGCAGCCAAGGTTCAAGGGCACCTGAGTAGGTGGCTAGGGGAGGAGCAGAAGAGTTACAATTTGTCTGAGGGCTAATGGCAGTCTAGGGGGGGGATGGAGGGAGCTGGACACAATATAAAGCCTAGTTAGGATGTAGAGCATTAACTTTAGTGCTAGGTCTGGCTGGTGTGTTTGCATGTGCTTAGACTACAGATCAAGCAGCTAATGGTCAAAGTAGAGCAATATGATATGGAATATATATATGACATGGTAGCTGATAGGAGAAACCATGAGGCTGGTTAAGTCTACGTGAAGTGGCATCAGAGCTGTGTTTGGGCTGGTGCAGCCTCTGACCAGCATTTCCATCTCTTGCAATACACTACATAGGTGGGCAAAGCAGTTCCCAGTTTTTTTTTGGGAACCCTCATGCCATTTAAGCCCCTGGAATTCAGTTACAAATTGTTTAAAATAGAGTACATGTAGAGCAGCTCTGCGCTGCTGTTCCTTTTTTCTTCCTAGAACAATGCTGGCTGCCTAGCCCATATGTTAGAGTTGGGTCTATTTTAATCAGCATGTGCTGATCATGAAGTTAATTGTGGCCTTCCCAAGAGCGTGCTCCTTGGAAGGGACAGCTCTGTCACTCCGTTCGCACACGTGCCGAGATTACTGACTGTGTGTTGGTGGAGAAGGATGCAGGAGGAGCCTCTGTGTGATGTTTCCAGGAGCTTGTTGAGCTCACTGGAAGGGGGTCAGGGACAAAAGCTGGAGAACAAATGAGGGTCCAGGGTTTTAAGCTCAAGGGTAGGAGTGGAGCAACAGAGCTGAGGGCAAATAATCTGAGGGCTCATGGGCGGTGCAAAGGCAGGACTACAGAACAATATCCAGTCCAGATTTGATATAGGAGTGACAGGGGAAGGGAACCAGCCAGGGAACAGAGAACAGGGAACCTTCTAGAACAAGAGATTGCATCACTAGAATGATTAACATGAAATTGCAAGGGACTGTATGGGAGTGTCATCCCAATGATGCTGTGCTTCAGCATCCCCCAACATCTCATGGGATGCAACAGTTAATGAGCTCCAATTCACTTTGATTTTAAAAGATCAAAACAAAAGATCATCCCACCCCCTCTCATCTTTCAACTGCTATTTACACTTTTGATTTGGTAAAGGTGAAGAAAGTCGCCTCTGCTGGCAATCGATGTAATAGTTTTCAGACCTAAAGAAATTCCTTTATCAAAGGTGTATATACTTAAGAGTTCCCTTCTCTGAAGGAATTTCCTTGAAAGGAATTGTTTGAGAAACAACTGTCAAACTTTGTTTCTGCGACCAGCAGGGTGCTTTTAGGCCCTGCTCAAGCACCGGGGATGTTACAATGCAAACCCTTGCTATTAAAAAGAAGGTGATATTGAAGTTAGGAGTGCAATGAAATATCTGCAGAGACAGAAAACTGGTTGAAAGGATGCTGTTACAGTCCTTTCTGAAAGTTATCAGTACAGAAGGGCTGTTTTCAATATACAGCACTAATTTTGGAGAGCATCAGGGTGCTGACACTGTTATTAGTCATACCATGCTCACTCAGAGGATAATACTTCATTCTCCTAGTGCACACTCAGAGACTTTTTTATTTCCAGTTTCATCACTCAGTATCAACAATCAAAATGATGCTGATCAAACATCAGGATCTCAAAGGAGTTTGGAAAATTAAAAAATAAAACCTCACAAGTAACAGGTAATGTGTGTGTTTATGTGATATCAAAACCCCCAAACATTACAAACAGAACTGTCTCTGCAGAAGTCATGGGTATGTCTGCACCACAGTCTAGATTTTTTCCAGGGCTCCTTTTGCTGAACTCTGCAGTATCTCTGCCCCTTTCCCTGGGGCTGGACTGTTGTGTGTGGTAATTGCTACAGTAGCTACAGAAACCAGTTGTAAATGTGACCTGAAAGGAAAACAAGTTCTTTTTAGGTGTTTTGGGTGGTTAATGCTCACATCTCCAGAATTTCTTGTTCTCACTTACACATCTTGTCAACACTGGGGAAAAGGAAGAGCTAATTCACTGCTAGCCCAGCTTCCTGGAGATAACACTATATTTCCATGTGAGAACAGATACACAGTCTATGTGGAGCTTTCACTCTTGCTAAAATGAAAAGTGTGCTGGTATAAAATTATTCCTACTAGCAATGTACTGTGGCCCAATTTTCAGCATACATGTATCAGCCTGGAGGGACTTGACACCTTTTGGACAACAAAAATGAATATCACTCTTTAAAAGTTATATTTAACAACATCAAACTGAAAGAATAAAATAGAATGTGGACATCTGTGGACATCAGCACTAAAAGTATTCTTCATTCACTCATCTAACATAGGCAGCTGTGGTTTTTTTCCATGGTGATTGCATAATATTTCATGCAGCTCAGAGAATTAATAGGGTTGTAAAAGCTTTGGGTAATGAAGTATTCTCTCTTCTCTTCTTAACTCCTGTGGCAGTCCAAAGTGCAGGGGGTTCAGCACAGAGATATCTGGTGTGAGCATCAAAACTGTCAATGATCTGAGCTCTGGCAGGGTGGAAGCTGCAATAGCATTGTGGGACAAGGAAACCTTGCTGTGGTGCAGGACTCAAGAGATTTGAGGGTTCATGAATGAGAAAAAATACACCAGTGACACAAGAGAGAAGCTTGGGTTTTGCATTGGCACTTTGGAGACAGGATGCAGGGTAGCACAGGGCAGGGAAAGAGTTCAGTCAGGGAGGAGTCCTCAGGCTGCATTTTGACAGTGCTGATGGACATCTGGGCATGGAAGAGCCTGGAGTGGCAGCAGCCAGCATGGCCTGCACAGCCAAAACACTGCATTGTCTGTCAGCAACTGCTCAGTGCATTGCAGGCTGTTCTCCATCATTGCCTTTGACTTTCATGGAAATAAAATTTCTATCGTGCTATAAATGAGATAACTGAGGAGAACCTGCTACTGGCAATTTCCATGTCAGTTTGTATCTAATTACTGGAATATCAGCACTGAGGCTAAAAGCCTGAAATGGTAATATGAAAAGCATACACAAAACCTGGGCTAAAGGGCAGGAGCTGTTTTCAGATGAGCAGTTTTGCTTTTTAAAAGCAAAGGAAAACCACATCAGCTTTATTGTTAGTAAAAGCCACATACATCTGGGGACTTTTTTCAAGGTTTTTAAAAAAAAGAAAGAAGTACTTTAATGGGTAAATGAGTTGAAGTTCTAGGAAAAATCTGTTTCTTGACCTAATAGTCAGATGTCTACTTAGATAAGAGACATATAATTCCACTGGCATTTAGCAGCGAAACAAGTGCAAATATCTTCAATATAAAATTGTGGAAACTCAGTCCTATATTAACAACATAAACACATGAGCAAACTTCACGTTTTCTGTCTAGAAGCTGTCTGAAAGGATAAAGAAGGAAGATACACCTGAGAAAGCACAGCTAAAGCTGAGGTGTGAGAAGCTGTGGTTTAGGCAGTGCTAAACGACTCTGAAATGCTGTGAAGCTGTGAGGAAAAAATTTTAGTAAACTCTCTGGAATCCTATTTTTGTCTGAGGGTGGAATGCCCAGCACTTTTCCCAGTGGCCAGGCTGTGTTTGTGAATCCAATGGTATATACTTGTGTTCAGAGCTTTTTTATTTCATTAAATAGTTGGTTTGGCAGCATTTTTGATTTTGTTTTCAGCTTTTAAACAGCTGAAGGACCAAGTTAAGCTGGCCTGTCTGGGATTCATATCTGAAAGGAGTCTTTTGGGGATTTTTTCTACTAAATTACTTTGACCTTCTCCCCGTGCCACCCAAACGGCAGATTTGATTTGCACTAGAGCTCTGCTGGGCAAGAGTGTGATGTGGAGAGAGTAAATCTGTACTTTCTCTGACTTGCTGAGGCCAGACCCTTCTCATAGGGCTGCTTTGCCCCACTGCTTTCCTCTGTTGGGGCTCTCCCTGACACAGTTCGTGCTGCCTCTTAGAGAAGAATTCTGAGCTCTGCTGGCTCTACATTGATTGGTCCGGGTGTATTTTGAGCTCATTTCATATTTGAGACCAGCAACTGCAGCTAGGAGAGAAGATGTCCTATACTCCAGCTTTATTGATCTTGTTTGTAAAAATGTCCAGGTACGATCTGAAAAAGACAGGAGAGGTCATAGTTATTTAAAACTATGCATTTCATTTTCCCTGTTTATAGCACAACAGGCTAAATGTTAACATTTTTGCAGCAATATGTGGCAGCAATATTGAAACAAGCAGCAGAGCTGATATAGTTCATCTGGTTTTGGTGAACATAGCTCCTGATTAATTTCTAATTTACAATTTTATGAAGAATTGGAATAAGAAATTAAGTTTTCTGAGCTCTAAAGGCAAAATCGTTTTTAGAATGAGATTTGAATATTTTGTAGCTGCTGAATTTATACATTCTGATATAGTTCTGATGATATTTGTGTCAAGGCAAATCTCTTTCATGTAAAAAATTCTTAATTTGCACAAGAAAATGAGGTTGAATATTTCTAAGCAAATATAAACTCTGATGAAATTCTGTTTGCTCTTTCCATTGCAAACTAAAAACCATTTTTTATTCCAAATAAAATATTAAGATTCTTGAATTTTTGAGTAACAGCTCATAAATGAATGTAGCTTTGACAGTGACTATTACATTAAATTATCTAGTAAATTCACAAAATAAAAATGGAAAAGTAGCTGTTTTTTGGTCATCTTTGTTACATTTCACAAAAGCTTTCCAGTTCACCATTTTTAAGTGGGGTGTAATTCAGTTCATCTCTCCACTGTCTCCAATCAGAAATTTTGCATGTTATTTTCTTTGTGAAATAGCAAAAGAGGCGAGAGCGGTGCTTTGCTTTTCATCAATGTCATTCAGTATATGACACGTTCTATTGCAACATGGCTTCATCCTCTTGCTGCAAATGTTGTCTTCTGCTGTGTCTTTACATTTGAGCCCTGTTTATTTTTAAGCCCTTTTGGAGTAATAACTGATGGACCATTTTTCCCTTTTTCAAGGTGAGGTCACACTCTTACAGTCTAATTCCATAGTGGTGACTGGAGCATAAACCCAAGGTCGTGTTCAAAGTTAATACAGAGCAAAAATCTTTGCACAATAAAAGATAATGCTCCAGCTTGAACAAATGTATCCAGTTTACTACAGTTTCCCCACAAGGATTTCTCAAAGTTTCTCAGATGGATATAAAATGATAAATAAACTTTGCAAAAACATGCAAATAAAATCGTTTCAACTAGGGAAGCTGATATGCAGGAGGAAACAAGCTAAAGATTTCTGATTTCCAGTCACTTATGTGCAAGTCGAATAAATTATCCTCTGATAAATGGAGGTGCATATTGACTGATAAGCTCTAAGTGGTTTTTATCACTTGGGCAGCATAAAGCAGCCATTCATGCTTAAGCTGGGTTTATGACTCCAGCACAGAACAAAGAATCCCAAATAAAGGTCCTGCTGCCTCATCTATTTGTGCAGTTATGCTCAAGATAAAGCTCTGCAAATTAGGTATACCTAATTTAATCTGCTGAATGTAGTAAAAAAGATAAGATTATGGCTTCTTTTCATTTCACTGGTGTCTCATATCAGATGCTTATGGCTAACAAATATTCACCGTTGCTTGGAGAAAATAACAGATGTAATTCTTTTTATAAAGAATCACTGCATCTCTAAATAGACGTGAGGTCCTCCATCACCTTTACAGTAAGATCTGAGAGGGAAGATGTGTGCCTCACAAACAATTGATGTCTTTAAAAACAATTTGATGGCGTTAACATCTTTGAAATGACGTTTGGCGCCTGACAGGTCTGCACAAGCTGGAGTTTCCGAACTTTGGGGTGAAGTGACAGGTTCAAGGGGGAATACTGTGAGATGCTATATGGTGATTCGTGTCATTGTGAAAACAAACCACGGGATTTACATAAACAAGAATACTGAGCTTAAAGTAAAATATGGACATAATAATTTCATTGTTTTTGTTTTAAATCGCTTTGCTGTGAATTACTAACTTTTGCGTATTCTTGTGACTATGTAACTGTTTTAGCAAATAATTTGTACCCACTTTTTATGTATAAGGAAAACTGTGAGCTGTGTGAACACGTAAAGGCTTGTGGCTGCTGCTACCTACTTGCTCAAGCTTGTCCAGACCTGCTGAGGGCTTGTGACTACTGTTATTTACATGCCAAGTTGTAAGCTGACCAATGTGTTTGGGCCCGTTCAGACTTGTACCCAGAGCAGTAAACACGACACAGCACAATGAGAAACTGACTATAAAGGGGGCAGTGACCGAGGAGACGACAGACTGTGTTGATAGAGCACAGACTCCCCGCGTCTCCAGCGCTGCTTTGCTCGTTCCTTATCACTGAACTAATAAATTGCTTTAGTGGTCAGCTAAATTAAATCAGCTAAACTGTGCTGATCATTTATAACAATACCAAGTAGGCAGTTCAGGAAGGTTTTACCTTCCTAGAACCTCAGCCGAGGGTGAAAGGAGGAGGGCAACATGTGGCTGGGAGTTCAGGATAAAAGGGAGGCTGTGCCCCCTGAAACCTCGAGAGAGAAAATCCCGTGCGCCTGTGCCCCAGTGGACTCTCCCCCTTTGTTCAAATAAAGTTGAAGGACTCCTCTGTTTCCTTTTTGGACATAAACTTCTGGTGTTTGTCTATTTTCCTGACAGATCTGAGTCACTCTCAATCTTTCTTCCAGAAGCATGTATGTTTAGGTTCACCTAAAAAAAAAAACCAAAAAAAAACCCACCAATATTTTGCTGCCCGGTGTTATAAAATCATGGGTACTACTGAAGTGGTTCTTTCAATGGTGAGAAAAATCTGCTGTCTTTAGGCAGAAAATAAAATTAGCTCTGGTCTGTGTTCATGCTTTGCTGCCTACACATGCTAGGCATGTGATTAAGAAAGTAAGGCTGTGCCCATTTGCCTGGAAGACAAGAAATAGTCCCTCAGTGTATGGTCTACTGTTATAAATGCATATTATAAAGCTGGCTTTTTGCAAATATTAAAAAGAATGCCATATGTATAATGTAGAAAAACTTCACTATATTAGTATAGTTTTTTTTATTTCTGCTATTAACAAAACTTAGAAATAGTAGTGTGACGTAAAAAGCTTTTGTAACTCTCAAAAAATGGTAAAAAGAAATTCTTCACATTCTTGGGTTATCCTATTTGGATGAAGAAGATGTGACAGACACCAGACCCCCAGGGAAGGAATTTATTGATCATCTGTTATCAGAAGATCTGCAATACACTAAAACCAAGAGAAATTAGGAGAGACAGGTTGGGGAACTCAAAGAAATGTTTTTAAATAATGCATGAGAATATGAATATGCAACATGTTGTTGCATTTAAATCAGTGTGTTCTAAGTTAGGGCATGCTCTTGGCTCAGTGCCAGAGACACCCTGGCCATTTATTTTTGCTTTATTGCCTTATCCTTATTGTCTTTTATTGAACCTTTTAAATTCTACCAAGAAAGTGAACCTCGTTTTTCATATCCATGATTGCGTGGAGGCTTTCCTGAAGGAATTTTAACAGAAGGCTCCTCTAACTGTCTTAGAAGCATAAACCCATTTGAAAGGAGTTATCTGGTATATCCAGGCTGAATTCTGCCCTGCAGGAATATGTTCTGATGTTTGCAAAGTGATAACAGCCTTTTGCTTTATGGTATACCAGTTAATTAAGAGATACATGTTGTTGCTTTGACTGATGCTTTTATAGAGACTTTTTGCTGCTTTGGTAAATGAACTGAGAAGTTGGTCTGCATGCTGCAATTCAATTTTCACTGAAGGGAGGAGTATATGGAAAACTGCTGAAGGTGGAAAATTTGTTCACAGTTGATCTGATTTTTTAAAAGGCTAGAAACAGATTGTGAGAAATGACCGCTGAAAGTGGCATGGCAGTAAAATTGTGGGGGAGCTTCTTAAATCTCTACATTTAATGCCTCAATTTAAACCTTGGATAGTAAAGGACCATCTTTTAATTTAAACTCTGGATTTGCCATCTACACAAATTAGATTTTTTTCCTTTCCTATATTAGCTGAAAATCAACATTACTTGGATCATTTTTGAAGCATTGGTTTCCACGTGACCACCTACATTGATGGTTATGTCAAGGTGCACTGGAGTTTGAGAACAGAGACAAACACTTGGATACTGCTCTTCTTTAAGCCAATAAACCAGCCAGGCATTCTTTAAACAGTATTTGATTTCCTTATGTCATTTTCTCCCTGTTGAAACCAGTCTTTAATATCTGATCTGGTCTTCCTTGGCATTCTCCTGCTGATTGTAAGATGCCTTGTCATTGTTCCCCCAGACTTTGTGCCACCTCATCCTGTGAAGTCCCATTAGTGTAGAAGAAAATAAAATCTGGTACATCCAGTGTGTGAATTTCCATGGCACAGATTCCAGTTAGCCAGACTTCTCTATGCTAGCACAACGGAGGCCAATATCAGGGACAATTTTAAGTGGCATTACTTGCATTGGAAGTGTGAGATAATTGAAATCAGGAAACCAAATAGCAGGTTTTGTTTGGGTAGTGAGATTTAAAGGGTTGTATATCTGATACTAAGGAATTTGGGGAAAACCAAAATAAAATCTCTTTGCTCTGGAATAATGAACTAATTTCAGATGGCAATTCCTCAAGGAAAATTGAAACATCGGAGGAATCCAGCATCCCGGTCATTCATTCCCACCCCTGCCTGAGCACCCTTTGCTCTTGGGTCAGGTTAGGGGCTCAGGCTAGCTCATGGCAGGGACTGGGGTCTTCTTTTAGGGCTGCAGAGCAAGGAAAGATCCCAGCACTACCAGTTTAGCTGTGCAGCTCAGCCATGTCAGGGAGTTTCTTTGTGGAAGAGATGTCCAGTGCACTTAGGTAATTGTCAACCTGTATTTTTTCATCTCCTCTCTCTACTATATGCCTGTGTAAATGCAATGCAAACCCTTCCCTCTTGTCTGTCTCTACAGTAGCAATTTTTAGGGCAAGTCATTTTGATCTTTCACTAACGAGTAAGAAGAATGGATAGTTTCAACATTGGGAATAAGAAAACAAAACTGGCCAAACTCCTCCTGTGTTCAGTCTGCCAGCACAAGGAACAGTGACAATTTCATCACTGGTGTCTTTTGCCCAGTTTTTTACCTCTTGCACTCTCTTTTTCTTTCTTTCTTGAAGTAAATGATAAGTTTCTTACCTGAATAAATTTTTCCTCCAGGAAGAAAGTCAGAATGAGATGTGAGTAGGCTCTCTTCCCATCACTCCTTTTCCCAATAACCCTTGAAGCATCCAGCCAGCTGAAGACAGGTGCTGAAATCAGTGCTGCTGCCAAAGAAGTGGTTGGAGCCTGAACAGCAGGTAAGAAACCAAATATAGTAACAGCTCCTGGCATGCAGGGAATGGCAGAGCTGAGCAAATTTCCCCGGGAGGAAATTTCCATGGTCAGTCTTGGACTGGTGAGACCAATGTTGTCCATTGCTGTCCCAATTTTTGGGGATGCAAAACTTTGTCCCTAGAGTTGAGGCAATAAAGGTGATTCCAGGTTACTGCTGAGCTTAAGTGTCTGTGTCTATTGGAGCATGTAAATAAGATAGCCTAAATTTGTTCATAGGAAATCCATAGGACATGGGAGGTCCCCTGAGGAGCACAAAGCTATTAATTCAGTGTCTGCATCAGAGCTGGAATTTTCAGCCCAGCTGAACCTCAGGGAAAGGAGAAGATAATTTTCATTTCTGATTTGTGAGCTGTGACTGTGTTTTCTGTAACTCTACCGCTGTTTCCTGTCTATATTTTGTAAAAGCCATCACGCCTCATCATACTGATTGTATATAAAGATGGAGAATTGCAGGGAAGGACATATATCACTTTTCATATTTGTTTAAATCCTTAGAAAAGAGCATGGTGTTGTGTCGTGCAAAGTTTGAAAATCACTGCAGACTACAGGTGCTAAGGACTGATTTTCACCCTCAGCACTCCTGAGCACTGTGTCCATTAGTATCTGTTACTGTGTCAATAGAGAACACAAACTCTAGTGCTTACCAATTAACTTCACCTGCACACAAATCTTCCCAAGGAAAATCAAGGGATCATGCATCTTTTATAAGGAGGCAGGAGAGCAGAACCCATGCTTCAGACAACTGGTGACCTTTGTGTGTGCCTGCTCTCTCATTATCTTTGACAGGGACTAAATATGGTCCTCAGAGCTGATTAGTGCCTTCTCTCTCTCTGAGGAGAGTCTATTTAATTTACTGTATTATATTATAGTGTCTTTTCTCTTTAACTGAGGACAGTTAATCTTTTCTTATGGTAGTTTTGCAGCATGTGCATATAAATACAGACACAGGGATATAGGCAGCTTGAGCCTCCATTTGAGAAATTGTTTGAAAACACTACTCTAAACTTGTTTGATTAGATTGAAAATTAAAAATGCTAATATCTAAATAGCTAAAATATATTTTAAAAAGTCCAGTCTTAAATGGGTACTGTGTGCTAGCCTTAAATGCAGATTCTGCTGTAACTAATCAAAAGGGTGAGAAACAGGCTTTCTCTGAGTTTCCTTTGAAATGAGAGTTATTGTCAGTTAAGTTTGATCTTGTGTTCCTGCCAGCACATGATTGAGTGCCCTTTCAGGAGCCTTGAAAAGGCTGAGCTTGGATGTTTCAGGAGACACTAGCTGTACAGGGAACAGGAACTTGTCTGGCACTTGAATGGCAATGACTGCAGTGCTCCCTCAGACACTTTGTGCCAGAACCCCAAACAGAACTGCCTGAGTGCCGTGACACAACTGTTTGCCTTTAATTGCCTCCTCAGCCCCTTGAACAGGACACAGATGCAGATTCAGAACCCAATCCCCAGGCACAGAACCTTCCACATGATTGCACTCACCTGGATCCTTACACACTAATTCCTCCTTAGCCTTAAGTAAAAGAGTAGAGTTAAGGTTAAGTAAAAGAGTAGAGTTACTGAAATTTGTCTATGAGACATTTGAGGCCTGATGGATCCACCTTTCTGCACACAGGGAGACATGGCTGGGCCACGTAATGACCTCCAACCAAATTTCAGAGCAAGCTACTAAATCTCTTTCAGGCAAATAGAGAGGAGTGGGTAGAAGAGTCAAGCAAAATTTCCACTAATGTAGTATTTGTTATTGCCTGAAGTAGGTAGTTGCATAGTGAGAGTGGGATATAAAAGTAAGTGAATGTCCTAGTTCTAAAACGAACCAGCAGAAGATTCCGAGTCAGAAGTACAGTTTAATAGGAAAATTAAAATAAAGGCAATAGTACAGAAACACTGGCTTAAACTGACCGAGTCAGAATATCACCTGTCACTGTGTTGGTCAAGGTGGTGGCAGCAGTCCAATTAAATTGTGGCTGCAATCCTTGCTGGAGTCATGGATGTGGTTTTGTCTAAGCAGTGATCCTGCAGAAAGATCTGGTCCTTCTCTGGATGTCCGGTTATTGAGATTTTATCCTCTGGGAATCCAGTGGTAGTGCCCTGTGGTGTTCCAAGGCTCAGACTATATCCATGTAGGAATGCTTGGCTCCTCCCCCAGGGTAGAGCATTTCACAATGGGATGATGGAATTTTATCAGTCATGCAGTGAGATGAGACAGCCCATTAACTCCTGGAGGGAGTTATCAGGGCTGACTCATGGAGGAAATAAAGAACACTGCCTCACCTATCTTAACAGCTGATGTAGATGGTTATAGAATACGTAATTTTGGTTACATCTTACATTATAACATAATACAAAGGACTATAGCTAGAATATAAATATTTAAAAGTTTTTGTGGCTATGGTGCTTTGATGTAAGAGACTAAAGGTTGCTGAAAAGATACAGCTAAGGAAAACCTTTTCCCAAGGTAATCCAGATTTTTCACTTAGGCGTCCCACCCAGCCGGCAGCAGCAGACTGTGATGTGCAGTGTGATTTAGGTGAACTGTCACTGTGACAGGCTGGGAAGCAAATCTGACTCTAGTGTGACAAGTATGGCAAGAAATATCTTCTTTGCAGCTTTTGTTTGTTTATTTGTTTGTTTTGTTTACTTGATGTTTTTTCCTTACGTGGTTAATAAAGCCATTTGATCCAACTCCTCATTTTCCACCTTCAATTCTCCAACTTTGAATGTTTTATGTTGAGAGTCCTGTATTCTAGGATATTTTAAATCTTTTTGAAATGATGAGATATTTGAGGAAAGCAAAATTCTGTTAGGAAAGAAGCAGAACAGGAATCTGGGCACAGCTACTGTAGCTTTCCAGCAATATCATGTTACAAGCATATATAATCCATAGCAGGAGATCACGTATGTCATGATTCAAGTATTACATGCTTGGAATCTGTGTAAAGGCAACATTCTTCTCGATTCTGTGCATTACAGAATTGAGAAGATTAAAGAGGAAGTGATTAAAGAGGAAATGATTAACATCTCCTTACACACATTTTGAGGAACCGAAGCCTTGCATGAAGGAAGCTTGCCAAAATGCTTAATTTGAATTCTGTCTGAAGCTGTCTGTCTGTGACTGTGTCTGAGCAGATGGATGGATTCCGAGTGGGGAGGCTGTTTTGAGGAAGATCCCAAGATCAAATGGGGTAGAATACAGAGTTTATCAGTAGCAGGTGAATTGACAAGATGCCTTCTTGCCATTGGAATAACTTTGCTCAAGTGTCATGCTAATATGAGCATCTTTAAATGATAAAGTTCACTAGGTTATTAAGCAGTGGTTATTTTCAGGTTATTTTCAGTACCTGAGCTTGATGAAAAGTTTTTCTTTCCCCTACCTCACTGTAGATGGATGACACCCAGTCAAAACTGTATGAGGGTGGTATTTGTGATGTCCTACAGTGATGAGACACTGTTATGAGTGGATGTGGGGGTTTAGGTAAGTCCTTGCCTTTTGCCCAGGCCTCTGGCAGCAGGCAGTTGCTTTATTGAGCTGGCACCCCAAAACCCACTCTCATTCACAAGGGCTGATTTGGTCTGTTGTAGAATGAGTTATTTATTTAATAGACATAGAACTAATGGCTAAAAGACTTAAACTAATAGTACACAGGAATAAGGACAAAAGGAGAATACTAGTAGATATATACAGCATGAAATTAAAGGTACATATTAATGTTACAGCTAGTAAAGAAATAATATAACTTAGGATTCAAGGTATCTTATCATCCAATTGTTGATGGAGCCCACATGGAGATCCTTTCCCTCTATCCCCGGGGAAGTAACCATGGAAGCAGCATCCAGACTCCTGGGAGAAGTCTTCCACACTTTCAGGGTGTGTGTGTAGAGGTTTCTGCCTCTGTGATAACTCGTGTGTCTTCTATAGTTTGTAAAACAGTGTCTCTCAGTCAAGAATATTTCTTTAACTCATCCCGCATCTGCTCCCCAGACTCAGATGTTGATTCTTAGCTGAGGTCTGAGCCCTTTGGTTGCCAGAGATGACCCTTGCTGGGCCTTTTTGCCTCTGGATTGTTGCAGTTTCGGAGACAGACCAGTGACACTACACTCTGTGTTCATGCAACAACAGCCCAATTTTATCAAGGTCTTTCATAGGGGCTTCAAATTTCCCACTCTTACACCTGCTGGGTCACAGGTGCTAACTCTGCCCAGCCATGGCCAATGATTTGGGTGCACCCGTGGTTTGTAGGGACTGGCTGAGGTCCCCTGTTGGAACTTGAATCTGACCTCTCAGTATCGTGTCTGGGGACTTGTTTGCTTCAATTCCCCAATGAGCCAGGCTGGTCGAGTGAGTGTCTGTCATGGCCAAATTATTTGTGCAGCTATAGACCAGCTGTGGCTGTCACACTGTTTGATATGCACCAGATATCAGAGGAGGTGGGGGTAGACATCCTATCATGGATGCTGGTGAGACAAGACTTGTGAGCAGAGGCCGTGTATTCTATCCAGCAAACTGGCATCAGCTTTGAGGCAAAGACAGACAAGGCTGGATAGACAGTTTTAAGTTCAGAAGTAAAAGCAATGCTCTATGTTAAACCACCTCAGGGTCTAATTACTACCCAGAGAGTCTGGCTGGGAGGAAGAGAGCTACAGCAGACCCCAACAGATCTCATTATTTGACCTAACCACTCGGATTACCAGTGGAGCTCTGTAATTGCATTTTGGGGCAGAGGAGGTGAGGGATGCAGCATACCGTGGCAGTAGCTGCTGCCTCTGACAGCACGTCCGTGGTTGAAGGACTGAGTTTGGTGAGGATCAAACCCTGAAACCCTGGCCATAAGGCCTTTTCTCTGACCAACAAAAATTCCTCAGCACAGCAGTGTGATGAAGAAATCTTCTCCCCTGAGGACATGACAAATGGATGCTCAGCTGAAGCACTGTCCCAGCAGGACTTGCCTGCTTTGGCTGCAGGGCTTGGTGGCCCCAGGCCCTCCAATGTGGGGTAGCCTTATGGCTTGCAGGGACCAACATGTCTTTGGGGAAATAAGGTTTGCAAACAAGACTTAGAGCGAGCACCAGATGCTCTCCCATGGCCCTGGCTGTGCAATTCCTATCTTGCCAGCTGCTTTCTGCCTCCTGTCAAATGGATATTTGGGTGTGCACAGTGGCTCCTTGTTTCTTTAAGCATCTTTCATTAGATAGTGTTTCTAAATGCAAAAACATCAAAGAGGTGCTGCACTACAGATGTGTGTCCTGCTATTGTTGCAGTTACTGTTAATTTTCTTACCTCATTGCTCTTTCCAGTAAATTGTTCTTATCTCAACCCATGATCTTTTCCTTTTGTGCCTCCATTGTTCCTCTCTGGCAACACATGGGTTGGAGGGGGGATGGAATGAGTGACGATGTGGTTTGGAGAGTCTTGGTGGGAGAACTAAATTGGGGAGTACCATTCTGAAACGGTAATGCTACGTTTGCTTCATCCTCTGAAAAGTAGGAGGGGCAGAGATATTACTTTGGGGGTTTGTGTTCCTGTTAACTTAAAAAAAAAAAGTTTACACATTGGTGCTTCTTAGTGTGCACTCCCAGGGACAATTAGTCTGAAAGTTCAAACTCCTAACTATTTCTGCATTTTCCTCTTCTCCTGAAATGTTTTTCTCTGAAGCAATCGAAACAAGTTTTTTAGCAGTCAATGTTGTGGCAGCATGTTTGTAAACCAGAACAGATCTTGTTTGAATCCTGGACACTGCATTTCAAACAGCATTTACCACTTTGTTTGTTTGCATGCTTTGTTTTACTGCTGGTTGGGCTGAGGAGCTGCATTCAGGCCCCAGAAATAAACTCGTGTTTGTGACTTGATGGCTTGTACTGAGAAGGGAGTAGAGGAGAGCTGATCCTTCGATGTTACAATGACAACTGAGACAATGAGGCCTCTGAAAGAGTAATTATCCTTTCTCTGTCACTAGACAGGTCTAAAATTCTCTTTTCCCTTCTTTGTCTGGCTTGCTACCTCCAACAAGCACGTCTCAGCTCTCCTCCACAGGATCTGCATGCTAAGCATACTCTTGTGAAAAAAGAGGTTCACCCTTCTGTTAAAATTTAAGAGTTTAATAAATGAAAATAAGAGACAAAGACAATAAAGCAAAGTTTTTATGGCTGGATGCTTGGCATTCAGCCAAGAGCACCCCTTCTGTGCTTAGAGACCCTCTTTAAAAATCTTTTCTGTTGCCTCAGCCTATTGCATACTCATCTTTTCCACAAAACTATTTTTCATATTCCAGGAACTGTTTAGCTTGGCCCCTCCTTGGGTCCACCTTTTTAGAGCATGCACATTTCTTGGTTGTGGTTTTAGTCCATTCTTATCTTCACTTCCAGCTTGGGCTTTGGGCCACACTTTTTCAGAAAGGTGCTGATAGTTGGAATATCAGTAGCAGGGGCCCTCATCATAGGTTCAGTGGAGGTTATCCCGACCAAGCAGACATTTCTATATCAGCTATTCCATTATTCTGTCCAAGTTCAGCAAAAAATAGAAACTATATCTTTAAAACAAAGTTATTTTAACCTTATATGTATAGCACTCATCTTAATATTTGTGAAAAGCCAATATTGTAATACGTATTTATAACACCCTGAAAGTGCTCTGAGCTTTGCTTGGCACTTCCCTGCAGCTCTGGAAGGCTGGAGTGCTAACTTTTAATTTTTTATTAAGGAGAAAACAACACAGAAAAGATATTTAAACTCTCTCATGTCAAAGCACAGGGCTGTGGTCCTGGCAGAAGGTGAGAATACAGCTTTCCTCTTTCAGCATGAGGCTGTCCAAAGGGAAATGACACACAAATCACACACACAAAAGTGAGAAGAGTGACACAAAAATAGTCAATACCAGGCACTATTGCTACTTGCTCTTAATGAAACTTCTGGCTGGTTGTGTTATTTGTAGCCTGTGGATGTTTTCAGGTTGGGAATTTAACTGCTGTTCACAGCAAATGGCTGCATTGTGGGATTGCTACCAACAGGGAATTTCCCAACCTTTCTCAGTTCTTGGGGCACTCCATGACCTGCTCTTTTCTTTAGCCATGTTTTTAAAGAATAATTATGACCAAACTGCCCCTAATATTGTTTTCAACATCACAGTATTTCTGTCTGACTCCTGGTCTTGTGGGACTAACCTCTAATTCCTGAAATATATCTAAAATTAGTGAAGCTGTCAAGTTGGCACTGTGCCCTTCCACTAAATTGCTCATGTTCTCTGGCTGCCAGCTCTTCAGCATCTATATGTGTATTTATATTTATATAATAATTCTGAATAAAGCTTGAGGTTTATTCAGATGGATGGAAAATTCATTCAGAAGGACGAAAATTGTGGTTGTTCAACTCACTTATTTAATTGATCCTGCTCACTGAAGCAGTTGGAAATCTGCACCTTCTCTGTCCTCCAGCAGTACCATAAGTCTGTGCAGTCTCAGTGGGATGACATCGGATATATGGTTATAATCTATAGATAATGTAATAAGATTACCCATAAAGCTCTTGCTTTTGTGCTATGCTTTGATGGGTTTTGCCAAAACACACATTTTTTAAAGATGAAACCCCCAAATAGCTGAGATAGAAGGCTTGGTAACTGCTGACTTCAAATTAAGCATTCCAGAGTTTCCATGCTTGAGCTGTGATGCTTGATAGTTTCAATTAAAGCAGCTAAGATATATTGCTAAATACACGAGAAAACACAAATACTGGGATTTCCACAGCAAAGTGCAGAAGAGAGAGGGCAGAGAGTGCACCAGGCTTATCAGGGAGTCCTATGATTGACTAAAATATCTAGTGTGGTAGGGAAGGAGAGGAAATTCTTAGATGGAATCACAGCAGAAACACCTGTGTGAGGGGCAGGACATAGCACAAGCCTTTTGTGAGCAGGTGCTGAGCAGGGACACACACCTATCTATTATTTGTGCACCTCAGCAAGGGATTCACTGTCTCCAGTTACTATAGTTGGCTGCTTGGATTTGCTTAAGATTTTTTTTTTTATTCTGTCTTTTTAACTATGTTTTTCCTGTAGTTAACACAGCCAAGCCTGCATCAGCAGGAATTCAAGTGTATGGGTATCTTCCTCTTGGCACAGGCAAACATACTGATCCAGAAGAGCCTCTGAGCCTCAAGGAATGAACGTGATATTGCAATAACTACACAGACTCAAGCCTTTATTTCCCATCAACCCCCATGGAGTGTTCTTGTGGGCAGACAGCCTGGGTAGCCAGCCCAAGCATTCTCTAGGAGCTAAGAAGATCACCCTGTGATGGTATAGAAGTGCCTCTTGGAAATAGTCTTGTGGGCTGACCAGTAGAGATCAAAAGAGTGTGCTGGCTCTAAGAGTCAAATCTGTGTCTCCACTTGGGGTGAAGCTTTGCCAGATCTGCTTTCCAGAGCTGACCTCTACAATGACAATGTCCAGGCTACTGCAGTTTTATGGACCTACTGTGGCACCTAAAATAGCAGTAACTGTTCCCTATAGAGAATGCACAGGGATAGATTTACCTATCCACTGTATGTCTGTGAAAATATTTCAATCCTACTTATACACTGCACCAGAGTAGGGAAAGATGGGAAGCCTGCAAAGAAAACTCCAGAGCAGATGGACTCTGGTCATTTTGTTCAGTGTGATACTATAAATGCTATTTACAGCATTTCCTTCACACAGCAAATACTGTAAGTGCTATAAATCTAAGGAAAAATTGAATGACATTTTTATGTTTGGAAAACTGGGAACTGTTATTCTTTAGCATATTGCATAGGAAATGGAGCTTTAATTCTGTGGAATACTTCTCTGAGTCTCTTGAGAAGAGAACTCTAAGCCATAATTCAGTAAAGAATTAGCTCAGGTGCAGAAATAAGTGTTTAGCTATGATTTTCTAGCCTGCTCTGCTATCTCAGATAATTTTGTGCAGAAACAATTCACCTGGTTTTCTCAAGGTGTGTATCCAAGGGGAGTCCGAGTTCTGCCTCTTTAACCACAGAAGAAATGCAGAAGTAGCTGTCATTTGTGTTTTTGAGGCACCAGGAGCCCTTGGGTTCACACATGCACATGTTCAGCTACAGGATGTCCTTCCCAAATCACCTAATATGGGAAGGAAATCACATTTTTTCGGCCTGCTCCAGTATAATTCTATCAGCAATGAATACGAAACACTGAATTTCCTAACACCAGGGAACAAAATGCAAGACTAGAAACAGGAGTGTGGGATATGGGGTTATAATTGTTAAAGTGGTTATCATGCTCATTGGAAGGCCCTGTGGGGAAGGCAGAGCGGCAGGCTGGATGGCTGGGAGTTGTTTGAGGGGTGAGAGGCAGTTGTGAGTGAGGAGAGAGCCGTGTGACAGCGGGGAGTGAGATTGTGACTGGCGGGAGGAACGCGTGGACAGCAGCACTGCAGTGGCCAGCCAAGCGTTGACCACCTTCTGTTAAGTTCTGTTAAGTCTTGGTTTGGTTTCAGTTATGTCAGATTGAGATTAAAGGTAAAAGAAGGGGCTGATTTTTACACTAAAGTGATCTCCTTTGGATACATAAAGGGGGTCCATGTTGCTTTGTTCCTGCTGCTACACAGGTGCACTGCGCTGCATTCCAGGGTGAATACACAAGAAAAAAGGGACCCATTTTGCTTTCTTTTCTATGTAAGGCAGAGGGAGAAATTGCAGGTAAAGAGACTAGCAGAAGCTGATCTGTGTTTAGAAAGCAGAAATTGGTTGCGTGGAATTTTGCTAATAAGCTACACCTATTAAAAAAATTAATTTACAAGTATATGGTTTTCTCATTATCCGGCTTGCAGTGTACAAAACACTTTTTCAGGAGCTACTCTACCATTTGCTTGAGATGTTCCAAAGAGTTTTGCTGTGCTGGGCCCCAGCTGTTGTGTGAGATGTTTGTGCCTCCTGGATGTGGCAGCCTTGCAGAACTGCCTTTTTTTTTTTTTTTTTTCCTTGCTACTGACTGGTGAGCATTAATCAGCTTTAATTATCACTAGTGGATATACTAACAGCTTACAAAAGCTGGCCTCTCCATTCTGCTGTAAATGAAACCTCAGATAGTTGTAGTTGCCTACAGCTGTGTGCTGGAAAGCCTGTTTTGTTCTGTGGCTCAGGCTCTCACCCTTTAATCAGCACTTGTTCTGAAAATGGCAGTGCCATGTCTCTGAGGGTGATCTCATTTTTGAGAGCAGTAGCCAAGGGGGATATTTTCATCTGTTTCAACCTGTTCAGAAAATGAGGCTGCAAAGAACACATTTCGAACCTTAAGGAAAAGCATTACTCTGGTTTTCAGGCAGTTCATCTGGGAGTCTGAACAAAAAAGTTCTGGGCTTTGCTGATGCTGTTCCGTTTCCCAGGGGTGCATCAGGACCTCTCTCCACACTGACTCCAGGCACTCACCCTGGAGAACACCACAGA
The DNA here is from genome assembly GCA_013397295.1 of Polioptila caerulea. Classification (NCBI taxonomy): domain Eukaryota; kingdom Metazoa; phylum Chordata; class Aves; order Passeriformes; family Certhiidae; genus Polioptila; species Polioptila caerulea. Next base: position 6,741 of record VYXF01006683.1, on the reverse strand, counting down.
TGTCACAGTAAGTGTCTGCTTGGGAGCCAAGTGTCTCAGCTGCCATTAGAGAGAGCAGATCTGTAAAGCAGATGGGCTCATCTTCAAACAGCCCCGAAGGGGGGGTTTGGTTGTGTCAGCACAGTTGACTGGTGCTGTCTGGGATGCCCTGCAGGATCCACAATGTCTGGCACATGTGGGGCATTCAGGGAGGCCTTTGTGTCTTTTTGTACCTTCAGCTGCAGGCCCAGGGGCACCTAAAATGTTGCTGTGTATAGCAGAGGGGCAACTGCAGGCCACTCTGACAGACTTGTCATATTCAGGTGGTCTCTGGCTGCACTGACTGGGGGTTACAGAGAGGCCCTAAAGACACAGAGTGAACACCTAAGTTCAGGTGCCTTTGCCTGAAACTAGGCCTTATACCAAGTCTGACTTCATAAGGATCTGTAACTTGTTAGAGTTTAAATTACTTTTGTATTTAAGAGCAGAGACAGTTCATGTTGAGTGCATTTACTGGAGAAGTAAATTATAAATCTGAAAATCATAACCACAGAGTAAAAGTGCAATGATACCACTCTGCCTTATTTTTAGTTAACTTAGAGATTGTAGCTGAGTTGTGATGAAGAGGAGAGAGGGAAGGGAACAATGTGCTGTCACTGGAGAGGGGCTGCACTTCAGTTGCTTACCTATATTCTTCCCAGTAAATCTGTACCAGGTAAAAAAGTCTGTGTATTCATGATATTCAGAATCTATTTGAGCCTTGAATGCACATATGATGTGGAATTTATTTATCAGAAGCAGCCCTTGAACCACTCAGCTCTCTATGCCTTTTGCTAGATTTTTGATCAGTGTTATGTCTATGTCAGCCTGCTGAGAAAATTTTACTATCATTACAAGACTTAAAATATAAATGTGGTTTTTACCAACTTTTATCGCCCTTGTAAGTTGACCCTAACTATGTTTTTAATTCATTTTGAAGATAATTAAAATGTCATCAGAGAACTTATATTGTTTTATTTAAACTACAAGGTGAAATGCTAAGTTGGTTTGAATAGTGAGGTTCAAAAATGTGCTATTTTTGGTAAATGCCTCAAGTAAATTCACTATCTAGGAGCTTTTATTTGATACAGTGCATATTTGGCAGAGCACACCACTTTGGATAGGAAGCAGCGAGATGCTTATGAAATGCATTGAGTTTACTTTGATAAATCTTATACAAGACATAATCTCTTGCCATTGGCATATGGAGATCATTATGTAGGGAAATACTGCATTCCTTTTCAATTTAGTTTGTGGATGACAGAAGTGACCACTTTAAATTCACAGCGAGCTTTATTATATTTTTTGCAAGCAGAATTGCATCACATTCTAAATGTCAAGGTGCTGTCAACCAGCCTGGTGAGAGGCACTGCAGACACAAAGAGTGTGCAAATGCAAGTGTGGCACTTCCCAGCACACCCAGAGGTGCAGGTGTGGTGCTGTGCTCACTGGGAAAACTGTCTGGGAGGAACCATGGTGCTACAGGGCATGAGGAGCTGCTGCCAGTGCCTGCTCACAAACAGAATAATGGCAATACATGCCATGGACTGGAGTGGCAGCGTTGCAGTGCAGTTACTGAGGACTGAGAGGGACTGGAACTGCTTGGTGAGAAAGTGTCATGGGTTGCAGTGCAAAATGTAACCAGAAGTGTTTGCATTCTCCATTCCAAGGGAGGCTCCTGCCTTCCTTAGCAGACACCTGTCATTCAAACCAAGTCAGAAAGGAAGAGGAGAAACTCCATCAGGGTGAAGGTCAGATGGTCAGCACATGTGGCCAAAGCCAACACTTATTTTCAGGTACAAATCACTAGGGCATCATCAAAGTCCTAATTAAATCCACTGGCTCATGGTCACTCAGCTGTCAGTCAGTGCCCCCAGGTCCCTTTCTGCCTGGCCACTGTCCAGCCACTCTGTCCCCAGCCTGTAGCACTGCAGGGGTTGTTGTGGCCAAAGTGCAGGCAGGACTCAGCACCTGGACTTGTTAAACTTCATCTTACTGGACTCTGCCCATCCATCCAAGTGTTCCAGGTCCCTCTGCAGAGCCCTCCTGCCTTCCAACAGATCAACACTTGCTCCCAGCTTGGTGTCATCTGCAAGTTTACTGATGGAGGACTCAATCCCCTCATCCAGATCATCACTTAAGATATTAAAGAGGACTGGCCCCAGCACTGATCCCTGGGGTTACTACCAGTGACCACTGGAGCTGGCAGCCACTGCAGTTCCTGGGCCCACTCTGATTTACATGGGCATGGTGAGGAGCTGCCACATCCACTCCAGTGCCTGGCTGACCACTTGAAAAAAGATGCTCTGTAAAGCACCCTTGCTTTAGCAGTTCTTGGTGGATTCTGAGGCAGCCAGTCAATGGCAGGTCTGATGATGTCCTTCCTGGAGGCTGCACTGATTGCTGCAGCCATGGGGCCACACCCTTTGCTCCTTCCTCTCTGCTCTTCTAGCCTTTGGCTGTGCCAGAGAAGTTGTGGAAAGGAGTTGCTGGGTTTTGCCTATACATATTTCTGTTTGAAAATCTGGGTAGTCTGGAAATAATCTGGTATATATTCAACTTGGCTTTATTAATCTGTGTCTCTGCCACTAAAGTGGAGAAATATCTGCCAGAGGAAGGAGCAGTGGGGTACATATGATGGCTAAGTGCCATATGACATGGCCACAATCCATGCTGAAATATGGGTCATTTCTTAAAAAACAGAGAAATGAGTGCAATTAGTTATGGTGTTAGTGCAGCCCAATATGTTGAGTTCACCAATTCATTCTGATTCAAATTTTAACTTGCTTGTGAAAATCTTCAAATGACTTTTGGTGGCAACTGGTTGTTACCCTGTTTGCAACATTCCATTCATTGTAAACAGAGGTACATGCCCAGCACAGGCTGCTGTGAAACTGCTGCAGCACCTGCTCTGGATGGAAATGAAGAGCAGGGAGCTCTATCCAGGTTGTCAGCAATATAATGCAAAATCAAAATTCTGTCTGTGTCCCCAGCTGCCATGACCCTAATATATCTAGCTGATATGAATAAACATATTCAGATTCTCTACTAGTAGTGGATCAGAATTAAAAGCATCCCAAAATGACCATAATAATGAAACCTCAAGTAAATATCTGTAATCTCACCTGGGAAATTGTGTGCAAATAGATGTGGAGGCACACAACATTTTACTGACCTGCTGCACCAAAACACCTCTGTCTCCAGTGTGATGAAACAGGTCAGTGAATTCACCTTGCAGTGAGTGCTGGGACTTCTCCAGTTTCAATCCCTTTAGCAAAGCCTTCAAAGGAGAAAGTATATTTTGTGTGTCTTGCTGTACTGGGAAGTCGTAAAAGATGATGAGTGGTCTCTTTGTATGAGTGTGCAGGTGAATGAAAAGCTGAAAAGTGTCTAATGTAATAGTCATGAAGATGAGGAATATTTGATGGTGTTCTGGGCATGGCTTAGTGTGAGGGCTTAGTGTGCAGATCTCAATTCATAGTCCAGCATGTATGTGTGTAAGTGCTTTTCCTGGAAGACACACTCTAGTCTGACTTTATTGCTCTTTCTTCTGAGGACAGGCAAAGATGAAGAGCAGACGTAATTTGGAAAGTATGTGTTGCTCTTTCCCTGGTGCACCAGCCTGATGAAGTTGTTCAGCCCTATTTGTGGCTTTATCCCTTTTTCTGCTCTGCTGATTTAGGCTGTTCTGTCTTCAGGGATGGAACAGCCCAAAGGTTTCCAGCAGATACTGCAAGATAAATGATCCTGAGGCCACATCAGCCTTCACTAGGATATTGAATGGGCATCAAAAGCTGCAGGAAGAGGATCTGCAAGTTAGTTTGGTGTAGTGGGTTTCCCCTGGCTGGATGCCAGGCACCCAACAAACCCTCTCTGTCTCTCCCCTCCACAGCTAGACAGGGGAGAGAAAATACAGCAAAGGGTTCATGAGTTAAGGACTGGGAGAAATCACTCAGCAAACACCCTATGGGAAAAACAGCTGAAATTAGAGACATTAATTGGAATTTATTACCAGCAAAATCAGAGCAGGATAAATAGGTGATAGTAAACTCCAGAAATACATGGTATGAAGTACTGCTATGGCTAGTTGGAGTTTGGTCTTCACAGCCACAGAAGTTTAGTTCAGTTAGCAGACACTGAACAGCAGCAGCCTGCACAACTTGTCAACTGATCCCTTATCACTAAAGAGCAGCTCTTGATTCAGTCATTGCTGCTCTGATTTCCAGCAGAAATTTAAGTATGTGAGTATATGGGAAAACCCAGATAAAGAAGTAAAAGCCACTAGAAACACTTTTGCACAGTAAAACTTGTATATGAGTCAATAAAACTCTGAGTTAGGGTCTGGATGTTTTTCATCTTTACAATTGTTCTTTAGGAGCCAATGAGCTGTTCCAACACACACCAGAAATGGTCTAAAGGCTCCCACTGATTTCCAAACAGAATTTGGATCAACTCCATTTGGTTGTTTTGAACTGCTGCAGAGAGGATCTTGATCCAAAATCAAAATGGGAGCAGATATTTTTTCCTAGTGCCATCCTGGCTCTGAAATGCTGCAGAAAGAGAATACTATTGAAAGCAAAAATATTTTCTTTAATTGTCCCTGGTCTGTCACATCTGGTAGAGCTAGATGTGTTGCACCTTGGGCTGTTTTTGTCATATTAAGTCTGAATTTTCCTCACCTCCACTATCCATGCAACAAAATAATCCCATGTATCAGAGAAGTTTAAGTGAAAATGTAGGTGGTGTGCAGCAGAAGCAAGTTCAGCAGTGAAATAACTGTGCGTTCCTGAATTTCCCAGGAAGCAGCAGGATTCATGGGATATTGCCTGGAACAGCGTTGCTGATGTTCATCTTTAGGGCCAAAACATGAGCCAGTAGGTTAATGTCATGCAAACATTTAACAAGTGTCCCAACAAATAATTTGGGTGTGCAGCCATCATTTCTAATGCGACTTTTAAAGAAAAAGATAAAAATGTTGAGCCTGTGGCATTTGGAATTTGCACACTGTTGCAGAAGGCACTCCAGAGCAGTGGAAGGCTCTGCAAAAGGAGCTCCTGTGTCCAGTGAAGCATGGTGCCTTCCTGGGGAGGATGTTACCTCCTCACACTGTCCCCATGGGAACGACCTTCCCTCCTGCAAACAAGCATCCTGCAGGCAGGGACCAGCTTACACCTGCAGCAGGGAGGGGCCTGTTACTCCCTGAGATGGATGCAAAGCACATTTAAGCTCCAGCAGGAGCATAGCAGCCCCAGAGCTCAAACACGACCCAGCTGTGGGTATGGATGGGTTGTTGGGAGAAGGTGCTTCGTAAAACAGAATAAATGTGTTTATGTAACAGCCATGTCTCAGTCATGCCATCTTTCACGGTTGCTGCCCAAAATAGCATTTATTCATCTTTCTGCCTGCTCCTTTTGCCCTGAGAAACCCAAGAGCTGATCACCTGGGCAGCCCCATGGAGGTTGAGCAGATCCTGATCCAACATTCTGAGACTTGTTTCCAGAGAGCACCAACAGCTTAGCTGACACGTGCCTGTTCCAGGCAGTGCAGACTGCACACTGCACCCTTTATTCATGCTGTTTGCATCATGGCTGGTTTTACTTCTGCTTAAAATACTTGAAAGAAATAATCCTCGTCATGGGCTAAATGCTGTGTGACATCTGAAAGCTTCAGCTGACGGCACTGATTACAAAGAGAGGCACTAAGAGTGTTTCAGCCTGCAAAAATGGAAGATATGGAGAAATAGAATTATTTAAGCCAGATTTAATTTTGCTGCAGGATATGGCTTTGTGCTGTAAGTTTAATGATGAAATACATTCTTAGTATGTATTTGAAAGTGGTTTGACAAACTTTTTGGAAATGGAACCACGAACCATTGATACCTTGATTGTAAACTTTTGATGTAATACATTCCAATAACTCCCATCTAGAAATAAGAGAATAGCTCTGTTTGGTCTTTTCATATTCCATTACAAAGGGTTCTATCTTAAAAAAAGGCAGAACATCTGGCTTCTAGCAGCAACTAGTTGTCACTGGAAGTGGCACTCTTACTAGGGACTACATTTACAAGCAGTAACTATAAAAGCATTTTTTTCTCTACTGATTTCTACTCTCTAGTGTAGGAGAGGCTAAAACTGTCATCCCAGCCAGCAGCAGCATGGCTGTGAGTAAAGATGCTGGAGCAAAAAGAACAAATGCTAGCCTACAAGGCTGTGAGGCAGCTGCAAAGCTTCTTCTGCGTTTCTGTACAAATTAGCATAGTAAGGGCTTGCTCCTCATTGGAGTTTCTAGGCACTTCACAGACGTATTTTTAAAAAGCGCTGCTTCTATGTCACAGGGCGCTGCTACCCCGGCAGCGGCGGGGCGAGGGGCAGCGAGCTCCCAGGAGCGCCTTCCTGGGGAACTCACACGGGACACAGGACAGGCAGACACACAGACACACACAGACAGACACACTCTCAGTCTCCAGCACACAGACACACAGACACACACACAGACACACACACACAGACACACACACACACTCTCACTCTCCAACACACAGACAGACAGACAGACAGACAGACATACACACACACTCACTCTCCAGCACACAGACACACAGACAGACAGACACTCTCACTCTCCAGCACACACACAGGCACACACAGACACACACACTCTCTCACTCTCCAGCACACAGACACAGACAGACTGGCATACCCTCACTCTCCAGCACACAGACAC